>JAVJAQ010005604.1:0-25662 GCA_032362365.1 Zygogramma bicolorata | reverse complement strand
GAAAAGGCTAGCTACAATATATATATATATATATATATATATATGTTCATGAAAACGTCTATTACGTGCACCACCGATCGGGTATCTTCGTGAAATCCAGATTATTAAAACGTATCTAATGCGTGCATGCATGTAATATGGTTACATGGCGGATAAGGTTTGTGTCTTGACTGTATTATAGCTTCAGAACCTGGCTGATAGATGGAGATGAACTTCAAATTATCCTCAAAGATATCCACTCTAATATATATGTAAATGCCATGTGTATATTCTTTTGAGATGAGTTGTATTAAATATTCATATAACTATTTGTGAAAGTATAGACAGTTTTTTTAATAACATATATACATTGACAAAATAGTTGAGGCTTTCGCGGCCGAGGTTTTCAGTATCACTACTTTTATTCGGGTTTGAAGGCCGTCGTTTTTTGGAATTTCTTCCTGACGTTTCGCTGGCTCGAGTGGCTAGCTTCTTCAGAGGTTCATTCATCTTGGAATTCACTCCGATGACTGGAGATTGTTTCTTCGCAAGTTGTATTTATGCCGATTCAGGTAGTTTGCGGTGCTAATTATTCCATTCGCAATATTCATTCATATTAATCAATATTAATGATTATTAATCAATATTAATGACAATTCCCCGAATGCGAATGGAATAATTAGCACCGCAAACTACCTGAATCGGCATAAATACAACTTGCGAAGAAACAATCTCCAGTCATCGGAGTGAATTCCAAGATGAATGAACCTCTGAAGAAGCTAAGCCACTCGAGCCAGCGAAACGTCAGGAAGAAATTCCAAAAAACGACGGCCTTCAAACCCGAATAAAAGTAGTGATACATATATACATTGTTCTACCCTGAATTCAGTTTTGGTGTTCGTTTCCAAATTGATTGAATTTTGGTTTCCTCGAACAATCTATAGAATCTTTTATAGAAAATGAACCGGCAACCCATATAATATGGTGCATAGCGGAGAGCCGCTGTTAAAGGTGGTTGGAAATTGTCATTGTGATATGCTTCGTTTAAACTTTTCGTGAACAAATTCACAATCTGAGATATTTTGCAGCAAACATATATGTTGTTTTCTATATAGATTTTTTCTCAGTTGAGAATATGCACTCATCAAAATGGTCTAGGGGCATATAATCAAGTAATACAGGAACAATTATAAAATGTCTAGACTATTTTATATATATCATTTTAACGATGGTGCGAATTTTCTCAAGGCAAGTATTTCAGAAGGAAAATAGTTATTTTTTTTACTAGGCAGCAAAGTAGTAGATTGACTGCCGCGGCTGATAGTTCATAGCCGAGCGTAGCAAAGCTAGGAATTCAGCTAAGGCAGTCAATCTAATTTGTTTGTTCTCCCTAGCAGGGAGAAAAAGTAAAAGTGACGTTTGGTATATACGTCATCATTGAAATAACTTAATGACATTGACAACCTTATAATTATATTCTCTAAGTATAAATTTTACTGTTCATTCTTCATTCATACTACACCCATTTTGGGAAAATGATATAAATCAGTGGAAGGTGAAATATTGAAAGTAAATATACCTTTATTTAGAAAATGGGTCAGATGTTACTTTAGACCTACAGCAATACGATATGTCGATAATTTCGCAAACTCCTACTGTCAGTCCCGATACCACAGCGGTATGATGCAAAGGCAAATGCATACGGGTCTGAGTGTCTCGTACGAGACACTCAGACCCGTTACAGATGCTGGTTATAGAGCCCTGACGTTGCAATTTTTTTTCTTTTCATTCTTTTTTCATTGTTTTATAGATTCTCTTCATTGTCAGTAAATTATTACAATTCTCGCTATCTTCTTATTTTTCCTGCAGTGAAAATTTAATAGAAATAATTATAGTTTGACAACTTATGAAATTTCTGACAGTTTTGTGGAAAAATATCGGTTTATTTATATTATGATCAGTGAGAGCGACTTAAAAGTACTTACTCCTCCAGAAATAAAAAAGGTGTCAAAAAATTTGTTGCCGGAGAAGTGTCTGTGAAATTAATATTTGCTGTCAATTGTTGAAAATAGTTATTTATTATACAAGGGAAAAAAGTATTAGATATTAGGTTGAGGTTGTGTTGTCTCCCGACGCGAAGCGGAGGAAGACAAAAAACAGAGAGCTAAAATCTTATATTTTTCCCGTATATATATATAATACACAATTTCTTTGTGTGACGGGAAAAACAACGATTTAATATTGAAAAAAACATAATTTTAACACAAGAAAATTCGATTATACCCGAAAAAAGCACTCTTTTTTTCCAGGAAAAAAAGTAATTTCATGAAATTATTCTAAAATTGAATCTCTACCTTTACTTATATGTGTATATATTCTGGGAAAAAAATAGTACTCGAAATTTCATAAAAAGTGACATTTCGTTACCTGCCATCAGAGATAAAAAAGTCAAACTTTTTTCCCGTCACAGAAAAAACACTTTTTTTCTACCGTTATAACACAAACCTGCTTTATCTTATCATTGTATATCTGAAACTTCAATTCCTCACTTGATAACACAATGATTTCATTTTACAGTTGTAGTATATGTCTTCAATTTCATTTCACTTGAAACAATGACTTTGTGTTGTAATTATTATTAGACAATAAATCAGATCTCTCATAGAATGTCAAATTTCTAGCAATTACAACTTTATTTACTTTTATATAGTTGTACCTAAATAGAAATTTTGAATTACTTTAAAAAGTATGATGTATAACTCGCATGGAATGCTAATTTCCCACTGGTACTCGCATACTCATGGGAAATGACTAATATATTACTCCTTGCTTGTTAAACAATATACTATTGTTGAAGACAGTGTAATTATTCATTACATTCGTTGTTAATATAGCCAATGTTGTGTTCGATAACTATCATTTTTAATAAGGATACTTATGCACATAACCTTGTTATGTTACTGAATTCGGCTAGCCTCGTAAATAAATATAATAGATTATTACTTGGTTGTTATTTCGCCTTCTTTGTGAACTCACCTCACTTTGTAGATATGTATTATCAATTCTACTCCTGAAGATGCTAATTGGTAACCAGAACGCTTTTCGAGTAAATAGTATTTTCAGTTGTCACAGTATACCTATATATATACCACATCTGGAAAAGTGGCTGTCGAGAGAGCACTGCTAGTTTTTCTTGATACAATACAGGTAAAAGGAGGCTTACTTAAAAATGTATGTGATTAATTTACTCAATCTAGTTAATTACTGAGAGTTTCCTTATCCCCATTATAGGTAAATAGGAACACAAGGGACCTAATAAGGTCTAGGTGTGGTGGAGCTAACTTTTACTCTTTTCCTCCACATACTTTTCCTCAACAAATAGAAATAATAATGTTTTATTAGGCAGCAAAGTAGTTGATTGACTGCCGCAGCTGATAGTTCATAGCCGAGCATAGCGGGGCTAGGGATTCATCTACAGCAGTCAATCAACTACTTTGCTGCCGAGTTGAACATATTATTTTTTTCTCTGATTGTTTATAATGATATATGTAGGATATTGTATTTGCAAATTATCACAGTTCTCACAATCTTTTTATTTTTCCTGTAGTGATAAATTAAAACAAAATTTGTTAGAAATCGCAATTGTTGGTACGGTAGGTTGCGTTGCTATGGAAATGTATGTTCATAGCATTGACATTGTTTATAGTAGGTAATTATAGTTTGACATTGTGGAGTGATAGCGACTTAGAAGTACTCATTCTTCCAGGCACATATCAATCAGCTAAGTATTAAGTAATACTTTGCTGATTGATGTGCATGCCAAATTAATTTTTGCTGTCAATCGAAGAAAAAATGAATTTTCAATTTCACTTATTAGTGTTCAGCGTTCATGATCTGAGCCAAAAATGTTGTTCAACTAGGCTTCCTCTCGATGAAATGCTAGCGGTGGCAGTAAATGTGCAGTAATGCATTTTTTGCATTACTAGTAAATTTTAGTGAAATCAATTAATCACAGAAGTGGCAATATCAAAACGATTTTTAAGCATTAGACATGTCACTTCTCTAACAAACCATGAGTTTGGAACCTTTGGTGTAAAAGAGGAAACGTTTCCTAGAGGTCAATTTCCCTAACACCAAACTGATATTTTTGCACTCGACGCGCGTTTCGCTAACAAATTTAGCATCTTCAGGAGACGAAAGTTGATACTTAATTTTCGTCACCTGAAAATGCTAACTTTGTTAGCGAACCGCGCGTCGAGTGCAAAAATTTCAGTTTGGTGTTAGGGTAATTGATCTCTAGGAAAAGTTTCATGTCACTTCTCTGATCAAATATATCACCATATTAGAGTTTAATGCCTATTAGAGAAAAAATAATTTTGGACTGCTTTTTTAGGGTCTCCCCCTTAAAAAACCTGTATTGTAGCTACTTACCGAAAGTAAGTATAACGCCTTCACGGCTAAAAATTTTAATTGAAAGTAAACAGAAGAATGCACGCAGTAAAAAATGAAGCAATGGTAATTCATAGAGATGATCACACTTTGGCGCGAAAAAAAAACTGTAATCGAAGTCAATATGAACTGTCAAATGGAGAACACTTTTTTATATATTTATCAAATTTTTAAATGTTTTGTTACATTTTGAGGTTGCGAAAACTCCTCCAAAGTATAAAAACAATTTCTCATAAATTTTTTGGTTTCATACTTGAACCTGGAGTAACAACTGATTTCCCGGATACAGTCCAGAAGCGCATTGAACAGAGTAGTGCAATTGTAATAAGATTTGTTGTAAGTTGATGTCAAGGTATTTCAGCTGTTTGAATGTTTCCACTTTCATATCAAAAGGTTATAACAATTATTCTTTTTCCACGCGAGTTTCAAATTGAAATTGGTTCTCAACTTGCAATACCATCATATTTGTAACATGCAAGTTCTGTTAGATGTTCGATTTGATTCGGATGTGTTATTTAACCATGTTCTATATAAACAAGCGTCATCAGTGACATTGACATTTCACTTGCGAGAAAACTATTATCGATGACCACACTTTACAATTTATTATGTATTTTGTAGAAATAAAACTACTTGAAATGCAGCTCCACTTTATTTTTTGAGGATAATAATAGGAACTGAAATGAATAAGAGCGATTCATAACTGACCTCTGTTGAGGTCTAAACTGTGCTAATTCCGTATATCCGTATAATGTCAGGTTACAATAAAAACTAAAATCCATATATAATAGAGGACCTGAGTAAAAAGATCATAAAAAGTTAAAAAAATCAGTAATTTAAGAGGAGCTCAAAATTCGATCAAACTTCAATAACCACAAGTCTTCCAATTACTTCAACTCTCTCAGAGAACCGCAAAGAAAACAACTTCACAGTGCATCTATTGAAAAACAGATATATTGAATCCAATGTATTTGTCTCGTTTCATGGTGTTCGGAATGAGTATGTTAGGGAAAAAATATTTGAAAATTCATTCAGTTCTCTCAACTAATTGAAATGGCAATAAAACTATAATTTAAAGCATTTTTCGAGGGTTCTACCCTTGTGAGTTATGGATATTTCCAAACCATATTTGGTCAGGAATAGAATTTGAAATGTTGATACGATCGTAACTATACCTTTTTACCTCCAAAATCACAAGTGAAAAGAGAAAGAATTTATTGAAATTTGGATTGCTCCTCCAAGAGGCAATAAAATGTTCAACATTTTCTTCTCTTCACTGCTGATTTTTGAAGCTAAAAAAAGATAAAAAATTACCACATCTTGACACCTATATAGGTTTATATATTTGAAATATGCACTTACATATTCAGAAACAAAACACATAATTCATCTCCATGACACTAGAACAAAAAATAGATTTTTTGTGCTATATGCAAGACTAAGAGTGACTTCCTTTGCACCAGAATACATTGGAATAAAATTATTCGACAAACTGCCCGATCATTTAAGGGAAGACCATAATTTTGTGATGTTTGGGAGAAATTTGAGAAGTTTCTTAATTGAACAATGTTTTTATTCATTGAATGAATTTTTAGATTGGATAAGTAGGGTATTTTAGTTTTAAGGTGATGTTTCTACTTGTATGTTTCTTATACTGTCTTTATTTTTACTTCTTTTCTTGACTATTTCTATACAATGTATATTGTCTACATGGAAAATAAAGTATTATTATTATCGTAACAACTTTTCAAATTTCATTCCTGATCAAAAATTGATCGAAAATATCCATTACTCATACGGGTGAAACCATAGAAAAATGCATTAAATTCTGGATTCATTGAAACTTTCTGTAAAGATTAATTACCCTAACAACAAACTGATATTATTTGCACTCAACGCGCGTTTCTCTAACAAGGTTAGCATCTCTGGGAGAAGAGAATTGATACTAATGGATTATCAATTTTCTTCTCCTGAAGCTGCTAACCTTGTAAGCAAAACGCGCGTCGATTGCAAAAATATTTGGTGTCAGGGTAATTTATCTCTTCAGAAAGTTTCAACTTCTACACCAAAGGTTTCGATTTCATCTTTTATTGTGATTTCATTGCCATTTTTAGGAATTGAAGAAAATGTTTTTTCAATGAAACGAGACAAAAACATTAGATGCAAAATATCTGTTTTAAAATGTCTGCATACTCTTAAAAATAATTGATACACATCACACATTCTTTCTGAATATTTTTTTCAGCTGCTGGATCTTGCTCCTTATCCTTCGTGGTGTTACATTTTGTAATTCTTTGTGACTATCAATCACACTTTGAATTTCACTTTGAGATGGATACAGATGCGGCTCACCATTGATCCATAACTTGAACGCTTCTCTTACTGCAGTATTTGCTGGTGTATTCCAAATTTTCCTTGTTTCTCCTGTAAACAACTAAACGTTTTATCGGGTAAAAAATAGTAACAATTTAAACAAATTATGTTCTGAGAAGTTGACTGCGGAGTACTTCAAATGGGGGGTTAAATATGTCTGCACCATATAAAAGCTCTCCTTACCCAAAATATAGGAGTCTCTCGAATTTGGTTCAATATTTCTTTTTAATTTTCAAGGTGCAAACAAACTACTAGTACACCCTATCGATTTCAGAATTTTGCATGATATATGCGAAAATTCATATCACAAAATTTTTCATGTAGCAGTAATCAATTATATGCATATTTAGAATCATCAACTTTCTGCTTCAAGGAATCATTTCACTGGATGTTTAGCTTTGAACCAACATTAACATTGTCAGTTACCGAATTGAAACAACTCCCACTATAATCACGGTTGGTCAAGTTGACATCTACAAGAGAAATTGATAATTCTCCTCTCGAGGATGCAAACATGGTGTCGAAAAAGAGCTTTACCATTGTGGTGTTAAATAGATTGATGTTTTGAAAAACTAATAATTTTTCTGTAGTAAAAGTCTTACAGGAAAGTACAGTGTAGGTGAGTTGAGGCTGGCCTGAACAAATTGTTCATTTTTTGAATATTTGGAAACTACTCCATCACGAATATAGATGTTCTGTTAGCATGTTATTGGCATTATATTTGAATAATAAAAAATTTTTGTTCTTACTTTCACTAGACTTGAAGAAGTTTGACATCCAAATTTTGATCTGTGGAATCGTTCTGTTTCTCAGCTGTGGACATTCTTCAAGAACTTTTGATATCTCCTTTTGTGATGGTACTTTTTTCTGCTTCAAATGTTCAGCAAATCGAATTCGCATTGCTTCTCTCTCAGGAGTTTTCCACCTCCTTTTTATGGAAGCACAACCAGGCGTAAGAACTGCAAGGAAATGGAATATTTACATTGTGTATTATTTTAAAATGAAGTGGAAAATAAATAAATCTTGCTAAGGAAAGAAAAAATCAAAAAAGGGCTTCATTTCAATTATTTTATGTCTCACCCAATAATCGACGTCTTTTTGGAGCCTTCTTTCTTTTATGGAAATCTTCATCATCTGAAGTGTTATCGCAGCTTGTTTTATAAGCTGAACTACCACTTGAGGGAGTGTTGAAGCTGCTGGTGATTTTTGAAGTAGTAGGAGTTGCAGGCTGCACCAAAGAAGAAGAAGAAGAAAAAGAAGACGAAGCAGTTGGAATAGATAAATTTCCCATTGATTGACTCACTGAAGAATTACTTGATGGTGAATTACCTTGGGCAGCTAATAAAATCTTTCCCACATTTATGATCTCCCTTTGAACAATGGGCTGTCGATAAAAATCCTTATGTATTTTCTCAGCGTGCCCCATATAACCTTGGAGAAGTTCCATATCATTTGAGTCCAAATTCAGAGTTGATGACTTTGTTGCAACATGCTTTCGAAGTGTCGTAGCTCGAAGTGTTTCAGGCTTCTTCGCTCCACACTCTCTAGCAAACTCTCTCATCAGATCTGTTGCACACAAATATCGATAAACACTACTTGCATTGCATTGGGGCATTTCAAAAACATATGGATTTTCTTCTGCCACTCCAGCTTCTTTTCGGTATTTTATAAGCAACTGTATGCATTCATGCATTTTCCTATTCAACATCACTGGCACTCCTCTAGCCAACTTGCCTCTAATAGTGAACCTGACAAAGTTCTTCGCGTGAATTTGTTCCTCATTGGTCAAACTTTGGAGAGTTTCAGGATACTCGTTTATATCATATAAATTTTCTAAATCTGATAGAAGAGTTCGTTCTAGTTCTCCAGGCCTTCTTCGATTAAAAGATAAAATGCTCATCAATATGAACTTATTCAAATTCTTCCAGGATGTCAGAGAGAAGTTATTCTTCAGCAAGTCAAAGTATTTATCAACATTTTTGTCAATGTAATTATTGAAAGTGGTTATATCATCCATGGTAGGAAGGGTCACGATCTTTGATCTTTTCTTTTTCAGCAAACTCTCATTAGCTGTTTTGTTAACATGCGCAGGTAGTGCAGTTTTCAGCAAATGAAGCATATGCTTTGCTTGCTTCCTGACATCATGTTGATTTTTTTTATGCACTCTGCTATAAACAACTTTATTACATACTGAAGTGCGGTTCCTAGTTCAGTAGGGATGGAAGGCTTCTCATAATTGCCAGTGTTTTGATTATAATTGCCCATTACGTTGATGGCGTCTAGAACGGGTTGAAACATCACAGGTTTCAGAAGATCTGAAAAATTTTCAACATCATGATTTGATTTTACAGTACATAATCAGAACATAATCAATCCTCCTAGGGTTTGGATCAGATTTCAGAATTCTAGAAGGAATTACTTCTTCTCCAAGGTAAGCTGAAAAATATCCATCTCTCCTGATTTGTGCCAGGAGTTGTTTCTTCTTTGGATTATCATCAGTTAGGAGTTTGAATTCCTGAACTTCTTTTTCATTTTTATGTGTAGATAAAATATGACGTCTTATATTGGTTCTAGACTGTCCACAGTACTTGCAATTGTTGGCTTTGTTATTAATTCTATAAGAAAAATGAGTATTAGGTAAGAGCAACACTGTAATGAAATTCAAGGTAATGATTATCGAACTGTCTGTGGAATATGATTAATCAGCATTATGAATCATGGTTTATAGAAACAGAGAAGAAAATTTGATCTAGAAAAAAAATTACCCACCTACGCTTATACTTCTTTTTAACGGGAATTTCTTCAGACAATGATGGTAGAGAGTAACTGTTTATTACTGTATATGGATGCAAAGTGTAACTAGTCAATTGCTCAGCAGTAGTTACTTGCTTGCCGTTGAGCTCAATGATTGGTTCATCAGCAGTGACTGTGTCTGTCTCCAAGGGGTGGCTATCAAGTTCGATAATTGGTTCGTTGGCTGCATTTATTTGAGAGCGATGAATAGGTGTAGAACAGTATGATTCATTACAAGAATTTGTTGGTTCGGCTGCATTTATCTCAGTGGGATGAATAGGTGTAGAACAGTATGAATCATCACAAGAAATTGTTGGTTCGGCTGCGTTCATCTCAGAGTAATGAATAGGTGTAGAACAGAATGATTCATCACATGAATTCGTATGTGATTCAGGAATCAAAGTGATTTCCTCAACATCACTACATTTCAAGGGACTGAGAAATTAACGCTTGGGCTTCATTTGGGGTGAATATATTTTCCTTCTTTGCTTATGCTTGGGCCTCATTTGGGGTGAATATATTTTTCTTCTTTGCTTCATGTATTCAAATGGTTTACCCATAGTACAATTCAGTTTTTCCAAATTAACATATAGCCTTCTTGAATTGAGGCTTTCCGCGAAATCATTCAGCATTGTATAGTTGTCGTTGAAACCCTCCACAAAGACGTAATAAGGTTTTCCAAAAATGAAACATTCCCCTTCATTTTTGTTCCCATCACTGAATCGAATTGATTGCTTCAGAATAGCAGTGTGCAGTCCATGGTATTTTTCTTTGACGATAGCAAATGCCATAATGTAAGGATATATTTTGAAAATTAGTTGAAAGACCACCTGCAGAAAAATAACAAGTTCATGCTCAAGAAAACAATACTCCAGAAACAAATAAAATATCACAACAGTCCTTCTTAGACTTCATTTTTAATAAACTACAAGGAATCAATAACTCCAGCAGACAGAAATATCAGGTTCAAAATTGGATTATTACAATCACAAAAGTTAAAAATGAATGAAATCATAAATTAGTTGTGATAAATGTAGGCATTTACCATGCTGATATTCAATACAATTTTCAAAAATTGGCAACTGACATTTCTCGCAGCGGTAAGTTGCAGCGAGAAATTTCAGCGACAAATTGCATCATCGAAACAGGGTGTTGAGATATAATACAATCGAATTGGCACTTTTTTTTTGGCAATTATGTTTTTGTTTCAAGCATTCTCTAGAGATTAATAGGATCGAAAAATTGCTAAGGTCAGAATATCTTCTGGAAACAGTACTTCATGAAGAATTCGAAAATAATACATTTTGAAAGCTGAATGTATTTCACAAACATCATATGTAAAAATATAAAACCGCAATTTGAGAAAACTGCATTTCAGAATCAAATATTGTACCACATCAGATGTCATTTTCTGAATCAGCATTCCAGAAAATACATGTGAATATTCCTACAATCACAAATTTCAAAAACTGTATATCTAAAAATAAAGATTGCATCACATAAAATGCCATTTTTCGGAAACAATAATCCATAAAATATACGTGAAATGATAAAACAAAAACTCACAAATTCCGAAAAATAAATGTTTGATTTAACAAATATTGCTCACGTAAGTTATACTACTTTTTGGAAAATAGTATTCATTTATATTACTTTCTGCTTCATGGTCAATGGTCAAGCACGTGGTCGATAACAATTTCACACACGCTGGCGATCAGTTTCAAACGAGTGGAAAGGAATTCCCACATTGAAACCAACTCCTAACATTGCACATGGATAATACTTTTCACAAAACAATTCCAATAACAAGTACCTTCATGAAAGTCGAATAGGTCGATTATAAACTGAGACACAAAACTGACCAAATAACTGAGAAGTGAGACTATCATCTGATGCGTATGCTAAGTAGGGCGGAAATACTGAAAATTGCGCCCAAAAAGTGATTACAGCGCAAGTCATGAGTTTATGTAAATGGTAGGGATTGTGCCGCTTTCACGCTTCATCGAGTGGCGGCAAATTTATAATCAACAGTGAATTTAATGTCTTGAAATATTCAAATTAAATATTTCCAATATTCATTTATATTATGTCGTCACGACATTTAGGATTTTTTGTCGAAATAGGTACCGTTTCATGAACGGTAACAGAAATCTTATAACCGCATCGTTTTCGCGATTGAACGGTAAGATATGTCGTCATCATTCATAAAATGGTAATAGAATTTGTGACACAACTATTGGCTCGTGTTATGAGTGGTAACAGGTGGTTACGAACGGGCCATGAAAATAGATGGTAAGGGGTATAACTGCATGTTATGAAGGGTTATGAGTGGTTACTCGCGTAAAATTCCCAAATCAGTGTATATTCTAATGAAATAATCGGGTGAAGGCTTGTTAGTATAGGCGAATATTACACCAAAAATGTGATTCAATGCATTTCGGGGGGAAAACTGATTATTGGAAAAAAAAATGAGTTAGGTACCAGAAACAACTCATTAAAATTCCCACTCCCCAAACCTTGTGCCTTTTTTTTCTGTGGCACTTTCCCCCCTTTCCAAAATCGTTTTTCGCGATTGAAGTCCTAGAAAAAAATTCTGTTCCAAAATTGTTCTCCGTGAAATTCTACATAGGATGAACTACTCGAAAGTTAGTAAAAAGTGATTGATTATTTTCCTCACACGTATAGATTGACGGCGCGATGGAAAATAGATGTCTTGAATTGCGACACAAAATGAATATCATATAAGTTTCAATTCCTTGGCCCCTGACGATTGAGAACGTATTATTCTGATCGTTATTTTTATTTAGTACGAAAAAGAATGCTGAATATGCCATTCTGCCGTAATTTGAAGGGCCATTACTTCTAAACCAAAATACAAGAAAAAAATAGAGATAAAAAAGTTTCAGTAGCTCAATGTGAAAAAAAATTCAAAAATTGCAAAAAATCAGTACGCACACTTTTTTGGTCGAAAATATTGGTTAAGGTACCTTCCGGGACGCCACTGGACATAATGATTTCAATCTTTTTATGACCAAATCAGCCCCTTAATCTCTTCAACACCAACACCAAATTTTAAGAAACTCGAAGGAAGGATTATCGAGATATTCAGGAAAAAACAATTCTGTATTTTAAAGTTGACACCCTGTATCTTAAAAACGAATCATTACCGGACCCATTTTTGTATGAACTTTTATTCTTGAGATTACTTAAAGAATCAACCCTTTGAGATTGACCATGAACTTGAATAACACCCTTATGAATTAAATCGTATAAAATTGCAAAATTACAGCAAAAAGGTAATTTTTTTAAATTTTTTGTACACTTTCAAAAATATAGGAGTTAATGACGTTGATGAAAAATTCACTTTTGTCCTCTCACAATGCATTGCATCGCTAAATATTGACGGCATAGTGCTGAAGTTATTGTTTCATATAGCAGCATCGTTCTGAACATGCATCATGCTGCATCATACCCCAAAAAAAAGCTTCAGCAGAAAAAACTCTTTCTTCAGATGATTTTATTTATAGCCAGTTCAAGTGTGCTCACCGACTATCTGAGACGAAAATAGCCCTTTTTTCATAACTTTCACTCCTCAGTTTCTCAGTACCAGAATGGAAATGAATGAAAACAAGTTGAAGGACTTGAATTTTTAAAATTTATGTCATTGAATGTGGATGTTTGAATCAGAAAATACACAATAATCTCAAAATCACCTGTTTCACAAACTGTATTTCTGAACAAATATTGTATCACAAAAGATGCATTTTCTGGAAATCATGTGATGTGAATATTCCCACAATCACAAGTTCAGAAAACTGTGAAACAAATATGTTACCACATAAAATTAAAATGTCCAGAAACACAAAATATATACTACTATATATAATATATCTAATTACAACCAATAAAACTAGTCAACTTGCTTTAAGATAATCAACAGGCAGTTATTTCATTACTTTATTTAATTTTCAATGTTGGTGTACTTGAGCCCTATTCAGTTTTGAATCTATGTTTCAATAAATTACACCCTGTTTCCATGATGCAATTTATCGCTGCAATTGAAGAAAGTTGTATGCATCATGCAAGTTTTTCAAGTTGCATGAATCTATTTTGGTACAAGTTGCAACGACTTGGTAGATTTCTTGCCGTTAACTACAAATATGTCGTAGCACCATTGTGAACACTGGTCATTTTGGATATTTTGATTATTTCTTCAAATTTAAGGGACCAAGAAAAGTAATAAGGTAAATTTACTATAATTACAAAAATTAAAAGAGAATCAAATCATATATTTTTTTAAATTGGCAATAGAAACAGGCGGAATGAAATTGCAGCAAATTGCATCTTCAATTAAAAAAATTACACTTACCCATTACATACTGATTTTCTGTTTCATTGCGAGTCTCAGACCTATCAATAATCTGGTACAAGCAGATGAAGCTTCATCTCCATACAACAGGCCATAGGTATAGCCAATCCTATGAACCACATTAGTCATTTTCTCTGGAAAGGGTCGAATGTTGTTACATACTAGCAACATCTTCTCTCTGGTGAGTTGAAATTGTCTGCAACTTGTCCCTTTGCAAGAGGTTTCCCAACAATACATAAAATCGTGTACTTCGTTGAACGGCTTTTGTCCACAATCTCGGTACAGTAGGTACAAAATCATTACAAGACACCTAAAAAATATAAAGTTGAAAATTTTCTAAACTATCAACAAAACTGATCAACTGCTTGCGGGCCTTGAACATTAAAAATTTTTGGTGGAACATATAGGTACGTATTTTGGCCTCCTTGACAAAATATCCGAAACTATTTGCGAGCCCCAAAAATGTTATGAGAATATTTTGTTCAGGAGGCCAAAATACGTATGTTCCACCAAAAACTGTTAATTTTCAAGGCGGAGCCCGCTAACTTAAAAATTACCGAATACATTACTATCGAGGTTCACCTACTCCCCAAGAGTTTTGAGAAAAAAAAAGCTTTCCAAATGCTAACCGATCACATATGGTCGGCCAGGACCGGCCATATTGTGCAACATGCAACGTTTGATACTATTTTGTGAAAAATAGTATTAGAAATATTCACTTACTGCACGAAAAACTGCATTACTGGCAGAAAATAGAGTACACAGATATCTGATAAACTTCACACCGCACTAAAAACCAAATTATCAGTTAGCCTGACGCTGACCATCGTCCATCAGTGACCAACTGTAGATTCGTAATTCGTAGAATCGTAGACATCTAGTAGTTTCGTAGTTATTTTAGTGAAGGACTCTCTCTCTCTCTCTGTGTTTTGGTTGGTCGTTGCTGAAGGGCTAATTCGAATAAAAAATAATTGATAATTCGATTATCACAACAATTCGATATATCGAATTGATTACCAAGACAATTCGAATTAATGTAGTAAGGTGATAGACATCTTATAATGTAGTAATCATTCTACACTGAATATGTTCCGTATATTGTTTCAGTCAACTAGAGCCGTTCTCCGTTCTCCCTCTCTCTTGAATGGAATCGGCCAATATCTCAGAGAGAGAGAGCACCGCTCTGGTTTACGGAAACTATACACGGAACATATACCTATATCAATTGTAGGCAGGGGTCTATGAATAGGGTCGGCTCAAGATATTTCCAAAATTAACGAAATTAAAATTTATTCCAAAATTTGTTTTACTGAAATGTTCCCATACCAAAGACGATTTCTTTGGACTTGGTCTCATTTTTCGAGGGAATAATTCCGTGGATTTCAATTGAAAATATTTCATCTTGCAGCGCAAAACATGAAACAGTTCGAAATCAATCAATCAATAATCAATATAAAAACAGAACAAACCTAAAACCTAACCTGAAATATACTCGGTTGACGTAATTCGAGATATGTAAACATTCTATTGAGTGTTTCGCGTGCGCATTGCGAGTGATCTATGATTCGGATGATAATTCGATTATTCAAACAATTCGATTACTAATAATTCGATTCTCAAAATAATTCGATTATACCCATCGTCGTAGAACATAGCATACAGCGCTGTCAGATCGAGGAAATTCAATTATCGTTCCAATCGATCGAAATTATCGTACTTTATCGTACTTTCTTAGCATAGCAGTGAGAATACCACCAATTCCAATACCGTACCATCAGTGTTGCCAGGTGAGAAAAATTCACCAAAAACTCGATGTAAATGTATTGAATTTTACCTCAGCGTACCACTTTTCAATATTACAAGCCATATGAAAGGAAAAACATTATATGGATAGTGTGTAAATATATTTGCTATGTGACGGCTAATGGCTAGTTTGGCCAAAGCTGCGTGAGAGAGAAAGAGACAAAGAACTTTCAGTTCACTCATTTTGAAATCAACCGCTAGAGGCAGGCATGATATACTTCTAGGAGGGTCCCTGAATCGAATACTCGATAAAAAAGTTGTTGTTTTTCAATATACCCAAAAACTAATTTGATTACCACATTTATCAAAAGAGTACCACCGTAGTTTCTAACAACCAAAAGTACCACATGTGGTACTATAGTACCACTCTGACAGCGCTGTATACCAACCTACCAGCAGGGCGTATATTCTTGAAATGAATCCGTATACGACTTTGTGTTCTACGTCACTCTATTCGTATGAAAATAAATCCGTATGACTCAAGGATTGCAGCCCTGGGGTACTATTTTCAAATCAAATTCGTATACAAAACCGATTTTGTTTTGCAGTTCAGTAACCATTTTCCTAATAGCTCCATCTCATTCTACTCGCATAGAAGTCTGTTCGCATTCATTTGAAAATAGTACCGCTGGGCAGATTCCGGAGTTCGATCAGATCACGATCTCATCGTTCAGAAAACGTAGAGCAATATGGAATGTATGTGCTGAACTGCGATGGAGCATCATGATCGTGATCGATTACAATTCGTTCTTTGAATTTTCGAAATATTTTACAATTTTCAAATCGAAAAATATTGGTTTTCGGGATGGTATTCGTATTATTTGTCGCGGTTCATGATTTCTATTTTTCCACGAATATACTTCATCAATAAACGGTTTTTCGGTGTATATTCGTTGCTGACATTTCGAAGACAAAAAGTCTCTAATGATATTTTCGATTTTGGTTCTTTTTTCAGTTTCCAAATGATATCAATAACTATAGTTGAGTATGATTCTTTCGGCACATTCAGCCATAAAATTCGTTTGTTTGAATTTTATGAATATTTTAGATTTTTCAAATCGTAAATATATTGGTTTTCAGGATGGTATCCGTATTATTGTTCGAGTTTATGACTTTCGATCGGATTTTTGTTTTTTCACGAATATACTGCCCCAAAAAACGATTCGTTGGTGTATATTCGTTGCTGACATTTCAAAGACCAAAATTCTCTAATAAAATTTTCGATTCTGGTTTCTTTTTTTCAAATTCCCCATGATATCAATGAAAATATTTGAGTATGATACTTTCGGCACATTCAGCCATAAAATTAGTTTTTTTGAATTTTCGAAATATTTTGGAATTTTCAAATCGTAAATATATTGGTTTTCGGGATGGTATCCGTATTATTGTTCGAGTTTATGACTTTCGATCGGATTTTTGTTTTCTCACGAATATACTGCCTCAAAAAACGATTCGTTGGTGTATATTCGTTGCTGACATTTCAAAGACCAAAATTCTCTAATAAAATTTTCGATTCTGGTTCCTTTTTTTCAAATTCCCCATGATATCAATGAAAATAGTTGTGTATGATACTTTCGGCACATTCAGCCATAAAATTCGTTTGTTTGAATTTTCGAAATATATTGGACTTTTCAAATCGTGAAAATATTGGTTCGTTAGATAGTTTCCGTATTAATTTTCGCGTTTAATAGCTTTCGATCGAATTTCTGTTTTCTCACGAACCCACTGATTCAGAAAACGGTTCGTCGGTGTATATCTGGTGCTGATATCTCAGACCAAGAATCTCTGAATATATTTTCGATTTTGGTTCTTTTTTCAATTTCCCCATGATATCAATAACTATAGTTGAATATGATTCTTTCGGAACATTCAGCCATAAAATTCGTTTGTTTGAATTTTCGAAATATTTTGGAATTTTCAAATCGTAAATATATTGGTTTTCGGGATGGTATCCGTATTATTGTTCGAGTTTATGACTTTCGATCGGATTTTTGTTTTTTCACGAATATACTGCCTCAAAAAACGATTCGTTGGTGTATATTCGTTGCTGACATTTCAAAGACCAAAATTCTCTAACAAAATTTTCGATTCTGGTTCCTTTTTTTCAAATTCCCCATGATATCAATGAAAATAGTTGTGTATGATACTTTCGGCACATTCAGCCATAAAATTCGTTTGTTTGAATTTTCGAAATATATTGGACTTTTCAAATCGTAAATATATTGGTTTTTGGGATGGTATCCGTATTATTGTTCGAGTTTATGACTTTCGATCGGATTTTTGTTCTCTCACGAATATACTGCCTCAAAAAACGATTCGTTGGTGTATATTCGTTGCTGACATTTCAAAGACCAAAATTCTCTAATAAAATTTTCGATTCTGGTTCCTTTTTCTCAAATTCCCCATGATATCAATGAAAATAGTTGTGTATGATACTTTCGGCACATTCAGCCATAAAATAAGTTTTTTTGAATTTTCGAAATATTTTGGAATTTTCAAATCGTAAATATATTGGTTTTCGGGATGGTATCCGTATTATTGTTCGAGTTTATGACTTTCGATCGGATTTTTGTTTTTTCACGAATATACTGCCCCAAAAAACGATTCGTTGGTGTATATTCGTTGCTGACATTTCAAAGACCAAAATTCTCTAATAAAATTTTCGATTCTGGTTCCTTTTTTTCAAATTCCCCATGATATCAATGAAAATAGTTGTGTATGATACTTTCGGCACATTCAGCCATAAAATTCGTTTGTTTGAATTTTCGAAATATATTGGACTTTTCAAATCGTGAAAATATTGGTTCGTTAGATAGTTTCCGTATTAATTTTCGCGTTTAATAGCTTTCGATCGAATTTCTGTTTTCTCACGAACCCACTGATTCAGAAAACGGTTCGTCGGTGTTGGTGCTGATATCTCAGACCAAGAATCTCTGAATATATTTTCGATTTTGGTTCTTTTTTCAATTTCCCCATGATATCAATAACTATAGTTGAATATGATTCTTTCGGAACATTCAGCCATAAAATTCGTTTGTTTGAATTTTCGAAATATTTTGGAATTTTCAAATCGTAAATATATTGGTTTTCGGGATGGTATCCATATTATTGTTCGAGTTTATGACTTTCGATCGGATTTTTGTTTTTTCACGAATATACTGCCTCAAAAAACGATTCGTTGGTGTATATTCGTTGCTGACATTTCAAAGACCAAAATTCTCTAACAAAATTTTCGATTCTGGTTCCTTTTTTTCAAATTCCCCATGATATCAATGAAAATATTTGAGTATGATACTTTCGGCACATTCAGCCATAAAATTAGTTTTTTTGAATTTTCGAAATATTTTGGAATTTTCAAATCGTAAATATATTGGTTTTCGGGATGGTATCCGTATTATTGTTCGAGTTTATGACTTTCGATCGGATTTTTGTTTTCTCACGAATATACTGCCTCAAAAAACGATTCGTTGGTGTATATTCGTTGCTGACATTTCAAAGACCAAAATTCTCTAATAAAATTTTCGATTCTGGTTCCTTTTTTTCAAATTCCCCATGATATCAATGAAAATAGTTGTGTATGATACTTTCGGCACATTCAGCCATAAAATTCGTTTGTTTGAATTTTCGAAATATTATGGACTTTTCAAATCGTGAAAATATTGGTTCGTTAGATAGTTTTCGTATTAATTTTCGCGTTTAATAGCTTTCGATCGTATTTCTGTTTTCTCACGAACCCACTGCCTCAGAAAACGGTTCGTCGGTGTATATTTGGTGCTGACATCTCAGACCAAGAATCTCTGAAAATATTTTCGATTTTGGTTCTTTTTTTAATTTCCCCATGATATCAATAACTATAGTTGAATATGATTCTTTCGGAACATTCAGCCATAAAATTCGTTTGTTTGAATTTTCGAAATATTTTGGAATTTTCAAATCGTAAAAATATTGGTTTTCGGGATGGTATCCGTATTATTGTTCGAGTTTATGACTTTCGATCGGATTTTTATTTTTTCACGAATATACTGCCTCAAAAAACGATTCGTTGGTGTATATTCATTGCTGGCATTTCAAAGACCAAAATTCTCTAATAAAATTTCCGATTCTGGTTCCTTTTTTTCAAATCCCCATGATATCAATGAAAATAGTTGAGTATGATACTTTCGGCACATTCAGCAATAAAATTAGTTTTTTGAATTTTCGAAATATTTTGGAATTTTCAAATCGTAAATATATTGGTTTTCGGGGTGGTATCCGTATTATTGTTCGAGTTTATGACTTTCGATCGGATTTTTATTTTTTCACGAATATACTGCCTCAAAAAAACGTTTCGTTGGTGTATATTCGTTGCTGTCATTTCAAAGACCAAAATTATCTAATAAAATTTTCGATTCTGGTTCCTTTTTTTTCAAATTCCCCATGATATCAATGAAAATAGTTGAGTATGATACTTTCGGCACATTCAGCCACAAAATTAGTTTTTTTGAATTTTCGAAATATTTTGGAATATTCAAATCGTGAAAATATTGGTTTGTTAGATAGTTTTCGTATTATTTTTCGCGCTTAATAGCTTTCTATCGAATTTCTGTTTTTTCCCAAACCCCCTGCCTCGGAAAACAGTTCGTCGGTGTATATTCGGTGCTGACCTCTCAGACCAAGAATCTCTGAAAATATTTTCGATTTTGGTTCTTTTTTCAATTTCCAAATGATATTGATAACTATAGTTGAGTATAATTCTTTCGGCACATTCAGACATAAAATTCGTTTGTTTGGATTTTCTAAATATTAAGATTTTTCAAATCGTAAAAATATTGGTTTTCGGGATGGTATCCGTATTATTTTTCGTGTTTATGACTTTCGATCGGATTACTGTTTCTTCACGAATATGTTGCTTCAAAAACTGACGTCTCAAAGACCAAAAATCTCTAATATTATTTTTGATTTTTTTTAGTTTCCCCATGATATCAATGATAATAGTTGAGTGTGATTCTTTCGGCACATTCAGCCATAAAATTCGTTTGTTTGAATTTTCGAAATATTTTAGATTTTTCAAATCGTAAAAATATTTGTTTTCAGGATGGTATATCTATATTATTTGTCGCGGTTTATGACTTTCAATCGAAGTCTGATTTTTCATGAGTATACCTACTGCCTCAGAAAACGGTTCGTCGCTGTATATTCGGTGCTGACATCTCAAAGACCAAAAGCCTATGAAAATATTTTTGATTTTGGTTCTTTTTTTAGTTTCCACATGATATCAATAAAAATAGGTATGATACTTTTCGCAGTCTGAGCCATAAAATTCGTTCAATTCTTCTTTTGAAATCTTTCAGATATTTCGAATAAATTTTACGATTTCTGAAAGGATTTCATATAACTTTGCATTCCTCAACTTTCGACCTTTATATTCTATATTTTGTGCTGTGATCTCAAACACTCACTTCATCATTTCCAACTTCCTCAATTCATGGTTCCTTTTCAAAATATTTCCAACTTCTCAAACATTCTAATTTTTCAATATAAATAAACCTTATCTGAAAAATAACGTCACCTACCACTCAAATATTAACTCGAATCATTTTCGATTACTGACCTAAATCAGCTCTTTTCATCAAAACTCCAATAACTACCTTATCAGGCATCAAATCTGTAGCTTCGTTTCCGATTTCAAAATTGAAATAAAATAAAATGTTATGGAAGATATTACTTAAGATATTATATTATTTAGATATTAAGATTATGTCCGTCAGACAACCTTTCTGTGTAGCAGGTATATTGCACATTGCACTTGACCTTGGAAATATTAACTAGGGAAAGGGAAAGGATCCACGTATTCACTTGCAAGTGCTTGCAAATGCGTCCCAGTGATGCCAGATGTACGCAAAATATCGTTTTTGAACAATATTTCCTACAAAAATATCATTTTCGCTATATTCTAATCAAGTATTGAAATGAATCCGATATTTTTCAATAGAGTCAACGTTTTTCTCGAATTCGAATCATAGTCACAATGAACAGGTTTTAGCAATTATTAGGTAGGTAGGTATACCTACATTTGTCAAGTTGAATTCCATTCAACATTCTGGATCCCTGCGTATTCGGTGAAAAAGTGTTTTCTTGATCTCCACGTTTCCCATGACAGGCTTTTTGTCTTGGAATAACACAATGGCTGAATGAATAAGTTCGATGAGATAGGTAGGTATAGTACCTACCTATCTAAATGCTTGGCTAAATTTTTTGAGACAAACACGATGGCTGAATGAATTAGTTTGATAAGATAGGTAGGTAGTACCTATCTAATGATGCTTGGCTAGAATTTTTTGAAATATAAGGACGGATTATTCACTTCATAGGTATAACAGGTAGTTATAAGTACTACCTATGATTCATGGCGAAAGGGAAAAGAACATAAAATCCAATATATCCATTCGAAAGTATTGCGATATATAATTATTCCAATGACAGCAATACGGAAAGAAATAATCATGTTCTACACGGGCCTGCCGATCGGTCATCTATTTACTTCCCTGCCGACGATGTTTGTCTGAAACAGTATCGCAACATTCGCAACACTGCATGAAAGCACCAGTTTATAGAGGGTGCGAATATACCCGAATGATGCCTTTCGTAAAATTCACCGAATATTCTGCAATTTTTTATTAACCCAATCTAACCAAACCTAACTAATCTGACCCAGCCTTACACATTCATTGGGGGCCTATCGACAAAAAGGATGAATTTTGCAAAAGTTGAATCATTCGGGCATGGTCGGAGACCGTGGGCAGAACGAAATGTGGGTAGAACGAGATGCTCCCTTTATAGACATCTTAGCATGCACGCATTCCGATTGACCTATATTTATATCGTTGTCATGACGTAATTTTGTTCTGAAAACAAAAAGTGAAAGTAGGTAGGTTACCATGGATATTTGAACTAATGGACCAGCTATCATCATCATGACAGTTTATCACGTAGCTTGATGGGGAATAGAGGAAAAAAGGATATGCACATTGAACAGATACCTATTGTGTGGACAATGACAATATTATACTTGAATTACTCTATCCTTCATAACTTCTTTTTCTCGCGATTTGTACAACTTCACTGTATTTCACTTCAAGAACATATTTTGGAAGAAAACAATTCACCAACAAAGCCATTTCGGTACCTCCCTATTAATAAATTCAGTGATTTTTTACGTTCAAACAGTTTCAATGATAAAATATTGAAATATTAGAATAAAGAAAAAGAAAGTAGGTAGAGCTACCTAGTGTGAAATTTGAGCGCTTCGCTGTACCATTGACCTATACATTTATATAATGATATTTTAGAAATGTTTAGGATAATCAATGGATGCCAATTCATCTTATATTTTTTGTGAAAGAAAAAAATCCTGTTTGAGGAAGCTATTGTAAAGCGAAACACGTGTCGCGTTTTGTTAATCGATTGTCAGTGAGAATCTTACAGGAAACTGACATTTTTGGTTAAAATTTGATGAAATTTTGAAAAAAATGATGGGTCCTAGGTAGGAATTCAATCAACACTATCGATACGAAATGTACCTACAATGCACGTTTACTCTTCGTATTTATGCAACTCTTTAAATATATAGATATGCAACCCTTCATGCGTTGTTTACAAATACAGGTACGATTATGGTTTGAATGCAATCAACCACTTTTGTCAGGTGAACTATTCAAACTCGTGAGTGGATAAATCGTTTAATTCATGCGAAGTATTCTGTGTAACATATCAGTGGAAATTGGTAATTGAGAAGGTAGTGACGCATTTTTAATATCGCATAATTAGTTCGTTTCTTTTTTTTCGTAAATGATGGCATTGGCTTTTTATTTTTATGTCACATACTGAACCGTACAAGTATCAAAGTTTCTATTCATTCAAATCTTCAGAATTCGAACTCAGAATATTTGTTTTTTCTGACAATCTCAACATTGATCAAAATATCGCCACATTTCCATCATCTGAGATTTCCTTCGTCATGAAACACGATTTCGATACCTACCCTGACATCTATTCGCCAGAAATCTGAAACAACTCGATTTGGCACGCAAATACTACAAAATATTAGTATATAATTGCATATCACACATTCACGTAAAAAATCCATTTCCAGGTTATATTCGTGTCAATTCGGAATCAAGCAATCGTACCGTTTCTTGCTAAAAAATGGCAGTGGTCGATAACGTGAGCAAGCAAATTCCGGATTTTCACGCCATCGACTCGTTTCCAGTGATTATTTTCACGTAATCGGCCGCATTAATGTACATATATATATATATATATATATATATATATATATATATATATATATATATATATATATATATATATATATATATATATATATATATATATATATATATATATATATATCAAACTGAGTAATCTCAGAATACACTCAAAGTGGGAGAGTATGCCTTGGGGATGCAGTCAAAAAAAGTGGCCTGGTTAAAGAACAACTCTTTGTTAAAATTGTCGAGCTTTCGAAAAAATGTATTTCAAAAAATTAAAAACTATTTCAATCCATTAACGAACATGTACGGCGTACATCTTCCTAATTTTTATTCTTGTTGAGAATGTTTTTTTGTTGTTCAATGACGACTGTCGGCAACCAGCTATCCTCCATTATAATCTCACGTTAATGTCGTGATAATGGAAATAAATTTTTCGAAAGCTTGACAATTTTATCAAAGAGTTGTTCTTTAACCAGGCCACTTTTTTTTGACTGCACCCCCAAGGCATACTCTTCCACTTAGAGTGTATTCCGAGAATACTCAGTTTTATCAACTAGTCCAGTCACGAGACTGCCCTTCTTGATATATATATATATATATATATATATATATACAGTGTCACACATAAAGTTCGCGACATATGGAAGTTTTTTTCATCAATAGATATAATGAAAATTTGGCTTGGCAGTTAGTTTGTGCTTGAAAAATTAGTGAGAAACAGCCTCTTTCCTTTTGTCATGTGATACTCTAAACCTGTCAAATTTGACATTTTTTTCGAAAATCCTCAAAAAATCTGTTTTTTTTTGGTAGTTTCGAAAAATGCCAAAGAGAAAAAGTGCTCAGTTTCCAATTTTATACCTTTGCTAGAAATTTGGACTCTTTACTGTCACTTCGACTTTTTTCCAATTTTTTAATTTTTCGAATCTTTCGCTCTATCGATTCGAACGAAACATGATTCAAATTTCATAATTTCGATGAATACGAGACTTCAATGTCATATCTTGCCCAGAATATACCCGCATTGACCTGTTACCAGAAAAAGAAATGAATACACCTCCAGAAATTCGTCTTTGTTGTTGCAAAGTTCATCTAGTTTTTTCATTTCATTGTTAAACTGATTCGGTTTTTCAATGTATGGACGTTAATATGTCAGTAATCGAAAAAACGTATTTCTCTTTATTCTTATTACACTCGTATTCCTTTTTTCAGCAGACTTGTATCCCATTAGCTGCAGATGAGTTCCAAATATTTTGATGCAATTTACACCCAACAGTGTGACTGTTGGATGTAAACTGTTAGATGTATTTATCGAGCAAATGATAACGCTTCTTGAGTTAATTTCATAAATCTTATATTTTTCATTTTCAATCAGGGCTATTCACTAAGCAGAGTTGTTATGGATAGCGACTAAAAATTGTCATTATGTTCAAGGTCAGTTGCTAAGCGCGAAATTGGTATTCACTTTTCAAGTTAAGTTGCTACTATAATGACCAGTTGCTGTGAGTAGTGGTTCACAGGCAACTGCTTTAGATATCTTGTTAAGGAAAAACAGCTTACCACCGTCATTATGGCAAGTTATTATCAGAGTTGCTACGACGGTTACCAACTGCGATAACCACTTTACTTAGTGAATAGCCCTGACTA
>JAVJAQ010005602.1:0-390623 GCA_032362365.1 Zygogramma bicolorata | reverse complement strand
CAGTATCTACTCAAGGTAGACGACAGTCATATTATGCAAACCGATAGCACTTATTTTACAGGACAAATAAGGTCATGCAGTATTTTTATATAACGTCGTCTCTTATTACTGCGCTGCAGTATACTGAAGCGACCGATAACTCTCTAATATATATTGAGCACTGTCGTAATATCATAGAATGAGGTGGTGGAGTATCGTTTTTCTTTTTTTATATATAGTTTCAAGTAGAGAATTTCGGTCAGTTTTGAGAGGGTGTAGGTTATTATTTAAAGCACTACCCCATTCTGTAACTTAAGGCAGATTCAGCAAAATTCCTAACATTTTTTCGTACGTCGTATGGTTTTCACGCAAAAGAGTACTGGAATATGAGAGAAATCAGTATCAGTTGTTACGATGAAAAATGCAATCAAAATAAGTGATCATCAATCCTACAACTATTTTTCAAAGAACAAAGAATGACAATTGCTAAACAATCTGATGAAGAACCTGAAGAATTCTTTGATTATGAACTGTTTCCTTATCCTTTGCCTATTTTCGATGAGGGAAAGATCCAAGTCTACAAGGCATCCACACCAACTGACGAGGCGAATCTCCAAGGGTGTGTGTACGTCAGTCATAGATGGAGGATATTTGCTGCACCGAGCCGTGTGGACCAAGGGCCAATCATTCTCATCCATTTGTGAAAGCTAAGTTTCATTTGTCAAGTCCAAGTACAAGGACAGTGCTGTAATTGTCTTCGATGGTTACTCCCCAAGAAGGTACTGAATTTGCTGAGCGAGAGAGAAGATTACTCAAACAGATGTCAGTAAATGTCATGTTCGACAATACAATGATCCCGACGTTGCCACAAGAATAATTTCTAGGCAATATAAAAAACAAAATCCATCTCATCCCAATTTTGAAGGACGACTTTGCTGCAGCTGGCATTAACACAAAGCAGCCACAAGAGGATGCGGATACTGTTATTGTTACCACACCAATGGATCTCGCACAGCAGCATAACTGTGTAGTTATTGTGGGTGCAGATGTAGATCTGCTGGTGATCATAATTGGTCTTTGTCGGGGTGTACCTCCAAATACATACTGTCTGAAGCCAGGTAAAGGGACAGTTTTACAACTCATTTTTCCCTATCAGTGACAACATATTGTTTTTGCATGCCATGGGAGGATGTGATACAACTTCAGCTTCGTTCAAAGTAGAAAAAAAGGTTTTTTCAAAACCTCAAGAAAAACCCTGCCCTAAACAAGATCGTACAGCACATGCTAACGCTGTTACTAACGCTGGTCTTACCTTTTTCACTGCATTGTACCAATTAACTGACAAGGAAAGCGCGTCCTTGAACAAATTGGGGTATAAACGCTACCTTGGATCTGCGTACAAAACAACAGCACAGCAACATTCTTCGAGAGTTTACTTTCAAGTACAACAATCAATGGCTTGGAAATGAAAAGATCATGAAAAAATTAACAACATTACATCCACCAGCACCAGACGCAATATTGAAACTAATAGCTTGCAAATGCATGAAGACCTGTCAAACCAACTGTGGATGTAGAAAAGCTGGCCTTGACTGTTCCATTATCTGCCTCAACTGTGATAACGGCTGCAATGATATGCCTATTCCAGAAATTGGAAGCAGAGGATGATCTGGAGTTACTTGAAGGTAACTGTGCATGAATAATTCTTACCGTCATTTCATTTATCTACTAACTATTTATTTGTGTGTCAAAATATCATTCTACTGCTTTCATATCGATTCAATATGTTGACAAGTGTTTAAAATTTGGTCTCTTATTTGCTTCAGGCGTTGAAGAACTGTTTGGCTGCCTTGAAAAAATCACGGAACCGGAACCTAAAAGGGCTCGTACAAGTAAATAGGTAAATTGATATTTTTTATATCTATTCAATAAATTGTGGAATATTTTGCATTTAAGTCAATGATTTTTGTTTCAGACCTAGAACTGGAATGCTGCCCTGCTGAAATCCTCATGCCCTTTTTATCAATCTATCAAAAATGAAATAAAAAATATAAACTGATAATGACTTTTGCTGTTTTTTTTATTCTTTATTTTTCCCATATTTCAGCACTCTTCTGCGTGAAAACTATACGACGTGCGAAAAAATGTTGTAAGACATAAATTATAGGAAATTTTCCCTTTTATTTTACTACAAACGCTTTTTGCATAAATAGCTTGCTTCGCAAGTTATAAGCTGAAAACCACTAAAAAACATGATTTTTCATGGTTTTATGATGATTTCTCCTATTTGCCGAGCAAATTTTCGTTCGACAACTTCAGATTTGTGTTCAGCACCCAAAAAAACATGAAATAACTAATCAAAACAATTACACCAAAACTTTCCACTTCAAACTACCGTTTGATTGGAGAACGTTTCTTACGAAAAATGGCTTTCCGCGAATTTTTCCGAATTTTTGTTTTGATGAAGATCTTGATGCACTGATCAAAATTGTCCATGACCACAGACTCGATTGAAAAAGAATTATTTTTTCGTTTCAGATACAACCATTTGAAGAAATTATCATACACTGCTCGTCACAGACGATGTAACTGGACTATTTTTTTCAACTTTTATATTCCCGTTTTCGTAGAAACAAAAACTTCTGAATTACTCTAGGTATCACAGAATTACATATATTCAACACCTTTTAATTGGGACATTAAAAAAGATAATATTCAATACACACTATATGAACTGAATCTGACTTTTTTTTTTTTTTGAAATATTTTCCCGGTAGTCAGAGAAATGGCTAGGAATGAATGCAAGATGACCATAATCGTATTCACAATGTATGCTGATGAGATGAGTACCCGTGTTTAATGGAGTTTTTTTGTACCGAGTATCAATATTAAGGACAAGGAAATGCATTCCCATTTATAATTTCTAATCGTTAATTGAAACGTTAAGGCAAACGGATCCATGAAAATGTCTGAATATTCGATATGATGTAGATTCCGATACACTGATCAAGGGTCTATTGATACCGAGATTGATACAGACTATGAAAATGTACAGTTTTGAAGATATGGCCCTATCAACATCAGATTGTCTTCATTTTCGCGATTGTGCCCCATAATCGCTTAGCTATTATACCCAACAAACACTGAATTTTGTTGATTTCTACGCAGGTATTGACTAAAAGAGAAATTTTTCTTCGTTTCAAATACTCCAATTCGTAGAAATTATGATACACTGCTTGTCACTGACGATGTATCTGGGCTATTATTCTCAACTTTTGGATTTCGGTGTTCGTTGAAACAAAAACTTTTGAAATGCACTAATCGATACAAATACACTTACATCTAACACAATTCCAATATGGCATTTGATAAAAATAATATTCGATACACACTGTATTTACAAAATATAATGTATGTCTTTTTTTGAAATATTCTTCAGGTCTTCAGAAAAATAGTGGAAAATGCAAAATACGCATCTAGAAAATCATATTTATAATGTACGCTGACGAGATGAATACTCGTATCGAATGCAGTTTTTCATACCGAATGTTATATAGAAATAGTAAAAAGAAAAACATAGCCACAAATTATTTCCAATTGTTAATTGAACCGTTGAGGCAAACAGACAGTAATTGATGAGAGAATGTAGGCTTTCACGGCCGGAGTCAATATATTCAACGTTGTCCGGGCTTGGGTGCCGGAATTTTCTTAGCCGGAAGCCTATATATGGACTATAAAAACCGAGACCACCGTTGAGTGCCGTGGTTTCAGATTTTAAACGTTCACGGCCCTCAACTCCAGAAAATTTTCAATTAAACAACAAATGAGTTTTCATAAGAAGTATCTATAATTTCGGATAATGGGGAAATTGAAAAACAGTACTGAAATAATATTCATTTCATAAAAAATATCAATTCTTCCCAAAAACTTTGATAATAGTAGTAAGAATAATAGTTGTAGATGAAACCTGTTCGAAACGTTCATCAAATCATCCATTTGATGGGGTCAATTGTTGAACCAAGCAAATATAATAATTTAATAGTTACTCAAACTATTGCAAATTTATACATGAGGCAAATAAGATAACGTTATTCGATTTCAGTATTATATCTGTCTTCGCAGAAGCTTGAACACCAAAATGACGGAAAATCAATTTTGAATTTTTTTGAGTCAAAACACAAAAATTCGACAGTTATCATCTTTACAGATGTTGAATATAAGTGCATTCACTAAACGGTGAGCTATTGAACGAAAAGTGTTGTACTTAGTCAAAACAAATCTGGTAGCGCACTATATAGTGCTGTATTTGTAATCATATTCTTTTTGTGAGAGATAAGATTTGTGAATGTGAGTATTTATTGGCTCTTCATTAGATATTCAAGTAACTTATGACTTATCTGTTTTTCCATAATGAAAACATCATTGGAATAAAATTGTGGATTTCTATCAGCTGCATCATGTGTAGCGGTCATCAAGTTTGTGGAGAGAAAACGAATGTTTTGATCATGGCGAGCATATCCGAGGAACTTATCTCCTGAATATAAAAAAGACTGAATGAATGTTAAAAAGAGTTTGAGCGATTCATGTATGGTTTGCGATTGAGTAGCAAATATTCAAAGATTGGCAACACTAATTTTCAAGAATATTTATTCAACATCATGATTTTGCTTCTACAATTCTGATGAAGACGGCTGAATATCTAGAATATTATTGCCAGGATTGGAGTCTACAAACCGACTCACAGTTGCTTATTCTCCTCTCCAGCTGCAGTACGTACAGAGTAACTTCTGGATCTGTTTCACGAAGATTGATTAGGGAAGCATTTCAGAAAGAAAGATCTTTCGACAATCCTATGCAAAGTCGAGCAAGTTTTGTCAAATGATTCATTGAAATTATTTTCGAATAATTAATTGAGCTGTGATTCAAGTGATATGCTCAGCCAGAAAGTCACGGTTCTTCCCTTAAAACATAGATTGGCGGTTAATTACCAGAGACATATCACAACATTTGCAAATACCTTGCATAATCATCATAATATTTCAGTGAAGAATTAATATATTTGATGAAGTGAACACAGTTACTGCGTTTCAATTTGTCATTTATCAAAATGAAGATTTTTCTTATGAAATGTCAATTAGTTTTTACCTTCAACTCATAACTTGCTCAACTGAATAAGCTATATATTGCTTATAACAAATGGATCATTCAGTCATTTTCACGGATCTGTTTACCTTAACAGTTCATATATTCAACACTCGGTATGGAAAAACTGCTTTCGATACGAGTGTTTATCTCGCCAGCGTACATTATGAATACGATTTTTTAAATGCTCATTTTGCAATTTCCATTATTTTACTAAGGGCCCGGAGTAGTGACGAGCAGTGTATGATAATTTCTCCAAATGAGTGTATCTAAAAAGAAGAAACATTTATTTTTCAGTGAATTCCTGCGCAAAAATCAATATAATTCCGTCTTTGTTGAGTATAAAAGATATGTGACTATGGACCACTGTCTAGAAAATTAAGAAAATCGGATATTGAAAGGGCCATATCTCAAAAACTGCCCATTTTTGTAGTTTGTAGCATTAGACACTCGGATCAGATCTACATCATATCGAATATTCAGACATTTCACTTACTATTTATATTTAACACTCAGTATGAAAAACCTCCATGCAATACGAGTATTTTCCTAGTCAGTATACATTATGAATCCTATTTTCTATATGCTCATCTTGCAATCCCCACTATTTCTTTGGAGACCAGAAAAATATATCAGATTCTCTTCAAATTGTGTGTATCCAATATTATTTTTCTAGTGCCTCAATCGAAAGGTGTTGAATATATGTAATTCTGTGATACCTAGAGTAACTCAGAAGTTGTTGTTTCTACGAAAACGGAAATATAGAAGTTGAAAATAATAGTCCAGTTACATGGTCAGTGACGAGCAGTGTATGATAATTTCTTCAAGTGGTTGTATCTGAAACGAAAAAATAATTAATTTTAAATCAATTCCCGAAGTGAAATCAATGAAATGACGTTTTACCTAAGTATAAGAGTCACATGATCGTATGCTGAAATCCAAAATATGCAAAAAATTGATATTGATAGAGCCATAACTCGAAAACTGTCCATTTTTAGAGTATGTGTCCGGGCACACATTTGAGCAGTGCATCGAGTTCTACATCATACCAAAAATTCGGACAAAGTCACGGTAAGCTATTTTCCATAAGAAACGTGCGTGGTCCTTATGTTTATATCCTCAAAAAAATGAAATCTCAATCTTTGTTATTCTTCAGAAAGAATGTTTCCACTTAATTGATGAAAGTGTGTGAGCTAGTAGATAAGGATCTGTGAGAAGCTGTTATTCCTACCGTATATTTTAAAGACTTTCAAATAATATGAATGTTATTCTTAGAAGTCTTGTTTCTGTCGATGAGATTGTTTCAACATTAGTATAGATTTTTTAATGTACCTTCTGTGGATGTTGAGGTGTATGATTCTGAAATTTTTTGGTCTCTCTCTCTCTCTCTTCCATTTTCTCCAAAGTAACGTTATACCTAAATTTTAATTGAAATCTTTTTTTTTTGCCCTCCGATATTGTCCATTGTTTCTGACAGATCCAGCATATGCCTCCCTGAGTTTTGCTGAGCCCTGTTATTCCAAAGTAAAGTTATAGTACAGTTGATTTTAAAAAAATGGAAGAAAGGAATGAAAAATTGAGCAAGTCATAATGATAACTCATTCAGAACTATCAGTGTTTCAATGATAATTTTTTCATTATTGTTCAAAATGTAAATGAATCCATTATAAGGCCATACATCCTTGTCTTTTCGATAGCTGCATCCGTGAGTTTTATTCCTGTTTAAGTAAACTCTTCTTTGATAACTACTCCGGTTCCTTTGAGCATTTTTTGGTTTTTCGATGAGTTTCATTCCAATTCTCCTGCACATAGTAATATCTTCTGATTTTCACCGACAGTTTTGATTCGAATAGTTTGATGACAACTTTTTATACCAGGCAAGCTGTACTTTCACTAAACAAAAATTGTTAGCAGCACTTTGATGATGGGGAGTGGTTCAGTAGTATATACTGAATGTAAAAAAAATAAATGCGTGAGCTGGGGGTTGGTAGTAAATATTTGGAGGGAATGTAAAGGGGCGAAAACGATATTGTTGCAATTTCTGACGAAAGATGATGTCCTAGAGACGAGTATTCATGAGAAAGTTATAGGTCTTGAAAACATCTAGAACACTTGTATGAATGACTTTTGCATATAACCTCAAAATAGCCGATATTATTCCAAAAACTGGGTTTTTCGTTTTTTATTTTTCATTTTCTCAGAAGTTATTATATCTAAACTTCCGTATATATATACTTTGTTGTTTTCAGGTCCATCAAAATATTTTTTATATTCTGTTGGTGAAAAATCATTTCAGGCATATGACTGTCGACAGGCGTGATATTCGGGGAATCTTTTCCCAATGAGTCCGGGGTAGAACTTCCAGCAAACATATTCGCAATTATATTTGCTTTTTGTTGGACAGTGGTGGTTAAAGGGGGATATCAAGTAAAAGTGAAATTTTTGGCGACAGATTTAGCAAATAACCAAAACGAACGAGAACTGTTTGGACATTCAAAAAAATTCTTCAACGAATTATATGCTTATGTGTCTTTAGCAGCTTTTATTGTTGCACTACACCTATTTCTTGCGTTTACATATTCAGATATCGTCTCTAAACTGGGTTTTTGGCGCCAGCGATTGAATGACGCTTGTTTGGATGTGACACTCCTAGAGGAGTTTTTATTGAACCATGGTTTTTCAGACGGTGGTGTCTTTGCACTACTTGGAAAGAATGTTTCCATTCCCAGAATGATGGCATCAGATATTTTTTGGGCACATAGAGTGGGATCGCCAGATGAAAAACAGAACCTTCTTTCACGAAAATCAGAGAAAAACATTCGAATAGCGTCCTAGTCTACTGACTTGTAATGCCAGACACGAAGTGCGGGTTACTTACCATTTATTGAAGCCAAATACAAACAAGTTGTAATCAAAGTGTGATCAGGAATACCCAAGAATCTTGATCTGATAAATATCAGGATGAGTAGTGAGAAATAGGTCCGATGTAATGGCAAATTTTTTATTCGTATCAGGAATACGAGTGGGTTCATCTATCAGTTGTTTCAGGTCATTAGTAATAGCAAATGCCTCTGCTTGTCGCGCTATCTTCCATCTGTTTTATTCGAGAATTCGAGAATTATGTACATTAAAATCATCCAATATGGTGACCTCATATCTTTTTCGATAGAAATTCGAGCAGTCTAGCAAAAAAGGAATTGTTAGGTGATAAATAGAAACAACAGAGAATTTGGGTTGTTGATGATTGACAAGCTCAAACCATATCACGTCAAAAGCTTCTGGTGTCAGCCCTTCTTCGCGTTGGCACGATAAATAATTCCTGGAGTATATGCAAACACCTTTGAAACGAAAGCGATTATTTCCCTCAATGCGAATGAACGATGAAACAGTTGAAGGCTAGACTGCTTTTACAAAGTTTTACAGCGATTAAATGCACTAGACCTTTTAACCGATTAAAATGTTCGAAATAAACCGGGCGTTTGGATCACTTTTCAGGTACTATCTCTGGTACTATATTGTTCCTGTGTTCGATTTTGATGTTTCCTGAGTTTACATGTTTTCTGGAAATAATCTAAACATATATCCCTCCTTCACCAAGTTCAATCGACCAAAATGCGTGCATTTCCATGATTTTCAAAATTTTGCTTTCAAGCAAATGCTTTCGTGTATAATAATTTAAAATAAAATCCCTCGACCTGCGGTCTCGGGATTTCATCAAAGTATCATACACTCAAGTCATTTGCTAAGCAAAATTTCGAGAATCATGGAAGTGCAGCACACATTTTAACCGAATAAACTTGGTGCACTCGGGATATAACCCCCGAGAATAGAATTCGTAACCTGGACAAAGCATAATATGTATTTCATTCGATTTGACTGCTTATAGCAATGTCGTTAAGCAAAATAATTATCCACTCGGAAAATTAAACATAGTTTCTATTATGTTTTTCCCGTAGAATCGAATGGTAATTAGTTTTTCAAAATTCCAATGAATTTTTGACATTCACAGTTGCGGAGGCCATTTTTATGGTTTCTTCCATTTTTGACTTTGGTTTTCTATCATATTCAATTTTATTATCAGGAACTATTGATGGAAAGGAAGAGAATGTGCATTGAAAAATAATTTTATGATCAATGGCTAAAGGAGGAATTGAATTTGAAAAAAAAGTAATTTTGGCGAAAAAGTTCATTATTTTTGAAACCATTTGATTCATCATTCCAAAAAAATGTAGTTACTGAAGACATGACTGACAAAGAGTATTGATATTGAATTATGTTGGAATATGATGACTTTTGTGGATATCGAGAATAAAGAAAGAGAAAAACAGTTATTCGCTTTTTTCTTGGTTATTTGGAGGTCAGGTGTAAAATTTATTCGAGTGATCTTTTCAAGATCTATAACTTTTCATTGAAAACTTTTCTCTTAGACGTCATCTTTCGAAGGAAATTGCGACAATATCGTTTTCAGCATTTATTTTTTTTACATTGAGTATCGACCACTTAACCATTCCCCACCATAGAACTGCTGTTAACATTTTTTTTACAAAAAATGATTTATCTCTCTTGGTCTATTCTGGTAACTTTTCCTGATGATCTTCTTCTACTTTGATTCTCAGATATTTAGACCTAGCCTGTTGGTCAATGCTGTCATACATTCTCCAAAGATACTCTTTTTCCGATTTCGTTAATCCATTGCTCGCACAAGTTTCGACTTCTGAGGGTTGACGTTCGTCAGCTGGTTAACGGAAACGAACAATTTTAGAACAATTCAGATGTTCATTATTTGCTTTCAACCACTGTTTTTGTTCAAATCGTTAATTTTTTGTTTCTAACTCGGGGATCTTGGAACTTAAACTTTTTATCACACCTTCGGATACTTTTTGTACAATCTGTTCGTTAAATACTTCGTCACTCATTTCTCGTATAACCACCACTTTGATTTAATGTCAAGTATACAAATATGTAAATGATATTTTGTGCAGAATTCACTTTATTTATACCACGTTGTATCAACTTCAATTGACTTCGAGTACAGAGCTCACAAAAAAAGCGCGTTTATTCACTTTCATGGACGTTGAATGGTCAATTGAATTTTATCTTGTTGTGTATTTTATAGGGCGTTCCATCAGAAACTTGGCCAACCCCCTTCCTGTAAGTCAATAACGGACGTGTGTTCAAAAAATTCGAAGAAGACGTCAATTTTTATCTCATGGTGGACTAATTTTGATATGGAAATCATAGCCGAAACTTCACCCCCTTGCGCTCAGAAGCTACCCCCCATATTATATTCAATTTCATGAGGGGTAGAGTGATACATCATTGGCAGGTCTTACCCTCTATCACCTACCTCTGTGAGTATTCTCGAAATTGGTTCATTGCTGTGGTTACTTTCATTAAGGAAAGGATTTTTCAAAAGGAAAGATTATCGTATGAAACTATAGTCCGTTCATAATTTGTCGATAGCACAAAATGAGGGCCCAAGTCATAAAACGGTCGTAAAAGTCGTAAAATCATAGGCGGAGGTTCCTGAGGTGTTTATTCATTAAAATTAATGGAGAGCTTAGTAATATAAAGCTTCAGTTTATATTCGAAACTTGACTTGAAAGGGTGAAGTTGTTACGAACGAAAATAATTTTTGGTTTAGTACATTTTTTAATCGCATTTAATTTACGGCTCGTTGGTGTTTCGGCGTCTACGGCAGTAATTAACGTCTCTAATATTCATTTTGCGAATTTTGTGCAGTAACTTTTTTTCATATTCCTACAAACATATACGTACCTTTCGTTCCTGCTTGTTTTGTTTAATTCCTTCCAATTGCTTCGTCATCATCATCATCAACATCATCAAGTTTTACACCGGTACTGTTGCGTACAGTCAGTAAGTCTGTCTATTCACCAAGAGAGAAGACTATTGTTTTGAACGTTCACGATGCTCTGATTTCTCAGAATCCCACAAACACTGTTCAGAACATAATCAAGAGTTGTGCCAACATGACGGGCGTAGGGGAGTCAACAATATATAGGTTCCTATCAGAAAGAAAAAAACAAGGTATAGCTAACCCAAATACAAACGAATACTTAAAGAGGGGGAGAAAACCTATTGAAATTGATGAATTTGCCAAAAATGGTATTCGAAGGAAAATTCACGAATTTTTTTACAAAAAAGAAATACCCAACTTAAACAAAATTTTACAAGAAGTTAGAGACGACCCGGATTTGCCTCATGTCGGACGAACCAAATTGTGGCAAGTTTTAAAAGAATTAAATTTCCGGTGGGAGAAATCAGACCGAAAATCACTTTTGATTGACCGGGAAGAGATAATATGTTGGAGAAGAAAGTATCTAAGATCTATACGAAAATTTCGGGCTGAAGGAAGGCCAATTTACTATCAGGACGAAACGTGGGTAAACGCAGGTCATACTCTCACAAAAATTTGGTCAGATAAAAATATATCAAGCTCCAGGCAAGCCTTTATGGAAGGTTGGTCTACTGGTATTTCCCCACCCTCTGGTAAAGGCAGTAGATTAATAGTTTCTCACATTGGCAGTGAAAAAGGATTTGCTAAGCATGGTTTGTTGGAATTTCAATCCAAAAGCACAAAAGACTATCACGAGGAGATGACAGCTGATGTTTTCGAAGAGTATTTTGAGCAGATGATTGAACATATACCACCAAACTCAATTATAGTATTAGATAATGCACCTTATCATTCACGACTAGTAGAAAGACTTCCAACGACTGCGTGGAAGAAACAGGATATCATTGACTGGCTGCGGAATAAGTCCCTGCCTTACGAAGATGGAATGGTTAAAAATTGCCCGGCAACACAAATCTAAGTTCAAGAAATACGTAGTTGACAAAATGGCGGAAAGACGAAACATCACAGTCCTTAGACTTCCACCCTACCACTGCGAATTAAATCCAATTGAACTCATTTGGGCACAAATGAAAAGCTATGTGGCTAGAAAAAATACGTCATATAAAATACAAGCTGTACGTGAATTGTTATATGAGTCTTTACAACATATTACAGAACAAAATTGGCGAGATGCAGTAAGACATGTAATAGAAGAAGAACAAAAAATGTGGGATCTTGACAATATAATTGATGCGACTGTAGAGACAGAACCGCTAATTATTAACCTGCAAGACGACTCGGATTCCGAAGATGATCCTGTTTATTTTGAATTTGAATAGTTTTGTAAGTAATCGTAGTTTATATCATTTAAAAATAGGTATTAATTAAATAAATGTATCTTTTACAAATTGCAAGTAACTTATCATTTTTGAATAAAATAAAGAAATTTTATTAAAATAAAAATACAGTTTACAGTACCTACAGTTTAAGAATATTAATATATTTATTTATTTAAAGTAACTAATGTTTCAATCATATACTCTACGACACTGGTCAGTCATTTCCACTCAAAATACCTACATAATCGGATTAAAAGTTTTATAGCTGTATTGTATTTCTTCAGATACAAGGTGGGTTAGTCGAAAACATCTTAAACTGCCAGTTTTGGTTTGGTTTTTGTTATTATATCATATTAGCTGTCCTCTCTGTATTTCAGTTCTCTAATGAGGGTCAAACTTGCAGTGAGCTATCAACAAATTATGAACGGACTATAGTTGGATGTCATTTTGAGCAATTTATTCGTTGATTTCGTTTCCATTGATATTTTTATCATGATATTCCGAATAAAAGTAACCATAGCACCTTTTCTCATTTTACCTAAATAACATGTTCAAAAATTAATTTCTAGACAACGAGATACTCACATTGGTAATAGAGGAATGAAAGGAATGAAGAACCTGCCAAATTATGTATCCTCTACCCCCCATGCAATTGAAAAATATATGGGGGGTAGCTGCTGATTGCAAAGGGGTGGAGTTTCGAGTATGATTCTCATATCAAAATTATTATTTTTTTTTTATAAGATTCACACGAAAGGAAATCCCTGTGATATTCAAAGAACATCGCGTGAATTAGTGCCCCTAGAAATGAAAATTGACGTGTTATTCCAAATTTACGATCACACGTCCTTTTCTAACTCATAGGGAGGTTCAAGTTTTCCTTTGAAGCCCTGTATACAAACACCTATCTGTGTGTTTCTCATTCAGTTGCTTTGAATGGTATAAAAATTTGTTTAGATGTCAATTCCACCCTCATAAGTTGAAAGGTGTGAATGTACACCGTTAGCATGTTTTAGAATCTCCTCTGTTGACTGTAGGGCTATATCGATTTTTTTATCTACAATTTTATCTTGATCCATCAGAATTATCAGTAAACTGTTTCGAGTCTCATGTATCACAGTTCATTACAAATGTTGATGGTTGGTTTATGTGAATGGAACAGAATTCGTTATGGGGAAGTAGCACAGGTTTATAATTAGTTTTCAGTTAGTTTCGAAAGAAATATGGAATGTGTGGAACTGAAAATATAATATGGTAAATACTACTATTCGGTATTAATGAATGTTATATCTGATAATACATGTTTGCTGGACTTTAAATGAATCTGTTGCGAGCAGTCAACAACGGTAAAATTGGCCGAAAGGGTTATACAAAAATGTTATTCATTCGATGAAGTTGAATTGATATCTATCCTCGCGTGGCTTCACCAAGTTCATTTTAATTATAGTGAAGTCACGCGATTAAATGCTAACTTTGAAAAGAAACATAAAATATTATAATAGAGATGGGCACATAGCGAATGGCTTTCAAAAAAATTATGCACTAGAATATTGTGAATAATACATATATAGGGTAACAATGAGGTAGGCACTTCACAACACCTTCCCCATAAAAAATAGGTGCCTAACAAAAAGTGCAATTTTTAAACTTCTACTTTTCTTCTTCAAATTTTTGATTTTTAGGTTGTTTTGTAAAGGAAATGGAGAGCCAAAATGAACACGAGACAAATAAGAATAACATACGTATTCATGTGGTGGAGAGAAATAGAATAAAATCAGTCATTTTATAAACGTGTTTTGAATACATACTTTTTTAGATTATTTAGTTTTTGACTATATTTATCCAAATCCCTGATTTCGTCGGTTTGAATCAAAGTTAAATTGAGTGATTTTTCAAAAATATTCAACTCATTCAATTCAGACATTTTGGTTTCGTCATTTTTTGTGTATATTATTTCGGAAACATTAACATTACTGGAAAAATAATTTCTATTCCCACCCTTAAACATGCTAATTTCTTTATAGTTTACTGAACGGATAAGTAGGCGATTCCAGTTAACTGAATCGTTATGATTTCATATCCACATAAGGTAGGATATGAATTTCACCAATCACATAAAACAAAATACCTACTTGGTTACCTGGAACAACGTTGTAGAAAAGTCCTAATTCTTCTCTTACTATCTGATTATAAAAAAGTTTCAGACAAACATTTTCCAAAATCAATGATTTCAGCGAATTATCTTCAAGTTTGAATCTTCACAAGTCAACGGCATCGTGCTCAAACTTCGTCCTCGTGCGATATGGCCACCAAATCCACTCTTGTTGCAGAAACTATCATTACCTGTGTTCATAATTAGAATCAGTATAGGCGGAGAGCTATCGCTCGATTCGAGTTTCAAAATTCCAGTATCATTAATATCGATGGATTTTTTTGATAACTTATGTATAACACATACGCTTTTCTACAAATAAATAACCAAGTGTTGGTTGTTTCCAACTGTATGAATTTTTGTTTGTTTATATTGATAACTCGTAGGTCGTATGAATTAGGTACAATATTTGGAATCAGAAATTAATTTGCTTTACAATAAGAGAATTCATCCATAATATAGGAAGGAAATTTTTGTTTGTAAATATAACGAAATTTGATATAGGCTGAAGAACTTCAGTAGATGGCCTGTTGGGTGATTGCGCTCAATAAATAACGTTATTTATTTATGTTTTTTTTTTGATATAGAAACAATTATCTATATTATATTTTTTCGATAGAAAGTAGTTTTGTTTCAATTGATCAATACATATATTGGGTTTATCAGCTGGTATGAGTATGAAGACATTTTCGTTGACTTTCGAGGGTATACTGACATTTCATACAATTCAAAAAAATTTGTCATTTTAAGAGGAATTGTCAATACAAAATTCAATTCATTATTATAAAAATAAATGGTGAAAAGTTCTGAGGGGGTTATAATTATTGGATGCAATTTACATCAAAAGATTTCTCTTTGGCTATGAAGCTAAAAAATTCATAAAGCTTTCGTTTGAATGATGTTATTCGTGAATTCATCGTTTGAAATTATTAACAGAAGCTTCCGATACATACAGAAGTTTGATCTTCAATCAATTTCAATAGATGATTTTCATTGGATTTCAGCAAGTTCAATTGTTCTTCATAACGTTTTGCATCTGAATCTGATAGTGTACCAAACAACTGTTTATATCTTTCACGTACGAAATTGATGAGTCGTTTTATTCTTCTACTAACGTCAGCTTTGCCAACGTAATCCAATAGCATTTTTGTCTGTTGAGTTAGGTCAGTGAATATTGCGGTGACGCTACTGGAAAAGGCATTCTCATATTTCAACTGAATTTCATTTTAACTCGTCGCAGATTTATATTATTTCAGAATGATAATAACGAATGTTTTTATACTCTGAGTAAATGCTGTTTCTATCACAAAATACTAATATTTTCCAAACATTAGTGAATGAATTTACAGTAGTCCAGTAGTCCAGGTGGACCCCTAGGGGTCCACGGAAGATTTGACGGGAGTCCACGTTGGCGTGATTTTTTTGTCGAGTTTTGGATATATGGTGGAAGGATAGTGCAGGGGGTCCACCAGAACCAGCAAAAGGGGTCTATGAGAAAAAAAGTTTGGGAACCTCTGCGCTAGACGTTCGCCACACGAATATTGCCGTCGTGGAAGGCGCTGAATGGGGGCGCGAATTGAATTGAATATCTGCCATACAAATGTGGTCTATAAAACTCACTGTAATGAACAATTGCCAAAACTTCTCTTTGAATTGTAGAATAATTTTTATCTCTTTTACTGAGTGTTCTAGAACCCAAGGAATTGATAGATCCCTATCGATTTTACTTACATCAGAGTTAAGATAAATTCGCGAGAAAAATCAGGATATTATAAAATAGGAGGATCAAGTAAGATATTTTTTAACGTTTCGAATGCTTTTGTGCATAAGGGCGACCACATGAACAAATATTTCCAGCCAACTCAGGAAAAGAAGAAAATCGTTTAATTTTCAAGTGTGTTCCTCAAGAATTCTTCCTTGAATAAATAACTATGTCATCCATGTACACAAATCAATCAAATTCTGTAAAGCAGCTAAACAATGATCCATTTAACGTTGAGAGGATTCTGGTCCCGACTTTAAACAGTAAGGAAGTTTCTTGTATCCATAATGAATCGAAGGCTTGATAAGGGCAGTTTTACTACGGTTTTCTTCAGAAATAAGAATTCGGTGTAAACCATTTGCAAGGTCTAATGTTGAAAAGTATCTTGATTTTTCCAATTGGTCAAAAATACCAGTGATGTTGGGGAAAGGACAGGCATTTAAGATAGTTTTTTCGTTTAATTTTCGAAAATCAACAAAGATACGCCAGCATTAGTTACCATTCGCGTCAGATATTTTTTGGAACGACAAGAAGTGGAAAAGTCCATGGACCAAAAGAAGGTACAATTATGCCACCACGCGCTAGCGAAACGTCAGGAAGAAATTCCAAAGAACAACGGCCTTCACACCCAGACAAAAGTAGTGATACTGATTACTGAAGGAAAAATCAAAACTTCTGGTACTTGTAATGGAATCATCTCGGCAGATCATGAATTAATTGTACAAACATTTCATATTGTACCAGATAATTTTTCTATTTTATGTGACAAAATTGAAGAAAATTATTTCAAGAATAAATATGCGTGTGAATTGACTATGAAAATATAATGCTTTTCTTTTTTACATCGAAACGAAAATATTGTATTTGATTCCTGGAAAATCTATCATTACAGCTCGAACGCAGGTAGTGAATCGAATCAAATTTTCTCCCAAAAGATATTCACTCAAATATAATATATTTATGCAAATCACAAGGATTATCTGATGGATTATTCATTGATAAAAGTATTGTTCAAATAAAAAATGGTTTGGCCCTTGTAACTTTTGTGAATTCAAATATGGAGGATGTTTGCCTAGACAACATAGAACTGGACATAGGTTCAATTGAAAATTTCAATATATTCCCAAAGTAATCCTGATTAAAATTGATTTCCTCTACAACGGCCGATTCTAGAGCCTCAACGAAGTGAATCTACTGGCTTTTATTATGAAGCGAATGTTGTCATGTAATCCTTCCACAAAACCTCGCAGAGCTGATTTCGAATTTAAATTTTCAATGGCTGATTTTGCGGATTTACTTTCGCCACTTATGCAAGCATCATTTAATTCATAGAGATGTGTTTCAATACGATTCGCAGAAGTTCTTACATTCTCACCAGAAAGTTGTTCGATCAGTGCAGATTGGATTTGCGGTATATTTCTTTTTTCTGAAAATTAGTCCTCGATTATAAAGATCTATGCTTTGTAAGATCATAAGCTGACCCAGTTGATTTTGTTTTGATTATGCTCAAGAAAAGATTCTCATCAGATTTTGGACAAAGCTCACTATCCACTGTCACAAGTAATTAACCTATCCTTTATTCAACTTTGATTGATTCCCGTTGAATTCAAGCAAGCAAAATAGCCGTTGCTGCGCCATCTGCCCGTAGACTAGGTGCTTGTATCAGCCTTGGTCTAGGGAAGATACTCTGTTCGAATATGATGTTAAATTATGGGAAATCATCGACTTATGTTGATGATGGCACTGCCTTGTACTGACGAGAGGCCAAATAGCCCGAAACCGGTCTGCAAGTGTGTCCCGTCCCAATAATTGAGAATTAATTCTGGCAGAATGAGGATGTGTCCTGCCCATCCAGGTGTTATGTAGAAATAGATGGTTTCACGGTTATTTCATTATGCAAGATGGTCTTTACAGGTTTTTTATCCTTTTTTTTCTTTCTAATTTTTCGAAGTTTCGAATTCTGTTTCAAATATCCCTGAAACCATCTATTTCTACATAACATCCTTAGAGAGTGGTGAGTGATATAATCATCAGTAGTATCAGACCAGTTTTCTCGTAATTGGTTCTAGAGTCAGATAAAATTTTAGGATGATTATTATAAATACCAGTATCTTTAGCGAACAGACAATTGAAGTCTTTGCTTTGCTCGGTTATTTCGTAAAGGGAGTAATTTGGTATATATATATATATATATATATATATATATATATATATATATATATATATATATATATATATTCAATGAAATATAATTATTCACAGAAATTTAATGAATCCTTTATTTTCCAGAATTCATCCGGGATAGTTCCGGTACCTAGAGGTAGTAAGGGTCCCAGGAGTTTATATTTGAGAAGACATGGCGATAGTTTCGGTTTCACGCTCAGACACTTCATTGTTTATCCACCTGATAGCATCGCGGTAAGTATAGAATCTTTCTGATATATTTCACAAAAAAAGTTAATTCAAACGTATGTTCTAATTTGCTTCGTTTTTCCAAAGATTAGTGTGTCAGGATTTATTGAGATACTCTACTGGTAACCTGGAGTGACGATAATCCAATCAAAAGATAGAATATCATTCATATAAAAACATTCGACATAGTCGGCGAGCATAGTTGAGGACTGGCTGTGATTCAAATCATCTTTCGACCCATTTGTTCAGGCCAATCTCAACTAACTACACATTCAGTAGGTTTCTGAGCTGACACCTGTCAGAACAATCACTTTCCTGGCTTATACCACGAAGGGAATTTGACACGAAGTGTCGATGCTTTCCCAATATTAAAAATCAACTACTTTCATAGTTCCATACCTCGAACAAAGCTAATACGAACGACGGCTAAGTTTGCTTGTCGTTCGCATCAGCTTTGTTCGAAGTATGATACTTTGAAAGGAATTTGATTTATAATAATGGGAAGTCATCGACTTCGTGTTGATGATGGCAACTACCTTGTACTGACGAGTGGTCAAATAGCCCGAAACCGGTCTGCAAGGCTTCCCATCCCAATAATTGAAGACGAATTCCTTAATTTGTAATGTCAAATGCATATGCGGGATTTGATTCTCTATGAAAAACCATTGTCTCCGGTCGAATATAATACAATGCCCTTCGTGGTATTAGCCAGGGTAGAAGTTGTTTTCTGACAGGTGTCAGCCCAGAAACCTACCGTGTAGATTGTTGAGAGTGGCCTGAACGAATTGTTTGAAATATACTATTCATATATTGAAAAATGTGGCTATTTACTATTTTTTCACTTATTGAATCATAAAAATTATAGGAATAGTATCAAATTCAAACTGAAAAGGTGGATTATTTTCAAATTACTATAGAAAATTTAGAAAATTAAATAGTTCTACCTAGAGGTTTCGCTTTCGAAGTTATGTCTAAGTAAATATATTGTTGCCTGTTACAAGAAAACTAGAATTCATTTCACATGGAATAATTTGAGTGATAGAAATGTCTTGCTTTATATGCCGGAAACACCCTTATATTCCATTAGAAATCTCTGGCATCTGAGTTGAAAAATGTAATGTTCTTTGTCTATAGCCTCTTGACATTTTTTACAAGAGATTTTGAATGAATGTAAGGTTCTAATGTACTCACAGGTGAAAAAGCATTTTTCGTTCAACCGGACGCGAAACAAGCATTTCGCAGTCGCAACAGAGGCTCTAAAATGATATTTTGAGGCCGTTACCCAGGGTGACGGCCGGCAGATTTTTTACGGCCGTTGCCCAGAGTAACTGCCGGCAAACTGAACGTTTGTCTTGCTAAGTATTTCATTTCCATAGAAACACTGTGATATTGATGCCATCAGTTTACTTTTCTATATTCGCTTCGAAACGCTGTCTTTGTAAAACGACATTATATTTATTGGACTTATATGCACGAAAAATATTGTATGTACTATAGCCGCAAAATGTTTTCGCGACCTCGCAATTATCCGCTGCCGGAGCAGCTTCGCTGATTATCTTTCTCTCGATACGCGAAAAAGCATTTTGCGGCCTTAGTATACAAATAACTATTTCAACTCCCACTGGCGGCCGCCATTAATTCCCAATGCACGTATATTGTAAATGAGCCATTACGTTACAGCTGTCAAGATGACGGGAGTAGAAAAAGTACAGTACACGACTCGGGGGTAAGGCCAATGAACGCCTCGTGCCCCCATTTTCATGCTTGTGCCTAATTGTCACTCATCCCCCTCGTTACATTATATACTATTGAAGTTTATATTTCCGTAACATTCATTGAAACGAGGAAAAAATGTGTAACATATTTCAACCTCTACGCGTTTTTGCAATGCCATATTTGATACACATATTGAAAACACATTTCCTGTTCATTTTGCAGAATCATTTCGAATGATTGTGGATGAAATTGTAGAAAAACTTCAGCAAAAGATGAAATTTCTCTCTCGAGAAATATAGCTTACTTCGTCTGATACAAACTAATGCCATCTATCGGTTATCGGTAGTATCCACATCTTCTAAGGATAATAAACTCATATTGTCGTTAACTATCTACTATCAGTTAACCATATGGAATATGGAAATATCACTTGAAGGGATGGAAACTGCGGATAGATGACATTAGTGATTTCCTTTCCAAGTGATGTCTTTTCGTTCGTTTTTCTCTCGGACGTCGTAGCTCGAATCACCCATTTATTCGATTACTTATATACATAAAACCGAAAGATGGCAATAAATTCAGAAACAGGAGTGGAATTTTTAGTAAATGTCGTAAATCATTCAGTTTTACTCACTTGGAATGATGGTGGGTCTTGCTCGTTTTTATACTCTTGTTATTCAGATTAATTAGTTGTAAGATATTTTTCTGTATTCAATCAATTGTTGTTTTTTTCCAGTAAGTGGGTTTTTAAATATAAATAAAGGCTTATCATTAGTTCAATGCCTAAACTTTCTTTTCCTTCATAAACTTCTATCATCAACTCTATTATGACTTCATTATCTTTCTATCAACATTTCAGTCGAACTGACAGACAGAACTCTGCACCTATTTTTCCCTTCAGAGTAGGAAACTTTGTCGTGCATCGTTAAATAAATAGAAACATCGACATTATACTGTTTATGATGATGATGATGCGTGTCAAAAACGCTTCAAATCGTTTTTGCACAGGCATTTACTAACTATCTCTCTATAAATAATGATGCTACCCCATATATCTGTAAAGTAGTATGAACAATGGTATAGTCGAATCTTCGTTAAGAGTTAGCGATAGAATTGAGTGGCAGGCTTATTCGGTAAAACGTCATTATCACAAAGGTGATATATTTAATTAATTGCAGGAGCAGTATGACGGTAGGCATGCCGCTGTCGGAGCTCTCCTCGCTCCCATGGACACTATCTTCGTGAAGCACGTCAAAGACGGAGGACCAGCTAGACAGGCGGGCTTACAACGAGGAGATCGGTTGGTAGCCGTCAACGGGGTACCGGTTAGAGACAAACCATATACGCAAGTGGTGCAGTTGATCAGCAATAGTCCGGAATACCTTCACTTGTTAGTGGTGCCGAAGGAAGACGACGTTTTGCAGAAGGTTGGTTCACGCTCGTCGAATTTCTTATGTTTTCTTGAAAGCTAAGTTTTGAATTAGGGTTTCAATTGAGAAATTGCTTTCGTTTCAATGCTAGTGAAAAAATTTTTTCCACCATATTTCAATAATTTCTCTTGAAAATATTCGCGAAAGAAATTCGTTATGAGAATTTATCACATTTAACTTATAACCTCTTGTGTTTGATGGTTATAAGGCTCAGAATATTTTGGACAAGAAATTTTCAACAGATCTCTAGGCTCAAAATGAAAGAGCAACAATGGTCATAAAAATATCTGTAGACAAGGGGTGAATCAACGAGTTTTCTACGGTGCTCGAAAGCTATGAAGAAGTTTTGGTTATATCACTGATAAAACGAACTACCTTTTTGATATGAAATCCAGCAACTTTAGTGGAAGTGGTCGTAACTATGCATTGAAAATCATCGGGGGGGTTGTAAAATGTCAACTATTTCCACTTTCCTATTTAATAGCAGTCTGGTTCATTGGACATAAATGAGAGCTCTGAAAGATAAACCAATAAAGATAGTATTGTTATATGCAGTACTATGTACTGGACAAGAAGTTGGTCTTCAGCACACCTTTGATAGAAAGCAATATTCACTGATGAAGGTATTTGGTTCTGATATCAGACGATGAAATGGTTCAAGCTGTCTAGTGCCAAGGCAATTCCAGTCTTCCTCGGAAGGTAACTACTGTATATGCGAAATGTGAGCAAGCAAGTCACTAGTAAACCTCTGGTGATATATAAACGATTCGTATTGTCATTCGGAGATTCAATGAGAACGTTTGAAATATTTCGTGAGCTCCATTGAAAGCTTTTTTCAAGTATTTTATATTAAATTATTTCATCGACGAACGACGAGCAATCAGTCTTCGAGAGACTTGTGCAAGCTAGGGTTCAGACTTTTCAAGAACTCCCAGCTTAAACTACGTATGTATGATTTTTCCTCTGGCTGAACTCTAGAGGTATTTGGGAATACCTCCAAGTTATACAGAAGTTTGAAAAACTCGTAAAGTACTGGTGTTACCTTGGACCTTAGCTTCAAAAATATCATCAACCCACGGGCTCTATTGGTTTTTTCATCCACCAAACATACTTTTCTTGCAACAGTTTATTGAAACAATTAAGTTAAAAGAAAAATGGGATATTATTTAATGAGCGTATAATATTGGCTGTTATTGACGAGATAAAAACCACCGAGAGAATTATAGCCATTATACGCTAGTAAAATACTATACCTTATCCACTACTAATGAAAACTTGTGTTCAAGTTTTTTCGTTGGAAAATTTTATTACATTACATACATATTTTTTAAAACACTATTATTTCATTCTTACCAATAATTCATACCATACATTATTGTTCATCTATACACAGTAATTAGTTATCAAAAATTATAATTGTTGTTCAATTGTTGTTCGTTCCGTTAATCAGCTGACGAACGTCAACCCTCAGAAGTCGAAACTTGTGCGAGCAATGGATCAACGAGGCCTTACCTTTTAACGTGCGATTACCCAGCACGGTGGCCCGGCGAGGATTCGAACCCCGGCCTTCCGCTTGATAGGCAGATATGCTAACCACTACACTACCGATAATACTCGCATTATATTGTTACGAATCCTTTCTCTACTCCGTTCGAATACGAAAAATTCCAGAACCATGTACCTATATATAGCGGACGGAAATGAGTACGAGTTCAGTTGATTACAGATAGCGATCAAGTGAATAAATAGGCTAAACAATAATAATAGTTATTTGAGTTATCAATTGAGCATTGAGCTGTGAATAAGTTGTTTAGTGATTTGTTAACTGAATTGCAATAAAGTTGTTGGATTTTGCCGTACCAATTGTCACTTATTTTCGAACCTAAATTAAAAACGTAACAATATTTTATAATAATGAGCACAAAATTATATGTATTAAGCTTAACAAATATCATCTAATCAAGATATTTATAGTAATTGATAATTTGTAATATTTGAACAATTGGTGAAGTTAATCGCAGGGATAGAATTAACATTAAAGCAATATAATAATAGCATAGCTAAATCAAGGAAGCATTTGACATCAGTGATTAATGACTCATTACTCACTTATATACTTGGGAATCATTTTTGGGACACCAGCGAAAGTGTACTCTTATAACAATATATTTCAGGAAGCTACGAAGATAATACTAATGAGTAAAAAATGAACAAGAAATTTCCAATTTTTCTCGTACTTTGTTAGTGAATATGGCCGTTGAATTGAGTCAGATGACACATAATATGAAACATTACAAAACAGTGATACGTATTAGTGCAACATTCATACAATTTTAAAACTAATACTATGTGAAATTGGTGTTGCGCGTAACACCATGTGGAATAGGATAAAAGTATGAAATTAAAGGTAATAAGGCGCTGCTGTGCCAAAAATAATTCCCAAGGTTTGTCATAGAATTACTGAATCTATAGCATTACTAGTAATGATGATCGAATCCTTCCTCGTGTTACTCTTATTTTATTCCCAAACTTCATTATTACCTGACTTCTGTGCTTAATGACAATCAATATGTATTAGAGTATTATGATTACCAGAACATTTTCCAAACCTAGAGTAAAATCAGTCTTTTGAAAGATGACCTGGCTTCAAACAGTTGATCCTAAGTATCTTTTAACCCCGCCTCACCCACCTCAAAAATGTCTAACCGAAAATATACCTGGGGTATACCATATCCATCCCATTTTCAATCTCTGTTTCATATGTTGTTTTTTTTTATTATTTTTCGAAGGCTTCATAGGTAACCGTATTAGCAGATGAAGGAATAGTTTTATCCCAATAGATTATTTATTAATAAAAACAGAAATCGAACTTCTTGTATTTCAGCCAATAAAAAACATGACATCACCGAGACAACAGAATATGAAAGTGAGGGTTATAACTGTCATTTTCATCAACAAATATGCACTATAACTACGTGGTACCAGGAAAACAAAAAATAACTAATCGAGAGCCCAGGTTGGGTATGGTATACCCGAGGGCACTTCCAACTGGTCCAAACCACAAGACAGTTAATTCCATACTAAACGGTACCAAGCTTGTCAAAAATCAATGAGTTTCAGGAAGCTATAGGCAATAAAAGCTAATAAACTCTGAATTCACAAATGAGAGGAATATTGACATTTCAAAACATCTGGGGTATGTCACAACACGACTGAGGATTAACTAATTGTTGACTTCATTCTTGAGCAGGAAACTTCAGAAATTCTTTTCATTCATAGATTGTATTATCTTTTGCAGAAACGTGAAGTAATATTAGATTTATTGTGCCTCCTGAATTTGTTTTTTAAATAATTTCTAATGTCATTAGTGGTACTACCTTTGTATTCTAATTTTTTAATCAAACTAAGTTTATAATATAACTAATAACATGGTAGGTTTTTCACCTGAAATCTGGAAATATTCCCAATCCACCTGTATTTTTGTGAAATTTCGTTGGCAAAATATAAATCAAAATAGTATCCACAGAAGGTTCATTAAAATTTTTGAAAGCTCTAAAATTTTTGGTGATATTCAAATATAAATTCGTCAAACCAATGACATTCTTTATACATTGGAATTTGATCCAAAATAGCTTCGATGTGGTTGAAAATTATCAAACTACTTGTTATTTTTATAATATTGGCCTGATAAATTCCAAGCTACTGTATAATTTGCAATGTATTTCTGAATACCCTTCAATACATTCTTTGCTACACCTTCTGAAGAAGATTGTAAATAGTGGAATTTCTCAATATTGTTCAAAATTTTCCTATTATGAGCCATGTCAATATATATCTCACGAAACTCCAGCCAATTATCTATAAGTTCATCCTAATTCGGTAACTTAATCGTGGGTAATCTTATACTAAACATATTGTTTTGAAATTGCAGCTGGACTGGAATTTCGCTTTCCTGATTGTACGGACCTGCCAGTGATACCAATATCGACTTAATTTTGATTTTCCCCCGTATCACTATTATCGAATACCTCAGGTGGAATATTGTCGATGTCGTTTTGACAGCCGTCGGCCTGATTGAAAATAGAACGAGACGTTTCAGGAATTAGAATCTTGTGGATCTACTTTCACTACGCTTTTCAATTTTCCTATATAGTTTCATCATAATTCATCTATGAATAATATTTCTATTTATATTGGACCAATAGACGCATGTAAGGAACACTTCAAAACTCTGTCAATTTCAACAATGATTTCAAGATATATCTATGAAGATGTTTTCTTCGTTTTCAAAAACAAAAACTATTTTCAATCTGAAATGGTACAACATACTTACGGAACGAGAATTAAAAACAGATTTCTACCCTCCAAACATTCATCTACCCTACATCAAAGAGGTCTTGTATTATAATGGCTGTAAATTTTACAATGCTCTTCCTAAATCCCTGAAAAACTCTAAGAATATATGCATCTTTGAGAGAGATGAAACTAAAAGAGAGATGAAACATCTTCTGTTGAGCAAGTCCTACTATTCCCTGGCAGAATTTTATAGTGATTTTTAGTTGATTATTTTTTTCACTTGTCAAAATGTGACGTTTTTGGCATTTCAACCAATAGTAGCGGGTTATTCTATGGTTATTCTAGCCAATCATTGGGTATTATACTGATAAAACTGCCTGGTCCTTTCGATAAAACGTTGTTTACCTTTGAACTGTCAAAACTATACGGTTTACCGCGTCGATTCTATTGAACTGGCTCATATTTATATAAATTATCATGAATGAAGAGTTACCTTATTATTAATAGTCATTCACTTTTCACTTTTTCAGCATAATAATAACATAACACATTTCAATGAACACTCAAACACGTAAATAGCTCATAACCCCAACTTTATGACAAATATAGCGAACGACCGATTCAAATATTTAAGGTTCCCTTAACTCAAACGAAGATGGCGTACAATTATTTTTTATTAAATACATTTAATTTTTTGTTGTATAATAAGAAACCGTTGTATGAAGATTTTGAAACAACGACATAACGAATGATTTTATGTTCTTTCTGACGCGATTTTCATTTCTTAAGAAATTTTCAATTATCAACCTTGTACAATGAGAGGTGTGACGCCATCTCTTGGTATCGTTGGCAAGCATTATCATATTCACTGCGTAAGCATCATATCTCTTCTGGATCATAGAAGGCATACATCGTTGTTTGACATTTCAAATTTGTAAAATTTTCACCTATTCTCCTTTCCTTCTTATGTAAATGAAATACTGATCAATTAAATTGTTCTTCCTTCTATTTGCTCAAAAAATAATCTCTCCAAATACAACTCGTTCTTCAAATTTAATAAGATAAATTTTCATTTTTGAAACACTCAAACTTTTTTATTTTGAGGCAAAAGCATTCAAACAAACCGAATTTGATAAAATCACTCGTCCTACGGACTCGTGATTTTATCAATCGGTTTGTTTTCATACTTTCGCCAAATAAAAAAGTTTTTGTGGAAAATGAAAATTTATCGATTAAATTTGAAGGACTCGTGGTATTACCTTTGATTAATTGTTCACAAGTTGACATTGTCACATTAGTGAACTGAATTGTAACCCTACTGTATTGTACTCTTTTGTGATTGAAAATAAATGAAATGAAGAAGGTATATACGTACTGCGATCCTCGAGGAACATATCAAGTAAAATTAATTATAGTTGCTAATAATACCCGTCGATATGGTGGATTATTTATTGATTGTTTCCCTTCAAAGGAGTTTATTATAGCTTTAAGGAAATAGAATAGGAGTATTGCTTTCCCAGTAAGGTGCCCCTTACTCCTAAAGTCCTGTCTTATCTGGAGTCTTCTAAACTTCGCTTCTTATGTAGACAGATCTCGTGTCTGCTTCCAATAATGACTGTATATTTGGTAACGTTTGAAATTATTTCTTAAAATCTTGTTCTTTGCGTTCTTGAAATATACAATATATATGACAGTTCAAAGCTCATTTTTCAACAAAACTTGTGTCTCGAACTCAGCTTCATCAACTACAATAATAATAATATCCAAGTGAAAAACAATTCAATACGAATAGTTTACTTAACAATTCCTTCATTCCACGTCCATCTGTTGATTATGCTACTGTCGAGTATCATCTGTTACCGTAACCGAACTCTTTCGGACTTTTGCTAAACTATATGTTCCCTGCCACGAATTACTCAAAGGTTTTTCCCTTTTTTTTCAGTTTTTCTCGGAAACTGCTTACAATCCAGCTTCAAACCAACAAACCTATCCTGACATACCCAGCGACCTACAAACCGCTCAGCAAATCATATCACGGCGTTTGGCTCGCGCTCCATCTGAGTTTCAAGTCGACGCCATCTCGTGGCGATCCCTGCAACAACCCTACCATCAGACAGAAACCCCAGGATTGCAGAGAGCTGGCTACGATAGAGGGCAGCGGAGCGCAGATAATTTATTATACAGCGAACCGAGACAGAGGCATAATCAACAGGAGATATACTCAGAAATCCATCCCCATGATCTCGGTCAGCGTGGCAAGTGTAGGGCTGCCCCTCAGGTACCCCTTTATAAAAAAATGGGGAGGAGAGCTAGTGAGGGTAACGTGTTGTCAGATCGGCGCGAGTCTTCAGATTATTCTAGTTTGAATCCGGTAAGTTCGGAGGACGACTACGCAATGAAAGCCTTATACAAAAGTAATTATTTGCCGGAAAGCGGGGAAATGCCGAGACTGAGCTACTCGAATGCCGGCGGGTATAGAATGAGCTTAGACGTGGGTCGCAGGGAGTCGAATTCTTCGTTGTCTTCTTCTGTAGCGGACGGTAGCAAAGACAGTTTCGGATCCTTCGATTCGAACTCGACATTGACCGGTCACGAAACTGACGACTCCGCCATAATGAGCAGGTTTCGAAAAAGCGTCCAACAGAAGGAAGAATTCATGAAAAATACCGCTAACATCAGTGCTATCGATCAGGCCTTAGTTCAACGTGAATTCTACGGACGGCCTAAGAAACTCGAAAAACAAATGTGGCCTCCCACCGACAGGGAATCTCCATCGAAGACGACAAAGCCCAACCACCAGAATTTCACGAGAGTGAAAAATGATATCGATAACGAAAGAGACTTGGTGATTCCTGATCAAAATGTACATCAAATGCAAGGTGGGGTCGCATCATTCGTGGTACCACAACAGAAGGGAGCTACTTCGCCCAAAGAAAGAGCAAACGGTAATTTGGACAGGATTTATGAAGGAGCTACCGCCCCAAGTGGGTACGACAGTATGGAAGCAGTTAATGGATCTGTTGTTGGAGACCCAGCCTATTATGAGGACAGGCGGTAAGTGACGAAAAAGTTAGTTTTATATATATATATATATGGGACACGATGGATGGGACACGATGGTTATTATAGGGAACTCCTTCCTTTAAAAAAAAGAGCAGCGCAAGTCTTTAATGACTTTCAATTCATTTTCACTTCGAATTTTGCAAATGTCTGGAAAGCCCTCCTCAACATAAAGTAAAACAGTTCAGAAAGTGGTACTTTGGCGGACGTAGGACGTTCCAAACCAAATGGACCATTTTTGTCTGAACAGTCATTATCCAATAGTCTGATAACAGTCATCGATCCGACCGCCGATGGTACGGAAAAAACAGTCAGAAGGCTACCCGCTACAATTTACGGACGAGAAACCATTTAAAAGCATCCAGGAGGAGCAGTAACATTCTCGAAAATGCCAACATATATATGGATGATAAGTATTCTCGATCGTTTATTTGTATACAAATTTGTTTTTTCTATCATGGCTTCGGTTTATATAAAAAGATTACTCTTTTCAGCTACTCGAGCTTTCGCTAATTTTTATTAGCTTTTTCAAGGGATGTGCTATTTGGGGGTTTTTTTGAATGATGAAATATTAAGATAAAACATGTCAAAATTTCAATTTCTCATGTTTTATCTTATTATTCAAAAAAACCCTCAAATAGCACATCTCTTGAAAAAGCTAATAAGAATTAGCAAAAGCTCGAGTAGTGAAAAGAGTAATCTTTTTATATAAACCGAAGCCCTGAAAGAATATATATATATATATATATATATATATATATATATATATATATATATATAAGATTTTCAAACACATTTGAACTCCTCATAATTCAGGAATAGCTGATTCGATGTTCAAAGAACCCCAGAGTGTCAGATGGTGAATTGAAAATCCTTTCCAATTTCCTTTAGTTGTAACAGCAATGAGAGACAAATAGTTTTTTTCATCTAATGTACTGAAAATTATGTCTTTTCACTCAGTTCGACCTTGATATATCGTCCTGTTCAGAAGTTGAAGGGTCGTAACAATACGACAAGCACTGATGAGCAAGTAGTGTCAAGTTCGCCCCCTCTCAAACTGCTTTCAAAACTTTTACATGACTGATTGAGATTGAAAAGAATTAGATCCCTTCAGAATTTTGTTTTAAAGGTTTATGGCACTTTCGTTCTGATGTTGTTTTACAGACAGACATACAATATTATTCGATGAATTTTATCTCATTTGCAGGATATTTTCGCCCCCTCTTCAGTTCGTCTATAAACGCGCGAAGGATTTCGAAAGCGGTCGGCCACTTCCTGAAGACGACCCCGTACCCGGTAATCGAATGAACTTCTCGAGAAGCGAACTAGCTCGTCTGAGTTCGAAGAAGTTGGTGCCGAACGTCACCGAACGAGCGCACGAGTACGAAACGAGAGCTGTGATCGAACCGAGAAAAGACACGAGTTTGACTTCTACTACTTCGTCAAATTCGGTCCTGAAGAGGATACAGAGGGAGAGTAGATCTGTGGATAGTTCAGGTGAGGTATTTATTTTGTTGCGAACTCATTTGATTGTACATATGTATATTTTTTTCATGAATCGCGATGGTTGCAACAAGATGGTCGCAAATAGTATTAAAAAAAATTAGATTTTATATCAAATCTATTCAAAATTTTGTTGGTAATGCGTAATCCGCGCTTCCGCTATTACAGGGAAACTTACTTTTGAACCTTTTTCGATATCATCAGTTTGCTGAAGGATGATTTTTTTCAATATAAAACGCATCATTGGTAACTTCCAGTTTGGAATCCAATAAAAATGATGTCCAAGGAGACCTCATTCGCCCATGGGTTATGTCCGCTAATCATGAGTCGTCAAAAGTTCCAAGTAAAGGAGAGGTAGTCTTCGGCCAAAGAGTCTAGGCAATTTTATAATTCGGCCAATATATTTGAAATCCGTTTCAATTGAATCACACAAAAACTTCACAGTGATTCTGGAATATAATGAAATGGGAAATATAAAAAATATAGAACCAATGACAAGTACTCTTTCAAATGCTTTTCGTGGGGAGTTCATTTTAGTGTGAGGTTAATGATCTTGGTGAAGGGGTAAGGATGTTTAGTTCTCCCTCAAAAACATCAGTTTTCATGTGTAAATCTCCATAAGAGAATCTAAGGTCTATTCTGGCAGTTGGTGTCCCTTTCATGGTCACTCGGTTGTCGCGTCGCGATGAAAAATTATCGTATGGAATTGTTGCCTTAAAATACTCATGGTAATATCAGTAGTGACAAAAACCGCACAAAGATAAGTTAGCACTCGGTTCATTGATGAATATAAATTTATATGGAAAAATATTCGAGTGCGAAAGTGAGATTATAATAATGAAGATGAAATTTAATAGGTTATAGAAAAAAATATTGTGCGAAGTTTGAAAAAAAAAACATGACAACCATGAAGTAAACAAGGTGTGCAGCAATAGAGAGAAAAAATATTGGGGTATAGAGGGTGAGAAGAGGATCTAATACCTAATCGATATATTGCTTGTAAAAATGAACTTACTAACTAATCAACAGAATATTTATGTGCTGGTTTTTATATTTGTATCATATCTGATATCTGTAGTACCCCTTATATAAGACCGAAGTTTTCTGCCACTACCGTCTACTCTCATGTGCTGTTGTCACTTTTGTCGACGACAAAGCCCAGCAGATGCTCTCGGAATTTTCATCCGAGGGATCTCTGTGCAGGTTCCACAAATCTGCAATCCAATGCATGTCGCCCAGCCAAAAAAATTAAAAATTACCAGCAAATGTCATGGTGTGTTTCTGTTTCTATCTGTTAACTGCAATTTCGCCCTTATGGGACTCGACACGGCGATGACAGCAATCGAAATACAAATGCTCGAGTCGAATGCTGAAATTTGCCATTTGACTCATCCCTCCACGATCCAAAGATGAGCGTGAACTCATCGCCATCTCGTGGTGGATAGACGAAGCAAAGGATCTAGTGGGAGTGTTCGGCATAGGCTGTACTGCAAAAATTGCGAGATTCACGAGAAACGTCATTACTCTCGTGTGTTGTCACTTTTATTGGCAACAAAGCCCGGCAGATGCTCTCGTAATTTTCATCCGGGAGCGTTACTAACTGGAAATGAAGAAAAATGACTAAGACGAATTTTTGAATTCGACCTCATTATCTTTCTTCATTTCTAGTCAGTAACGCTCTTCTGAATATGGAGGTTACAGGGCCCTTTACAAAAAAATTGCTGGAGCTCTACCGCCCCCCGACGCCCGGATTTTTTAATTCGACTCTGTCATTTCTCTTGATTTCCAGTCAGTAACGCTCTTCTATAATATAAAGGTGGCAAGGCCCTTAATAAAAATATTGCTGGAGCTCAACCGCCCCTGGCGCTCGGATTTGTGAATTTGACTCTGGCATTTCTCTTCATTTCCAGTCAGTAACGCTCTCCTATGATATGAAAGTGGCAGGGTCCTTGATAAAAATATTGCTGGAGCTGTGCCAGCCCCTGATAGTGCGAGTAGTGCGACTCCCGAAATTGTCCAGTCGTCTCTCCCATTTCCTTCCGTTTTGAAACATAATTATCATTTTCGAAAGCCTTGTCTCTGTTCCAAGAAGATGAGGAAAAAATAAAATTATTGCTAAACTTCATTGCTAAAGTAACCGAAAACCAATTTAATGTTTTTTTTCTTTAATGTTGCATGGTTGCCATCCCCTGTCTGTTTAACGTCGGCGCTATATTTTTTCCACAACTTATTGAATTTCATCATCATATCTCACTTTCGCGCTCGCTTATATTTGTTTCCGTTTCATCGCGATGCGACTACCGATTGACCTTGAAGGGGACAACAATTGCCAGAATGGATCTTAGATTCTCATATGGTGATTTACACGGGAAAAATGCTGTTTTGAGAATAACTAGTTGTTCTAGCCTCTTCATTGATCTTTGTTAAAAGTTTTCATATCAAATTCAGTTTAGCGACCCCTGAGTATTCTGGCTTCGAGTGTACATGGAGCAATCCAGAAATGATTTTTCACTGAAAAGTATTTCAGAAATGTTAATTATATGGTTGGATAGTGAAATTTCAAATTGACGACTACAAATCCTTGCACGCATCGTTGGAACTACAGCTACTTTAGAATTTTTAACTAACAATAACGAAAGTTGAACCACTTTCACTGTGCTATGATATTATTCATTTATCCACGATAATATTTATGTCTGGAATGACGAAGGCCGAAAGTTGTCAGAAAATTTTTAAAATTATTGCTTTCAAATAATAATTACCTGCATTATTCTTCATTTCAACCCATAAAAATGTCTTCTCTCTTGGTGCTGCTATCAGTAGTTAGTTATTTTTATACGTAAGATAAACTTCATCCCCTTTTTGTGAATTAATAAGTAGTTTTCAATGATCTTTCAGAATGTAATAACTGTGGTTTACCGATTTTTTTTGTTTTCCTCAACTGGGTACCACTTCAGTTGACAGTGTTTTTTAATCAACTTCTTCATTGCAACTGAATAAAAAATGTCTTCTGCTGAATGAAATAAAAATAAATGTGAGTGCAAAAAAACTGCAGTCTTGCTAAAGAGTTGAGTGCAGCAGAAACTCTGTTCCCATAATTCCTGAAGCAAACTGATTCGATTTACGCAACAATTTCTAGAGGGTCCACCTAGTTTCCACCTAGAATATTGCCGTTAAAAAGTCATTTTGATCACGCATTTGAAAGCGAAAATATATTATGATATGTCCTCTGGTAAAGTGGGAACTTGAAATCAACCCAATGCGATTCTCGAAAACTTTCAGGAAAGTATTTGAATATTCCGGATTGGAAAAATTGACTCATGAACAAATGAATACTTATTGGTTCTGTTCCGTAGTTTTATGGGTTTGTAACCTATCACAATCTGAAAAAATGAGAATTAATATTGGAATTCATTCAAGTATAGGCGGGCAGATTTTTTATCTACCCCGAAAAGTTGCTGTGTCTATTGAAAAACAGTTCTTTCTGGATAGAACAAGTCCAATTAGTCAGCAACTTCTTGTATAACTCATATTTTGACTATCAAAAAAATAATAAATATGTATATATATATATATATATACACATATATATTCCGTTCCCAAAAAAAAACAAAAAATTGTGATTATCAAGGTTCTTGTTCGTGAAACGCCTCGACCATTGGAAGCGCGAAAAAGTGAACACAAGATGTACATTAGGAACAGACAGATAGATGGTTCTAAATTATCAGAACACGTAATAAAAATCTGCCCTTCTACACTTGTATAGATTTCAATATTAATTCTTATTTTTCAGATTGTGGTAGATATCAAACCCAGAAAACTACGTAACAAATATTGATCCACCACAAAATAATGACTTCCACACAGTACATATAGGTTCTATTATTGCATCATTATCATTCTCACAATCACTATTTCAGTAATGTAGAATATAATCATATTTTCAAATAGGAGCCTTCATACATTTCAATCAAGTATGATCTCCCACTGTTAATTCTCAAATTTTATAATTGTGATACGAATAATTTGAATGCAGATATCAGGTGGATATTCAAACCTCTTCCACTTTTTTCCAATGTCATAGTAGTCATATAGCTCCTCAACTATTAATTTCATAGGCAAAGACATTTTCCGATTGCAATTGAGGAATGAGCTCAAAAAATGTTGCTTTCACAAGGCGATTTGATGATGACTCACTGGTTCAATATGTTTATTGATGAATAGGAAGCAATGCGAGCAGCGCAAGTGTGAACGAAATCCTTTCAGGTGGTAGGGGGCTTTCAGGAAACGTAACCGTTACTAGTGGAAGCAAATACCTACACTGCCCACTACCCGCAGATTGGCAGTCGGGTGGACATCCCACAGGTTAGAGAGAATGCGATTTGAAAATGTGTTTGTTGGAATGGAGTGCTCGCGAGTGCATCTCATCGGCGGATTTCTAAACCCAGTTTCATTCTTGGTAGCCAATGCATAAGCCTTTTTGAATAGACGAGTGGAATATATGAGAATTTACTTTTTCAAAAATCCACTCTATCAGATTACGATTAATGTTTTTTTTTTCCTTAACGGATTGAGCAAAACGCTTTCGTATTTGGCTCCGTGAATATGAGGAACACGTAAGAATTAGTATTTATGGCAATAACTCACAAACCGTGTATCTTTATTCATTTGCTGAGAGGTCATTTTATATGCAAAAATATTGGCATAATTATAAACTTTTCTGTTCCCCATTGAACCAATAGAAAAAATATATTTCTACAATCAACAATAAAAACAACTGAAGGAATAACTAATCATACATTCTACTCCATCTTCGCGAATATTTTTCAATAGAATTAAGAAAGCTTAGCATTTTGAGGGCTTTTTCAAAACTAAAGATTATTTTGCAACTTTGATATCGTATGGTTGAAAATCATCGTTTGCTATTTATTAATAATATTTGGTCAAGTGAAACTCTTTGTAGAGATCAATAATTACCCTAACACCAAACTACAAAAAGTTCAACTTTTACACCAAAGTTTCCAGTCACATCGTTTATTTGGGCAACTGATGGAGATTGACTTAGGTTTTCAGCTGGTTTCAGAGCTATGCCAGAAATGATAGCAAATGTAAATTCATCCATATTCACTGAGTTCAAAAATAAATATTCAGGAAAATATTACAATTCTGAATTATGTGAATTGATTTCGAACTTGACATATCTCACAAAGTGGTGAACTCTATAAGCTCGTACCAAATAATTCCTAATACCCCTAATGAACGATTTTATAAGTTTTGATAACTAATTGGATCCTCATGAAAGAATATTGATATTCAGCACTTGAGATTGGCATTTTTTTTTTTTCGGGGAGCACTGAAACAATATCAAATGGTGTTGTAATTTGTAATTCTGTCTGGGCAAATTAAACAATAATGAGAAATGTTGGTATATTTCATATTTAAATTGCCTATCACTCACACGTTGAACTACAGTGTTCTCTGACTGAACATATCCATCAATTTACAGTTGGTGCTTTGAACGAACTGGGTTTAGATATTTCGTCCCTTATAGTTTGTCTTCTTGTTCTGTTTGTTATTAATGATGACTGCTTTAAGGGCGTGACAATAGAATACACCTTGTCTCTGTTTGAGTTTTAACATCGTTATTGATGGCACCGCTGGGATAATAAAAGGCTTGAGGAAGAAACAGACGATATTATGATTAATCGGAAATGTTTTTGACACTTTCAAAATATAATTAAGAAAGAGTTCTCCAGAAACTCCTCGAATGAGTATTATCTTCAGAGGGAATTTTTTACAATGTTTTGATTTTTCATATTTGTTCATGCCTTGTATGTACCACTCAATATTGAATTCGAATGAAATATTGTGTTCTAATTTCACTCTTCAGACGTTATTTTACATAAGATATACCTCGATTCATCGTAATTAATTAATGGAGTATGGTTATGCCTAGCATCTTTTTCTTCTGAAATGTATGACATTCATTTTGTTATATTTTTTTAAAATCTAAAATTGACTACTTATATTCCTAATTGTCATATACTCTCATTTTAATACACTGGATATGAATGTTATGTTTATATTACCCTGTTTTTGAAATGAGTTATTTATTTATGTTGATCCATCTCGTAAATATTATTTCCATTACCGAAAATATAAGAGAGCTCCAGTAGACAATCTACTCAATTTTGATGCGTCAGAGATAAGAATAAAGAACATTTATATTGTATATTCTTTATTATCTATCAAGAATTAATCAATCGAAAGTCACAATATTTCAAATGAACTATTCAGTGTTTACAGCATATACTTCATTCCATTCATCTGGAACATTCTTGCAAAAAAACTGTAATAACCAAATACTTTGCATCTCGTAATTGTATTCCATCCCACAAATAATATACATTTTATATATAGTGGAAAATGGTATAGTATAATATGCATGATTTAAATATGATTTCAAAAATGCCGTGTATTATTTTTGAGCAATACACAGCACGTTTCTACGGCATCGGCGCTTTCTGAGAAATGTTGCAAGTTATGGTGATGGTTAGTTACAAGTGATTGGTGATTTGTTAGTTTTTGTTCTTTTCATAATACTAATAATGTTTGTGGTGTTGTGTGATTGTTTTCGAGTACTTATATAGATTTTTTTAAATTTTAAGTTGAAAATTTTCACGATCGACACCTGGCATTGATCTATGTTTTTTTTTGTTATGTGTATTATTTCGTAAAAAATGAATTCGCTCCTTTCAGTACTTGAAGTTTCGTTGAAAAGTAACCCTTTCCGCTTTATTTGTTTTTATCTTTCATTGCTTATTCAGGGTGCCTCTCCGGGAACTGTTTCGATAGATATTGCCGAAAGTATGAGTAGTAAAATTTTAAAAATTTGGCAGTATGAGAATGATGTTGGGCATAGTTGAGCAAAAATAGTTTCAAGTTCCGAATATACCCGAAGTATACAGGTTCTAACTTGTTTATTTTTTCAATTATAAAACCATTTATTTTATTACAGATTCATATTCTACATTATATTTCAGATGTAATTAAAATAATTTCTACTTATCTTGAACATTTTTCAAAATAATTCACATTTGATATAAAATATGGCATTCGCGGAGGTTTTTTCATTTGAATATAATGCTCTTTATTTTCCTTTTTTTCACATTCTGTGTTGGAGCTTTCAAGAAAAGGTCTATAAGAATTTAGTAATGGTCCAAAATTATAAATTTATCATACGGAGTGTCCCCAAAAACTGTTGAAAATTGATATTCAATAATTGGCTGATAAAGCAATAAAGCTATCAATATTTATCTTTTTTTTTTCATTTCATTATAGATGCCCATTGATATTTGGAAAAAAGATTATATAATGCTTGTTGTTTATGGCGATGGGTAAATTAACTTGGTCGTTTCTGGCGTTTTATCACATGAACATTTTTATTTTTGCAGACACGTCAGGGAATGAGGCGACCAAGGTACGCGCCCGTTCAAACTCTGCAGAGTCGTGGGTTGCCGCATTGGGAAGCGACCGCAATCGAGAAGGAAACAAAAGACAAGATGCGGCGGCTGTTACCGATAGAAACAAGACGGAAGGTAGGAAACCTATTGTTTTTTTTTAATGGGCTGCCTATGTTGAGTCCGCCTTATCGTCGGAGAGATTGATATGCTGAATTTATAAATGTAGAATAGTTATTGTAATGATATTCCAACATTGCGGTCAAAACAGGTTAGCTACTGTTTGATCCTTTTCGTTGGGGTGACATGGAAAAAACCGTTATGTTCAGAGAACTCTGAATCGATGAAAATAACATAGGAATGCGTGTTTCTTTCAGTCTTCATTGCATGTTATCAGGCCGAGAATTAGACGTATTTTATACGTAGAACCTTGCAGACCATTATATATAAAGCAGGTATACAGCGTTACTCACGATCGATGGTAGGTTAGAAGTTTCTGGAAAACGCATAACATGATTTCTCTGAAAATTTCACCTCTCACATTTCTTTACCTGTTCTATATCGATCTAAAATATTTTCAGCATTGCGGCGTTTCCACTTCCATCAAAAAACCCTAGCAACTTCATTTTTTAAATGGAACACCCCGTATACAATTTATTTTTTATCTCGAAAACAGATAGAGATACGTATAGAAAATTATTAACAAAAATTATCAAAATAATAGAGCAATTCAAAAAATGTATTAATATACGGGGTGTTCCATTAAAAAAAAATAAAGTGCTAGGACTTTTTGATGGACGTGGCAACGCCGCAATGCTGAAAATATTTTAGATCGATAAAACAAGTAAGGAAATGTGAGAGGTGGAAATTTCAGAAGAATCATGCGTTGCGTTTTCCAGAAACGTCTAACCTACCATCGACCGTGAGTCACGCTGTATAATAATGATAAATCTACTATGTTCAGAAGAAAAGGCGGAGTGTTAGCAGTTGCTGTTTTACAACTCAACTCGATTGACCAAACAAACTGCAGTTGGTTTAATTGCATATGAGAAAGATTGGTATATTTAATAGTCGACAAAATCAAAGTAGAAAAATTTGCCAAGGTAATGCTGTAGGAAATAGTTCTACACCCACTGCTAGAACCTGATAATAGACTATCTAATCTATGACTGCTGGATTAAATACTCGGTTATGCAAATTAGCCATCCCAGTCTCTGGCAAATATAAAAATAACCTGAAGGCTGGTTTACTCATCGAGTGAAACATATTATAGTGGATAGTAGATGACTCAAATAACGGATTAACACTTCTCCCAGTGGAAAAATTTCACTTTTCGATTGAAAAATTATTTTTCAATGTACCAAGGCCATGATGAAGTACCAGAAGTGAAAAATTCCAGTTGGTGAATGTTAATTATCCCTAAATTGGAGTTATGCATTATCCACTAAATAATGCACTATTCTATGAATAAATATGCCTAAAGGATGCAGTAGCAGTATACAGTAACTAAAAGAAATTGGTGTCTCTGAATATATAATAGTTGCATCAACTGTAAGAAATTAGTAAGATTGTTTTGAAACCTCATGACTCGGAGAGATTAAACTCTCAGGTCATATCGAATATTTTAAATTAGCACAGAAATAATGAACATATATCGAACGTAAACACAGAACCCATGACACTTTATTCAACACGAGTTTCTAACTAGTAATGAGAAATTCTGAAGAGTTGGAACAATCCTTCACCCAGAGAATATTCCTTATTGAGGCAATTTTTAAATGGGTCTAAGACAGAACATTCAAGATGTTCGGAGGTCAAGTTTCTTAGAAAGGTAAAATAAAGGCGGATACAAACGCGTAAGCGCTTGTTAGTAGGTAATCCATAACTTCAATGCACAATTCATAAAGGTTGAATTCATTGTATTGAATGTGCTGTTTTACTCATTTAGTTGGCATAACATTTTATAATTGATAACCTTGAATTCTCAACTTTTCTTATTCATTTAAGGATGCGCTCAAATTGAAAGTGCGCATAAGCAAGCATCGGAAATCTTTGTCACATGTAAATACAAGGTTTGTTCCAACAACGCATTTGACCGATCAGTAATTGGTTAGAAGCATACGCAAAATTTATATTGGAAAGCAAAATTTATTTTGCGCATGTCTCTGACCAATTTTTAATCGGTCAAATGTATTGTTGGAACAAACCTAATGTAAACAGACAATGACCATTCAACAATTTTATGACGAGGAAGAATTATGATTTATACAGTATAGTAAACCACATATCTCTTTTGCATTGTACATTAGAGATATCCACTGAATTATGAATTGGGCATTATTCACTAAATTGTTTTTATTCGTTCACTAAACCCGCCATAAGAGATATCACGTTCCTGCCCACAACTTTTGTTGATGGCGGGAACATTTCGAACCCATTAAATCTTCACCAGACTACAGAAGCTTTGGAAAGATTCACTATTACATCTTCCTTGAATTCATTAGTGGGTTTACCCACATTAATCATTCATTCTTCCGGAATTGAGTTTAATTTTACTGAAATAATGCTCAAAATGAAGAACAAGTTTAACCAAAAATATAATGAACAATTTTTGAAGTTACTCATCCTGTTATCGGACACAAGTTGTTGAGAAACTCCCCAGGGAAGGACTCTAGGAATATTAATAAACACGTAACGTATTATACAAAACTAGTCAAAGCTCACCGTATATTCAATTTTTTTTTTGTAATGCTGCTGCAATGTTTGCTATTCGCCTAATATCGTGAGAAAATAATACTCTCGTTTGAAATTCCACCACTATACGCTACGCTCGATTGTGCCAGAAGTTGTATTGGCTGATTCACATGCAATACAATAAAGATGTACCTATCACCGAGTTCAAAAATAGGGCTTTACATGGACTGTCTTCATTTGTTTCAATACGATGATGATCTTGCATATGCTTCTACATCATTTAAAATTGTTTGAATATCAATACAGAACAAAAATTGTAATTATTTGGTATTCCATTTTTCTTGCCAGAACCAGAAAAAGCCATGGACATCACAACACCCGCATCGCCCCCACAACAACCCCTTTACACCGATTTCCCACCTCTCATTCCTGAACCAGTCGAGCACATCCACCTTACCCCCTCCGTTTCCATCACTCCCGTACCCACTATCATCAACAAGGCTGTTAGGCCCTGCCAGCTGGACTTATCGGGTCCCATTAGGCCTATGAGACACCTCAGACCTCCCAACGCAAATATAGAGTCACCTATTAGGAGGTCCTTATCACCAAATAGTGAGTGATAAAAAAATCGATTGGGTTCAGGTTTGGAAGTTTGGGTAGATGTTAGGATTTTTGGAATGTTTTAATCTAGTTTGAAACGTAACCTAACATCAAGTATATCATTTTAATGCATAATATTGGTTTTCTGGAGACTATGAATAGCATATGGTGGTGAATTGATAGTTTGAATTTCCATTTTTCGAAGATCAGGTCTCCTTATCACCAAATAGTGAGTGATGAAAAATTGATTGGGTTCAGGTTTGGAAGTTTGGGTGGATGTTAGGATTTTTGGAATGTTTTTAAAGTAATCCTAACATCATGAATATCATTTTCATGCATAATATAGGTTTTTCTGCCAGAGAATGAATAGCATATGATGGAGAATTGATAGTTTGACTGGGCATTTTTCGAAGGTCGGGTCCATTTTTTTTTTCTCCGTCATTTGTGAAATTCGACTTAATGCAGCTACTTGGGAACGCTACTGAAAATAATACTGATAAGTTTCTCCTCGCATAGGCTATACGTTTGAAACAATAAGTGGCAAATGCAAAGGGAAGCCCTGTAATATTCAAAGAACACCGTGGGAATCAAGACACAGGAGATACGAATTAATATTAACTTGAAATTTTTGAAATTTGTAAGCCTCAGGAAAGCAGTTTCAAAAGTTCCAAAGTTCATCTGTTCTATTCAAAAAAGATCCCTGAAGAGCAAAAGATGTTTGATAGGTCTCCAAGCTCACAACTAATGGGTGAGAACTCTGCACTCGTAGGTCATCCGTGGAAATATCTATAAAAGAGAGACCAGTCTCCGACCCTTCAACGATGATCCAACGAAGTGAACGAGTTCGTAGGCGAAGAATCACCAACAAGACGGATTGCTTTTCTTAGCATAGAATGAGAAAGTTCAAATGAATGTTTTGGTGCCGAATCCCACACATGAGACCTATAATACAAGGCAGACCGTATCGGTTCCTCGTAGATCATTGGAAATGGAAATCCAAGCTTCTAGGAAGCACCTTCAGCAGTCGATCTCAGATGGTTTTCACATGAGATATTATCACTGATCATAATTCGTAGCATCGAGATACTCGACTTTGCAGAAATAATTACTCCTGACATATGAATATTGGATAAAGATAGATCCAGCTCTCTTTGAGAAGAGACATGCTTGGGTTTTCCCAGCATTTATTCTCATTTGTTTTGAAGTTTTCCTTCCAAGGAGTTTGTTTAGTTTTACTAAAATCAAGAACTACTTGCTAACATTTTCAATTTCGCAATAACGAGAAATCATCCATGATCCAATAATCATCGCTTGATAAATGGCTGGATTTTGAAAATGTTGATAGTCTGGATCACAAGTTGAAAAGGAAGAAATCTCTTGATAGTGGTCCTGAAAATATGATCTAGGGACCATTCGATTCGGAATTATGCCTAGAAAAATGCGTAAAAAGGTTGTATTCACCAGTAATTCGATAGTCATTAACAAATTGAACTGTGAAAGAAGGGGTTCAATTTTTCGTATATAACTTGAGGACCGTTGATTTTAGACAAAGTCTTCGACCAGCTTCTTGAAAAAGATAAAATTTTCAATAGAAAAGTTTCGATCACCGAAATTCCACTTGTATCAACCATTTCAATTTCGTAGTGAAAACGGAGTTCTCCATAATGCTTTCCATTGCACTAGCTTTCAAATGATATCATAACATGTAAAATCATTGTTTTTGATCAGCGAATATCGATTTGAAAATTCGAAAGGATCATGATATCTCCAGACTCCTGAAGGAAAAATTTGTCTTTGGAAAAAAATTCCCTCGATTTTAATTGAAATGGGCATATTGGTAATAACAGTATATTATTCAACAAGCGCATAAGAGCCATTATACGCGAGTAGAATAATATACTAGTAAACAAATTTGTTGAAGTTTTTTGTTGGAAAATGTTGTTACAATACATACATATTTTCAGAAACACTATTTTTCTATTCTAACAAAAATTTCATACAATACCGTTAACAGGTTTGAGTCAAATTTGTTTGGATTAAAAAGCTTTTTTCGATATGACACGCACATTCCTAATCGCTGATAGCTCGGTGTAGATGCTCCTCATCTTCTTTTTTTTATATGTGGGTACTGAACTGAATTGAAAATAATTGGTGCTTTACACGATGAAATTTCAAAAATCGATTGTAGCAACACAATATAATATTATAGCTGAATAAGGAAGTATTTGACAGCAGTGTGAATAATGACTCATTATTCACTAGTGAATAATGGGTATTATTAGGGTCGAGCAAACAGACATATAATGGGTACATTATGGGTATGTGGAACGAATTATCTCTTCAACGGAAGCCATAAAACATATTCTGCTTCGTGCAGGCTTCACTACACGTATACTCAACGAGATTTCATCATCCTGGTGTTTAAAAGTCTCTTAGTCTGTTATTTTTTAATGATCATGTTAACAAAAAAAAATCAAAAAAGGAGACTTTTTTCTTCACGGTGTTGATGTTTTACCCTTCAAAATTAAAAACTTTCAAATCTCCGGTGATACTCATTGGAAAAAAAAAATGAATTGAGATAATAATAATTTCGTTCAGAAAAACATGATTTCGTCATTTCATTCGTCAAGAAAAATAATTATTTTTCATAAAGGAGAAAATCCTTGAAAATGGTTTTGATTGTTCTAAATTTTTTTCAGTTTTTCAATTATTCAAACAGAATATTCTGAAAATAGTTTTCAATGAAAAAACAGTATTCAAGATTACTTACAAAATAATGATTTTATTTGATCTATTGATGAAAATTGCTATTTTTTTATTCTGTTATGTTTTTTATTCAGATAGAAAACAAAGTCTCAAAAACAAGTGTATAAGTACTTCAAAAATGACAGAAAAAAACTATTTTCAACTTTCACACAACTTACAATTTTTTGCGATATTTTTTGAAAATCGAAGATTTTTCCTTGTAAAATCATTATTTTTCTCAACAACTCAAACAACGAAAAAATGTTTCTCTAAACAAAGTCATCACTATCTCAAATTTTTTTCAAACATTAACATCGCGAAGAAAAAATTTAAAAAATTGTTTTGTCTTCATTTTTATTTTTTTTTAACGTACTATGAGACATATAAGCAGAGGAATGATAAAATCTCGTTGAGACCACGGAGCGAAACATTTTTAATTGCTTTCGCTATAGAGATATCTCATTTAACATACCATCGTAAACTTGAAAAAAAATCATCACCAATACGCTCATTTCAATGAAAATCGTTGGAACTGTTTTTTCCAAAGACATTTTGTGTTTGGATGACACCATGATCTTTTCGAGTTTTCAAATCGATATTCTCTAGTCGAAAACAATGATTCTACGGTTTACGATCATTCGCATGATGGTGCAATGGATTAGCAAGCGTTGCGTTTACGTGAAACTCCGTTTTCACCACGAAATTAAAATGGTCGAAACAAGTGGTGGAGTTTCGTTGATCAAAACTTATCTATTGGAAATTTTATCGTCTTCAAGAATCTGTTCGAAGAGTTTGCGTAAGATCAAAGGTTTTGAATTTAATTACGAAAGATTGAACCTCCTTGTTTTGACAGTTCAATTTGTTATAATAACTATCGAATTAGTTTACCGGTGGTTAAATCCTTCTTTCACATTTTTCTAGTCATCATTCCGAATTGAATGGGCCCTAGATCATATTTTTAGGACCACTAGTCAAGAGATTTCTTGATGCTCCGCTTGCGATCTAGACTATGAGTGAATATTCACACCCGCATCATTAGTGGTTTCCTCGAGCAACAAAATTGGTATACCAATCTTGATGCATGAGGTTGAGTGGAGTCGAGGAAATCTCGAGGTGAGACTAATGATACGAGTGTCAGTCTTCTCCATTGCTTTGTAACTAATGATTATTTTCTTTGCTTTGAGTATAACCTTGCATTTCAATAATGCTTATTTTCAATACTAATATTCATCATCACCCAATTCGTTAATTTTTCACCTTGCCTTTCCAAAAGTCTGACCGAGTATTGTTTTGGTATATACTTTTCTCCAGTTTTACTTCAACTCTCAACTTATTTCACTGAAAACGACACTTCCTTTCAGAATGGCGTTGAGCAAAAAGGAAATTATCAAATCTATTTTTTGCTGATAAAGAAAGTTCAGTATCTTATAATGAATAAAAGGATGAATATTTTAATAAATAATTATTTATCATCTAAATTTTGATATGTCAAAACACCAATCTTGAAATACTCAGTGAGACGCTTACTGCCCTCTCAATAACTAATGCATCGCTTTTAATTTTTCAGTGGAGGATAAACCTGTTGTTGTGAAAAGGAGGCCTAAAAATACTAATATAGGTAAGTATTTCTTTTGCACTCTTAGTGTTTTGGGTTCCCAACCTACCAAAATCTGAAAAAATAATAATTAGTATTGTATAGATTCCAATATTAATTCTTATTTTTTCAGATTGTAGTAGGCTAAGAGCCCAAAAAAAACTACGAAAAAATAATCCATCCATCATAAACTAACGACATTCGAACTGTACTATCTACTTTTTGACGCATTTTTTTATTCTGAAATTATTACATTACATTCGTATCAGACTATATGTTAATCTTTTTGTGTGTTTTTGGACTTGATTTGTTCTAGTACATAGGTGATGTATTTCCAAATTTGATTTCTTCGTGAAGTTCTATAAATCATTGACGAATCATCAATAAATATGTATCAAATACCCCGAATTTTTCGTTTCCCAGATGCATTCAATTTTAGCCTGTCGGACTAATATTAAACTCATTTGTTGTGACTGGCATTTCATATATTCATTTGGACTTTGTCGATGTCCAGTATTAGGCTTTTCCGGAAGTGATTTTTCGATTTTTTCCCTCCGATTCAATGCCAAAATAATACAAAACCTTTATAAAAGAAGCAACATCAAATATTTAGCAACCACTTTCTGCTGATATGTGTAAATCATTCATCGAATATATAAATCCTATATTCAGTCCATTTGACCATTTTACATTGCAATGATTACAATGATATCGATTTGAAGAATACCCTGGGTTTAAAATGGAATAAGTATGAAGAATACGCAATCAAATCTAACATATTCTTCAATATCACGCATGTGTATCCTTGTCACAAAAAAAATTAATTCGCACATGTATGTACGCACATATATACAACACCTATACACATACATATACACACACCCACTACACACATTCAAAAAAATTACTACACAAAACACTTCAAACATACTGAATAGAAATATGTACAGCTGCCATCACTGAATATCAAAACGAACTATACAATATGAAGATGTGGCCACTAGATTTTTTATCAACAAGAAAGTATGATTTTAACTTCGTCTTGAAGGCTGTTGAACATTTGATCTCTTCTGGCAGATTATTATAGCACTCAAGTCCTCTGAAAAAAGCAGAATTCGGGTATGTGTTAATGTGACTTGTTGAATATGGAACTCAGTTCTGAATCTTGTATTGTATTCATAGATTTGGTCATTGTAGATTAATATCTTTCTCCTGTAAATATGTTGGAGAAATTTCATTTCTTATTTTGAAAATTAATATTGATGTTTGGTAGGGACGACAATAATCAATTGGTAACAATTCTAGTTGTTTCAACATATATTTATATATGGATATTTACACGAAAAGGAAGCCCTGAAATGTTCAAAGAACACCGCGTGAATCAAGGGACAGGAGATACGAATTAACATTCACTTTGAATTTTTGAAGTTTGTAAGCCTCAGGAAAAACCTCTTTGAGCAAGGAGTTCCAAAGCTCTTCTTGGTGTTAGACTTTTGCAATTCAAAATGATGTGCATGGGTCCATTTTGGAGTTTCTGTTAACGAGCCTAATCTTGTTGCTTCACTAGATACATAATTGGAGAACAATGAGTGAAATGAGGAACACTTATGAATTGTACAGCACTGTTTTTGTCCACCTCGAAAAATATAGGGCACATATTTTACGAGGTGGACAAAATACGGGATACATAATGTATTCTAAATTAATGTTATTGTCTTTATAATGAAGTTTGTACGTTCTTCAAACTGAAATACCCTATCCACATAAACCCCAAGATATTTAAATGGGTTGACCCGTTCCACATTATCAGGACCTAGCATTATTTCGAAATTTTGGTTATCAAAAGCTTCTGAATCGTTTTTTTGTACTTATTACCATATACTTGGTCTTCTGAACATTGGTCTCCACATGATTAGCACAACATCAAGTATAAATAGATTTTAAAGTTCTGTTGATCTTTTCGTGTGATCTAGTTTATCATCTGCAAAAAAGATGAACTGAGCTCTCACCTACCATCTCTGACAAATTATTGATAGATAATAGAGCTCCCAGCACACTATTCCTGTGGAATACCTTGTTTACATTCTATCTCATCTGATACTATATAATTTATTTTGAGCTTTCGTTTTTTGTTCTTCAAAAAGTTTTCCAACCATTTCAGGTCTATTCCACCCTGCTGCTACTAATTTTTGTAATAATCTATCTCTGTGTATTGTCTCAAAAGCTCTTCAAAGATGTAAACATATTGCAACAGTCACATTTTTTTCTAGTCTAATTTTACAATCATCTAGTACACACTGAACTGTTGCTTCACAATTTTATTTTCTACAGCCTGATTGGTATTCATTTTACAATTTATTATACTCAAAAAAATCTTCAGGTCATCGGGTACCCTACCTTTTAGTAATGAAGTATTGATGAGATTTGCAAGGTTCTGCAAGGTTAGTGAAACCAAAAAAAAAAGGCAACATTCAATTCTTATGGGCACCCGTTATTCTTCAATGAGAAAACAATATATTTCAAATCTCTAAAATTTAGTAGGGATCACATAGAAATTACTTTTTCTTTTTCAATTTGTAGGGGCATTACTCGAAACTAGAATTAGACAGATATCATTTATAGTTTTTTTCTGCACAAATATAGAGTAGTTTGCAAAAAATAAATCATCAGGATAACATTTCATCCTCAAACCTCGACAAGCTTGAAAGTAAGTGCCATGGAAATGTCAATTTATTTAGAACAGATTAGCTCAAAATCGACCTTTTCGTTAATGTTTGGTGTGAGAGTTCTATAATTTATTCACATATGCGTACTGATGAGCTGAAGGGATATTTTTCTTTGAGCAGAAACAAGCTTGTCTGTGGATGAAATATTATCTGGATGAATGATTTTTTTGTAAACTACTCTATTTGTCTAGGAAAATCCCGTAAATATTATCTGTTCGATTCCAGTTTTGAATGATTGATATACTAATTGAGAAAAGATTAAGTAATTTCTATGTAATACAGCGCCCATCGCGCCATATAGGCAGGGGACCAGCAGTTTCAGATAGGCTCTTTCTTTTTGTGAATGAATCCCGAATTCTCGAATAATTTACACATATCAACACATATACAAGTTTTGTATTCTTTTTGCATTGACTTGTAGAAGATATTGCTAGAAAACACTTCCTCGAAACTTTCTTCTCTCCACAAAAATATTCCTGTTTCTCGAAATTTCGAGGTGTGCAGAGTATTCTTACAATGAGAGTATAGTAGACTTGGTATCCATTCACAACTTAGTGAAAAAACATGCAAATGCATGAAATATAGATACTCCAATGGTTTTGTTGGATTTACTGATGCTATATTCGTTTTGAATATTAACTGATAATATCATTTCAACATAAAAGGGTTCAACTCTACAAAACTTTGAAAAACATAGCCTGGCAGCTACTTAAGTGGTAATAGTTCGAGAATTCGCACTAATGCACGTCGCGGTGTTCCATCATCAGATCGATCAACTATTATTTTTTGGAGACTCTGGAAAACACTGTACTAACGAGCTCAATTAATTATGGCTGAGACAACAATATTTTGTTGAAAATAATTTTACAAGATTTTGTTTACGAGACCACAGACCACACTATCAATTCATTAGCAATGCTAACTAGAAATAACACTTTTCGTCAACCCTGATTACAGATTTATTTCTGTACCGCTTAACGATTTATATTCAATACCTGTTGTTCCCTCTGGTTTGAATAACTTTCATGGTTTTAACATATTTTTGGCTATACCAAATAATAATATTATGGTGAATGTTGCAAGATGAATGGTAACTCATTCGCCAAGAGTAATCCACAAAGATTTGAATGTATTTTTTTTTTCCAGCTGATGATGAAAGAGCGATGCGTCGTGAATCTTACCTCAAAGCCACAGAAGGAGGAAGGATGCATATTGACAGTGATTTCAGTGACGGAGGCGATACTTCACCACAAGCACTCAGAAGGTCAGTTAAAAGTAAAATACCTTCTACAGTTCAAGGTAAATGGTTAAGTCACCACATACTACAAGTCTGCATTTGATATAATTCATAACAGACTTACTTTAGTCCCATGTTTTGATGACATTTTTTCAACACCTGTGAAGATTCGGACCCTATCGAAATTTTCCAGAGGTATATATTGTATATAGCGAGAATGATTTTTATTATCCTTACTATTTCATTTGTCATCTTTGGGCTGATTATCCATTTTTATTACTCTAAATTCGTTTCATTGATGTAGTTGATAAGTATATTTTTTAATTCAATAATTAAGTTGATGTTGAATGCTCGGGCCTGTTTCATGAACGTACAAGTCTTGTAGCTACAAGAGAAAGACAATGTGGGTAGAGGTAAAAAACGAGTAAAAAACAATTATTAAGCATCGTGTTTCTTTGTGTTTCTCTTGTAGCTACAAGACTTGTACTTCAGTGAAACAGGCCCCTGATGATGTCGAAACCTACAAGAACTCCTGTTATTTCTAAAACAATTTCCAAGATTTCAAATAATTAGTAATTATTTGCTCCAATTCTTATTGTAAGGTGTATAATTTCAATTTTACGCATTCAAAAGTGTAGCCCAATAACTTATTCCTCATAGATTTCAGATTATTGAATTTTTGCCAGTGGAGTTGTGTTTACAATGCAAATGATTTTCTGAAACTTCTGCCAACGAATTAATCTCTGCTGAGTATCATACAATTTTTTCCGGAAACGTCTGGAGCTGAATGAGCTTCCTTTTTTTGATATTCTAGAATGAATATTCGAGGAATCCCTGATCAGAATTCAAAATATTTACAATCGATTTTACTAGATTTTGTGTAATCCATTTGTAACAAGTATGTGATGTACTCAGATGCGACTACATGCGTTTTGTCACAGAAAACTAATTTTTTATCTGAGATTTCTGTGATTTTGTTGATGGTTGTGAGTTTTTCCGCTGCTGACCTAGCAAATGTACCATGGCAACCGTCCCATGAAATCACTTAGAAGAATCGCCTCAACTATTATCAATAATAGACCCCCTTCACACGAACATGGGCCCCAATTCTCGAGACCCTACGTTCGACGAACGAATCGTTCAGAATAATTTAGAGGGATATGGAATGCGTATGCTGAACTGCGATAGAACATCACGAGCGTATACGTTCGACTCTCGAGAATCGATCGATATATATATATATATATATATATATATATATATATATATATATATATTTCTTTTCTAACTCGATTTATGGAATTTGGATACTTTGAGGTTCTTAGAGGGCATATGATTGAGTTATGAAACTATCTCAGTGAAAACATCAAACATTTTCAAAAAAACGACTTCGAGCTAAACTGCTCTGAATAAATTGACATACATTGTCATTTTGATGGTATCTGGCATTCCAAACCTTAATCATCGAAATATTTCGTTGGGATCCAGATCTCACAATGTTGAATAGTTTCAAAGAATGTCTGAACCTCATCTGATTCTCTGTAATAAAATGCATTGAAATTAAGTTTTTTCCAAACATATTTGTGGGCCTATTCCATGAAATATTTCATGAGAGTAAACTGGAACCGTAATCTTCAACTATTACTGTTTTTCATGCCAAGACATCTAGAGTTGTACTCTTGAAAATGTTCATTAAGAATGAAATAATGAAAAAAATACCTTTTATATTCAGAGAATATCTAAAAATATTTGAAGATTTGAATCCTCTCTTGTTGATAGCTCAACAGCTCAGGGGTTCGTTGTGAGAAATAGTTCTGCGAAAGTGATTTTACTGGTCTCACACCCATTTCAAAGTTAAGTGTGGAAGTAATATACTTGGTTCGATCTTACTTGAGTAACTATAATAACTCATAAGCTTGGGATTTTTGAAGTTTTTATATTCACTTGAATGATATAAGTTACATTCACGATTGTCAAACGACATACGAGTACCCTAATTAAAATTTATATAAATTTCATAGATGATAATAGGGATCAAAATTGATTTTCAATATATTTCGGATTTCAGCTTATTGTTTAGATGTCCGTTCTCTTAATATATATTTTTATACTGAATCAAATGAAACTGTTATAATTCGTGATGTCTTTCTAGTGAGTTTTTTGCAGATTATTCAATTAGTTCGCTTTTTCCGCCAAATTAGCACTACCTCCCAGTGTATGCTTCTATAACAAACAAACTTCACTAGTGGTGAGGCTATCAGGATAGCACATAGCACATTTTCTGTCGCTTTTTTTTTCTTTTCTGAGGTGGAAACAATGTGTATATATATATATATATATATATATATATATATATATATATATATATAATAAATTGGGAAATATTCATCATTAGCCGATTTTCCATTCAAACTAAAACTTTTTCAGATTTTCCCCATTTTACCATTTTATACTACTTTAGGATCACTACTGATAATTGATAAGGCGCATTTGAATAAAGAAGGTCTATTTGGAATAATGAGATTGAATCGATGATAAACACTCACACATGAAATTCCTGAAGTTAAACAACTAATGACATTAGTTCAATTGAATAATTCCATACCTGCTCAGAGAAAATCCTGTGATACATTATTGGAAGCTCTTTCAGACATCTATACAACCATATCATTGATTTCGAGTTACTAAGATTTGAAAACTGTAAAACTAATATTTCTGAAGTTGAAGCAGATATTTTTTTTCGTATCGTTTACATCAAAATTTTTTGAAAAATCAAAAGTTAATGCTATTAATAGTAGACAAAAATTTTCACCGAGTGTACTAATCTGAATGTATCCAAACCCTTGCTGTAAATATGTGTTTCTGATAAACAATGAAACCTTCATTTTCATTGTAATCATCATCATTATGATCATCTGAACCACCTAGTTGGTACGTACACCTCACTGTTTCGACTCAGGAAGCGAACGCGCTAGTAACATTTACCAATGTCGACACTCCACGGGGTGTGTGATCACTGGCCTTTCACATGTGTCGGGCCAATATCTCTGCCGCTTTCCTGCAGGCCGGTATGGTCTTGAATTGCGAGAGTAGCGTTGGTCTGGAACCACCAAGAACACCTATAATCAGAACCACCAATTTGACAGAATAGTCCGGGTGAAACCCGCGGAGTTCGTAGAGTAAATCCTGATACTTTCTGTTTTCCTCCCCTTTATTATTGTTATTATGATTATTATCACTAATAGTCAATAAAATGGCATTCAATGAGTTTCTGGGTCGAAATTAAATTCATTGAAATGCATGAATTGAAACTTTTGTGAGCAATACTTGTTTTCAGAATTTGCTCTTGCCGAAAATTAATACTTGACGAGTTTTTACTTGAAATTCGTGAATATTTTCAACAGTTTACAAACTCAAATCACTTGGAAGTTACTAATAGGGTTGTATGAGAGAATGAGAGACCTTTCGAATCACGTTGAAATCGATGAACTCATCACGCTCACATATGACATGACGATTACAACGAAATTTCAACCGAACTGTAAATCGACGGTTTTCAGTTTGTTTTTAACACACCACATAGTATGGAAGTGCTGAAATCAAATTGAAAGATGAGAGAGCTGACTATTGAATCATTGAAATCTAAAGTTTTGTTGTGAATGGTTGGATTTTTAATACCATATTATTATTTTCAGTACTCCTCAATTCCTTGTTTATCATTTTTCCATTTCTATACTCGATTTATTGTCAAGATTCTCTGAACATAAATGCTAATTTCTTATTAAATCTTAGTGGATTATCCTTGAGGTCCATCCTCCATTTCATCTCTCTATTGAATAGGTTTACCACTACCATTCATCTGAAACATACTTGTTATATTCACACAATAAATATTGTGAATATTTCCTACCTTTCATAACCTTTGAAACTCCTGTTTTCACCTATCTCAAAGGTACAGAAAACACTTACCATGATTTTGTAACATTTTTATCTCTCATGACAAATGTAATTTTATCCCTGGTGTATCTATAATGACATATTTGCAAATTGTTATTAGTGCGCACAGAAGGTGGCGACCTCCACTCTTTCCCGGCGACATACAGCAACTCCGTAAGCTGTTCGAGGACGCTGCCTCCTCATTGGGGTGAGCTGGTTAAACACACGTACTTAAAGCTTGCCTGCATAAAACTAACCATTGATATTTCCACTTTCGTGAAACTGCACAGGTCAGCTTACTCTAGACCTAATAATGTGAATTTTTTCTTGTTATGTTTCAAGTTTCATCCTGAAACTGAAAAATATTCGAATTGGGATTTGTGGAAGTTACAAATCTGTTTAGCGACAAAAATGTATTCAACAAATAGTTGTTTCTCATGGGTATTTGTAGTTAGTTTTGAATGAAAAGTAGATGCTTTCAACCCACTAACATGTTAGCATTGCCTTTAAATTCTAGTAGCCTAAGGAAGCTTAGCTTTCAAAGGGGGAACCCTAGTTATTTTCATTATTTGTTTGTATGTTGACTTGATTTTGATCGCTTTCTGAATGCTTTGTAAATTTCTATTTTTCGCTCCAAAATCATGTAAAAGTCATACAATCCCCAACACTTTCAAATATTGTGCACCTTTTGAATAACTTTCATTTTGAAATATATTATGGAAAATGTATCTAGCGTTACCACCACTGAAAAAAATTATCATAGTGGACCACATCATTGTTTTTCTGAAAACGGTTAATGAAATTCAAATGCTTCAAGAATCTGCTCTATTGACAGCACCTTATAGTTCTCTATATTGTTGAAGAAGTATCCGACTCTTATTGTTTCTTCATATTCTACCATCCAGAAGAAGTCAATCTTCAAAGTGAATAATATGAATGCGTATAAGCTTCTGCTAGCAATCTTTCTTGAGCAATTCGGATGAGTACACCTACTTTTTCAAGTTGCAAGTTTTTCCCTTGTGGTTTGAGTTAACTGTATGCTTATCATTTGCAAATGTGATACCTAATTGTATCATGCACACAACCTTGTAAGAATGATGATTGCTCAATTATCCAATGATTTTGTTGATTCCTTTCACATCCTCTAACTCAATACTCTCCTCTCAAAAATATTTCAGAAGTCTTACATCATAATGCCATTCTGAAATACATCAAAATCCCACAAATTATCTGCCACTCAAACAAAAATATATTGTTCAAAAATTTCAAATAAGAGTGTGACGAGAGAAAATAACGCTTCAATTCAATATTCATGATCAATAAAATGTTTACCGTTGGAGGATGGGAATCTGTCTCTGTACATGCGCACTTACCTTTTGCTGATTTTGTAGGAAGGATTTTTCTGTCCTTGTGAATGCTCGTTGAAGCTACTAAACGCAGGTTCTTGAAATTGACCTCTATTTGACATGCAATCGATTTTGAAAACTGTGAAGCATAAGTTTCGACAAGTAGTTTGCTGTGAGTTATGACCTTTATTTTATTCGATATAAGGATGAGGACCATATCTTTCCCGAAAAATGCGCAGAAAAGTCATCGTTTCTTCCAAGAATAAAGGTGGCCGCATGTAACCAAAATTTAAATTAACATCAAACTAGGAAACTAATAATGTCATTGGTCATTGTCGATTTTAAAACCAATCAAAAGTCTCGGTTCTTAATTCAATGATAATATCAATTTTAATTAGGGGTGTATACTGCCATAGTATGCTGTTTCCTATCTTAAATTGTTTGGTATAATCCAAAAATCAAATTTAGTATTACTACAAAAAAAAATGTATGTTTTCATACTGTATTGACGTATGCGAAGTCGCATACATTTATCATCTGTATGAATTCATTTTGTATTTCTTTTGCATTGAAAAGAAAAAGCTAGAAATCACTTTCTCAAACCCCCCTTCGCTCCACTTATATAATCATGTTCTTCAACATCAGAAGTGAAGGGCAGGGCCCAGCTCTAAAGATTGACTGACAGTCATTCGATATCTGCAGTTGAGCAGCGCGGTTAGTACTTGAATGGGTGATCTCATGCAGGAAAAAACCGCATCGAAAGCCCATACAACTGCAGCAAAATAGCAAATCATTGCTCGCAGGCAAAAAATATATTGAGGATATGCCATCTTTCGGAGGGGACGTAAAGCCGGCGGTCCCGAGTCCATGGATGTTGGGCTCGTATGAGATACGAGAGGGTTCGGTTGGGGGAAGTGTGCTCACCGGCTTCGGTTATTGGCCTTGGTAGCGGAAATATGCCGACGTTAAATATAGAATAAAAAAAAAAACTTTTTTTCAGGTTTTGTAAATAGGTTCGCATTTTCTCAACTCCCTGACTTCTGATTTTGGTTTCCTCACATACCTACCTGATTCAGGTAAAAATTGACTGAATGGGAAAATAGAGTTATTTCCAAACAATACTATCGCCAGTATGAACAAGAAAGGACAAGTAACTTCAATAAATCATAGCAGAGCTCTTTCGAGTAGAAAAGTCAACATCAGTGCATACTCGTCTCGTCAGGTAGGTGTACACAAGCCAAAACCATAAAGGACGAAGAATGCTACGGAAAGAGGACATATTACTACATTCGGAGGTTCAATCCTGAACAAGGATTATCCTGGATGTAACTTTGTTTTAAAACATGTCTGTATCAAGATGATAATGCTATTGATAAATATTTTTCTGCCCTAAATACAGAAATCGTGCACACAGCTTGACAATTTTCACCTGAGTTACTTTATAGCTATGTATAATACTTTTAAAATGAGGTGATTTTTGCGTCAATGAAATTGATGCTGTAAAATTGCATAAGTTTTTTGAGAACATTTTGACTATGAACAAACGCCAAAAAATATCGTTTTTAGAACTTGTGTTCTTGAAAAAATGAGAACAGTAGGAAAAAGGGTAAATAATTGATGTGATTGCTTGTGTTGATAGTTCAACAACAACATGTAATGATTATCTCACGTATAAAAATATTATAAAATATGCTATAATATGCTAGAGACGAATTGACATGAATTGTACCATGATCGAAGTGTACCGATTCAACGATACTTTTTGAACGTATATCAAAAATTTCTCAATGAGTGTTTATGCTAGAATACGAGTGATGACATTTCCTAATCAGCGAGGCTACGGAAAGTGTAGTTCTGGAATATTCTGAAGTCTACCATTATAATTTCATACAAAACCTGGTAGGAGACCGCTCCAGGAATAATTGTTTTTACATTCGAAGGTAAGATCTCGTTAATACTTAACTCGCATAAAGGTCCAAATTTTGAAAAATGGTGCTATTAGTGAGATGACACCTGTCAATGGAAGTACCCATTTTTATATCAATTTTCATAATCAAGCGATATATTTGGAATAATATATCAACTTGCTCTTTTCCTTAAATTCAGGTACCCTAAACAATAATTCAGTCAATATTACTATGTAATAATGAATGAATGTTTCCTCGTGGTATATTATGAAACAATTCCATATCATTTTCGTACAATCAGCAGTTTTCAAAAGTCGATTATTCACAGTTTTATAATATTGTAGGGGGCAACAAGTATAACTCGAATAATGTCACTACTCACAATGAAAATTGCAAATGTGTTGAAAATATTACTAGCGATATGATCAACCAGAATCACCGGAAAATGACAGAGGTCATTGGTAATATTGGTTTATGTCGTTCTTATAAACCGTTGAACAATGGTGTTGGAAATTAATGAAAAAAAAAGTCATAATGATTTTCTCAGAATGTTCAACATTATACGGCACCTGAATACATGCGGGAACGAACGCCAGAGTTCTCTGAGCGCTTACCGAAATTATTTGTCAAAGTGAGAGAAAATACGTTCTGATTTCCAAGCCAATCGGATACAAAAATGTATATCTTTTCTCCAGCTTTCAACACCTTGTATTTCCGAAACTAAGGAATTGATGGTCATAGGAACTTATCTTTATAACATTCTACAGGAATCACCCCTCAAAATTGATAGCAGTACTTGAGAAACACCCTGATTATGTTTATTCATGCTGTTTATTTCTTCGATGAATAATATTGCTTTGTGAAAATTTTAATCTAGGGGTCGGCGTTGACTTGGTCTTGACAAACCAATCCGACGACGTCGTGACGGTATATTTTAAAGAATATTCATCTTATTATGACCCGTCATTACAAATCGTATCTGCTATCTTTGTTTTCGTAGATATATCTGGTATCTTCAGATTCATTATCATTTTTCTCCTCCTGAGGATGTTTACCTTGTTAGCGAAACGCGGGTCTAGTGCAAACAATATCAGTGTGGTGTTAAGGTAATCGATTTCTACGAAAAGTTTCAACGTTTATACCAAACGTAACAATTCCAGCGTGTATTCAATATTTCATTAGAACTCCATAATATTATCTCTTTTAGCTTGTTATTATTACAATTGGATGTACCCTTCATCTGAAAGGTAGTTCACCCTTGAGATTTTTCATAATATTTTGCTGAAGCCTTTTCTTTGAAATATTTCATACTCAACTCCATAATCTTATTTATGTCACCGTTGAGGAAAACCAGCAGCAAAATGTTACAAAAAATCCCCAAGAGTAAATTACCCTTCATGTTATTTCCCTCAGTAGTAACATCAATAACAAAATGAGATTGATAGATCATTAAACTTTAATGAAATATTCATGTTCACCCAAAGGAGGTGATTTGATTTTTCTCAATGCACTTCGTCAGACTCCCCAAGGGCTGTAGGAGATGCTAGAGAAAGTTTGTCAGGGTCATATTTTATCATGACATCCAAATCCTATCGAAATTTTCAGTTGTTTTCATAATATCAGGTCATAATCAGTGGAAATTGGTTGTTTTCTTTTTCAAGATCGGATGTGTTTTGCTGCCGCTAATATGGATTCGTTGTATTAATTGCATTATTCTTACTACAAAAAATTTACTTCACAAGTATATGGAATATTTACATCTCAATGTGTGGACCGTTATTCTGCGATTTACGTTTTCGTTTCATTACAAAAAAGTCGTAAAAACCCAGAAGCGTATTTAAAATTTCAAAGTTATGGGTGGCGCAAGGAAAACAACACCCTGTAGAACATTTTTTCAGCATATATCTACAGTCCTTTGAAAATTGCAATGACATTTTTTTTCAATAGGAATCTCAGATATTTTAGCATCATAATCTATAATAACCCCCTTTCTCTAACCCTTGGCGTTTTCGAGATTACCATGCATCTGCGCATAGCTAAGTGGATTTAATTTTTATTGCTCTGAAAAATTACTCGAAGGTAACGCTTGGGTGCCAAAACAATGCTATCAATTACAAATATTTTTTGATTTTTTGACCAGATTTATTTTATATTATTTGACATCACTATTGAAGTGTTTATTTATTCAATCGTATTCGGAATTACACCTACAAACATGTACTTTTTCATAACAAACAAATAGATATCATATCTAACGACGATGAAGTGCAAATTACTTGGAACCCCACTCGTTGTAAACAACTACGCCAATGTATAAGCCAGCCACATGAAAGAAAGCAATAAAAACAAGAAGCCCATTCAACTTGTTTCGTACTCATAACTGCTTTCCGAAACCATATGCACCATCTGTCTCATAAGTGCTGAACTAAAAATGTCGATAAGATGTGACATAATTCATGAAACTGGTTTGAAAAGTGGGGATATTCTTATTTCCAATTGCAAGGGAACATTCTGGAAGTTCGAAGTGATCGAAATCGCATCCAGTTGCATAAAATTTTATCTTATATATTGGATAAGGTTGAGATTTATAGGACACAAAGTGTGACGATGAACTTATTGGCAGAATTGCAAAAAAATATTTTTCCGTATCTTTTGTTTTAGACGATATCTTAATACAATTTCCTGTAAATTTTGTATGTTTTTCTTTAACAGTCCGACGGTGTTGAACATGGTATCGGAACCGATGTAGGGACGTTTCGAAAGGTTTAATCAAGGGACTTGTTAGAGGTGATAGTACTGGTTTCCAGGAATTGGGAAGCCTTCATGAGTCATTAAGGATGTTCTTTGATTTCTATTGTTTCGCATATTATTCTGGAGTGGAGTAATTCTGGCAATGGTTTTTGTGTTGTTGAAGTCAATTCTGTATCCGGTTTCGTAGTGATGTTTGAAGAGGGTCGAGGTCATGTCCGAATTACGTACTGCAAGTTCGTGTTCGTATGACCTGTTCGATACTCGTCTCTTCGTCTGTCCTATTTATGTTCTCGGGCGGTCACGGCAAGGAATTCCATACATTCTTTGTGATTCGTTGGTATTTACATCTGTGGGTGAACGCTACATCTGTGGGTGAGCGCATGTAGTCGTAGAGTTCGGGTTGAAACGTGTCTAGAGTTTTGTGTTCGACGTTTCGGCATCGATTTCGGAGCCGTTTTCGAGAAGGTTAATGTGACCTCACACTGAGGTCTCAATCTGCCTACTCCTCAGGTGTAGTCACAGAGAATAAAGAGGGGTTTGGGTGATTACCATTAGAGGTTTCTCGGTAGTTCTAATAGCCTTCTTGATAGTGGCTTAAAAAGAAGAAATATATATATATATATATATATATATATATATATATATATATATATATATATATATATATATATATATGAGATGTGCTGAGCGAAAATTATATACGGAAATGTATCGTATATCTCAAAAATAAGTAAGGTGGAAGTTGAAATGAATGAAAATGTCATGCTAAGGCCTGTCTTCTCAGCCCTGTTATGATTGAGGCAATCGAACTGATATATGTGTATACAAATGCGCGATCGGACACCTTGGATCAAGTATACGAAAAATTGCATCAACGATTTAACTCCTTGACGGAGGACCCTACGACAAAAATGTTTGGTTCAAATTCATCAAAGACAAAATTTCCTACAATTTTTGTATCCACACTTTTTTTCGTAAGTCTAACGGGTGGTGAGTTACAGCGGACGAAACTTGAATATTTTTCCGAAGAATAATCAGAGTCCTCATTTTTCTCATTTTAAGAAATAATTTGTTATTTCCTAGCTATTCGTTACCACAACCAACAAGAGGTAGAGCTTACAGTAGGCTTATCTATAGATGTTCTTGTCAGAGATTGATTGGTTCATTTCTTCTTTGACGGTCCGGGTCGGTTGATGGTGTCTCCGTCATCGTTGTCATTGTCAATGTCACAGTCGTCTCCGTTGTTTGCCGTGAGAGTGTAGATGTTATTCTTCCACGATCCCGTCAACAGTACCAGAAGATATTCGTCTTCACCCACGACGAAAACATCGTCAAATGTTGAAGGGGCGGAAATCGCTGTTTTCACAATCAGTACATCGGCATCTTCTTCAGCTTGCTGAACATTAAAAGTTACCGCTTAGAATTTTTTTTAGCGTGGATATCAGGCGAAATTTGTTTTATTCATTGGCTAAAATCTTTCTTGAGATACTTGAACCACCATTCTCTCATCAGAAGAAAAAAAGTGATATTAAATATAAAAAATGAGGTTAGTTATCTATATATTTACAATATAAGTTCATTATGAACTTCGTCTGTTACTACTACTTATTCCGATTAATCACAACAATAATAAACTGAACTGAACTCAGCTTATTCACTCAAAGTATGAAGTTAAACGTCGATGTATTCAGGCAATTATTAAAATGTTCAGCCATTTTGTAGCAGGTGAAGATATTGACTTCATATTCTAGGGTTGTAAAGTATTCGTCAGGAGCTTCAAAATGATGTATCACAGGACCCCCCTCCACTTTATTTTTTTTCCAGATGGTGCCCAGTCGCCATCTTGAAATGTTTATCTGTCAATTTTACTCCATAATATAGTATTTATGCATCAATATCATTATCCCAAGTGTCAATTTTTTGAGTTTACCCGTTCAAAAAATGAAAGAGGGGACGTTAAAGGAAAGCACTGTATGAATAGCTAACCCCAATAACACAATGTCATTTTGAGAAAATTTACCGTAAAATGATTGAATTGGACGATTTTTTTGAAAAATTTACACGTTTCGTTCTCTGTAACTCGCTACCCGTTACGAAAAGTAAATTTACAAAAAGGAAGTTTTGTCCTCTCCAAATTTGAATTGAACACTTTTCTCGTGTGATCAACCGTTGAGGAGTTAAATCGGAAAAAACAATTTTTCGTACCTTTAATCCAAGATGGCGGATCGCGCGCACCATCCCCAAGGTCGGAAACTTGGATTTTCCATCAGGGTCTCTAACCTACTAACATATGGCACTGAACGAGTAGTTTCTCCGACAAAAATAATAGCGCAACTTGTGGCCACTCGAGCGTTTCATCTTGATTAAAGGCTGTTTCCACACGGGGTACTATGCGAAAGTTATGAATAATTTTTGAATTCAAGAAAAACGGAAGAACACCTGGAATATTGCCATTGAAGTACTTAATCAAAAATACATTCTAGGACGAAGGCCATAGAACAATAATGAAAATGAATTATTTCCTGTATGCGTACTGCGTCTTTTGGACGGCGAAGTCCTTTTTTTCTCCACTTTGACAGGAGTCCAACTCCATTCCAGGAATCTTGAATACACGGTTTAGCTGGCAATAATTTTCGTGACACCACTTTCGCTGTTTCTACTAATTCCGGTGGAGTCAGGGAAAACTCGTAATCAGAAATTGTTTGACTTTTTACTATTGAAAATTACCATAAACGACCATTAAGTACCCAATTTTCATATCAAATCACAGAATTAACTTGATAGATATTTTTTTACTTGAAACGCAAGTCTGATTGTCTCTATAAGTACGACAGCCTACCAATTTAAAAATTAAAAATTCATAGTGATGATTTTTTGACTGTGATATATTGATATAATATATTTGAATATTGAATCTTCGTTCTTTTTATCACAGAAAAAATGTATTATACACGGGAAGAACATTAGATTTCAGCTCTCGGTGTTTTTGTCTCCCTCCAATTCGCGCCAGGAACAACCACGGCCCAGAATTAAATACTTTTCCCCTTGTATAATAAAAATCGTTTATTCAATTTTGACTTGTCACTGTGGTTGCTAGGGTAAGACAGTAACACAAAGACAGTAAAAATTTAAAAACGGCAACATACAGAAAACATCTCTCTGTGAAATAATATTAATTACTTATAAAATCAGAATAATCAACTAGTATGAGATAAATCATATTTTTGTGCTATTGTTATACCTATGGATTGTATCATTTGAAAAAACATGAATATGAACAAGTTATTCTGGAATAAAAAAATCTATAAAAAAGAGTATTCTTAGTTGTTTAGATACGTCCCTACAATATTCATCAAGCTTCGCACTATTTTTCTGCGTCACGAAAATATCCTTTACAGCAGAGGAGCTACTCCAAACTCGTGTATTAGTTGTATTTCAATCTTGTTGCGTCTAATTGACGCAGTGCGCCTACAAGAAATAATTCATTTTCATTATTGTTCTATGGCATTCCTCCTAGAATGTATTCTTGATTAAATACTTCAATGGCAATATTCCAGGTGTTCTTCCGTTTTTCTTGAATTCAAAAATTATTCATTACTTTCGCATAGTACCCCGTGTGGAAACAACCTTTAATCAAGATAAAACGCTCGAGTGGCCACAAGTTGCGCTATTATTTTTGTCGGAGAAACTACTCGTTCAGTGCCATATGGCAAAATTCCGTATACCGTATATGGTGTGTGCCGTCAGTGGAGAATAAATTTCACGCGGTTCCAAGCACCATCGCGTTCAACGTTTTTCGTTATTTTTTCACATGTGCGTGTTGGAATGAATGAATGAATATCTTGTTGAAACCTTCGCGGAGTGGGGGTTCCAGATGAACTGCTAAACAATCAACGAATATGTTTTCAGTATCATATAAATATCTAGAATTTCAACAATGATTGGCAATCCTTTAACTAGCTGTCGAACCAGCAACGAACGGCAACCATTAAAATGCGAAACTAGGATCAACGCGGTCCTAGTTTTACGTGACTCCCAACACAGGCCAGGCCGCTGATTTGCCCAGCCACCCATCAATACGATCGGCGCATCTGTGTAAGGCTACTCGCACACACACCGATTTTGGACGGCCGATATAAAATCGGCCGATATTTTATCTGCAGCGGGTGCTTGCAGACTCACCGGATTTTTACCGGTCGAACAATCAGTTGCTTTGTTGTCGTGACACGAGGTTATTGGAAAATAATGTATAATTGCCGGTAAACAATCGGTGGGTGTGCAAGCGTGTATTTAGTTACGTACGCCACTACCTCCTGGTAATACCGGCCATGCAGTGGCAGTGGACGGCTGCTAACCGATATTTTACCGGCACCGATCAGCGGTCGGCGTGTGTGCCAGGTCCCGTTCCCACATGTGGTTCACTATTGGAATTTGGACGACCGGTATAAAATCGGCCGTCCAAGATCGGTGTGTGTGCAAGTAGCCTAAGGCACACTTAGATCGCACATCAAACCCACAGACGTCGGATTTGAACCTGAGGTTGATGGAATCTGTATTCAATTACCTGGCATCAATTGATTCTTCAAAAAATTACATGGTATTGAAAAACCTATCCACAGTCGTCTAAATTGTTGTTTATCGGTACGTGATACTAATATTATTGAGTTCGATAAAAAAAAGTAACAAAATGAAGTGATCACCTCAAATATTGATAAGTATCTTCACTGTAAAATGAAACTTTCAACCCATGTGTCTCAATGAAAAGTGAAAGAATCAGATATCCAAGAATTTCGAATGATATGTGAATAATTTCGGTTTTCAGTGAAGAAAAACATATTCTCGGTTTATCAAATATTGTACGCAAAAAAATTCAATTTCATTATGAGCATCAACCCGTCACCATAAATGAAATCAGTTTACGTAGTGTCCACAATTAGACGTTCTCAAGTGGAAGTAAGTACACTCGAATACTCATTTCTTACGATATTTTTCATTATTGAATAAAATATTTTTTTCGAAAGTTACCATTTTTTTTCAGAATTTGATACTCTGGGCCAATCTTTTTTATTCCGAGTTTATTTTATATGTATATTTTTAATATCTTGATATCTTTCGGAAAGTAGAAACTTTATTCCATGTCATGAGATTTGTTTATATCTATCTGCATACATGGAAAATTCTAGAAATAATGCTCTATGTTTCTACTTGGCTCTATTGAGTTCTCTGATTTGTGATGTCTTCACTGAATTGACTTCAATTACTCAATCCGATAAACATCTTTATCGTTCTTCTTGGCCAATACTTGAGGAGACACGCTGAATGATTGTGACAGATGTTCTCAACGGTACACCTACTTTTAAGTGACATTTATTTCGTATCGGTAATCTTCCTTTGATGCACTTATACTTTATACCAAAAAAAATATTAATTCATCACCTAAATAGTCGTTGAGCGCCACTGAACAATGTACTTGTTGTCTCACTTTCGCCTTTTCGTTTCCGATTTCTCTACACTGCTTGCTCCTGATCTAGCCTAGATCAACGAAGCGTCGAATTTTTATGCAACTTATGTTATATTCTTGAATCGGCACGTAATATTCTCTATTGATTGTAGCTCGAAAGTAGATGAGTACTATTTTTAAAATATAACAAATAACATATATATATATATAGTACTATAATCCAGCCGTCGCTTTTCCTCTAATTCTTTTTCCACCTCCCGTCGTCTTTCCGGCCGGCGACATCGTCACTGAAGTTCAATATTTTGTTCGATAGGCCCTTTCGGAAACTTGGTGAGCTTTCAACATAACTTTCTGCGACACTGGAAGATTTCCAACCTCCGAGGCGTTTAATATTTGTTATTCCTCCTCCGGAATCCGCAAGCATTGTGGCGGCGGAACGTCGGAAACTGTGGCCCGTATATAATTCAGGATTTGGAAGCATCAGATAACTTGCAATCTCTGATAGTATTTTTCCGAAGGTGTTTATTCCGATACATTGTACAGTGCGAGTTCCTTTCTTATATTTCACGAAAAATCGCGTATGTGTGGTTTCGAGCTTTCTTAAACTGACATACTTTCTGAAGAAATTGAGCAATTTTGCATTTTCAGCTTCCTCAGAAATCGCGAAGCTTCTGGAAGAGTGGTTTTTTATGTCTGGGATATTTATCAATAACATATTTCCTTTGTCATCAATATTATCGAATGACAAATTTGTCAAATCTCCTCGCCTGTATACACCTGCCAAATCAAAAATCGTAGCCACTTTTATAATGAATATAATTTTCGTTAGGCCTTTCATTTATGAACTTGAAAATTTCTTATTTTGAGAAAATTTTTGCCTTCTTTGGTCTAAATCCAATGTTTTGTTTTTTTATATATGCCGTGACCTTCAAGAACTCGCTTAAATCGACGTCTTTTCTGAGTTTGATTACACTTTTTAATATTGAGTACCCGGACCATACAGTATTAGGCTAGCATGTTTTGGAAACTTCAGCGAAATAAGCCAAAAAAAACGTCTTCTTTGAAAGTTCTGATTTCCTTATTCTGGCACCAGTTTTCAAACAAAATATGTTCTTTTTCATACCTATAACGGGATTTTGATGGTAGCAGATCCATGTTTGCACTTCTAGCCGCTTCTGGCACCAGTTTTCAAACAAAATATATTCTTTTTCATACCTATAACGGGATTTTGATGGTAGCAGATCCATGTTTGCACTTCTAGCCGCTTCCAAAACTGACAAATGAAAAATGTCAGATGTCTGTTACTATTTGACATTCAGCTGATGAGGCTTATACCACGGCCATTGAAAAATTATTGAAAAATATTTTTTCTACTTGAGTGCGGAAAAGTAAATCTGTTGAGTTTTTGGGGAGTATACTGCCATTTGAATATTCAAATTATATATATTTGTATGATTGTAGTTTACAGAATCACCGAAAATTAAGAAATTCATTAGAATTCTGCTATAATTTTTGATAAAAAATATTTTTTGGTAGTTTCTTGCAAACCATATTGTTTTCAAGACTTCCGAAGCGTATGCAATGACTATATCAGGTTTATGGAAACAGAAAAACAAAATCTGATAATCTTCCATATAATAAACGAAAACTATTGAGGAAATTCGAAAGGCAATTCTGATGAAATAATTACGGAAAACTTTCAAGCACACAGCATTGTCTATTTTCGGAAGGCATGCTTACAACGTTCATTATTAATCCCTATACTCGTAGGGTAAGAAATCATTGGGTCCGAGCATCATATACTGCTAGTATGAAGTTTAAATGTTAACCAGCTGACTTTTCCCTACAAAGTTCAACCATCAGAAGTCATGCACCCGGTATTTCAATTATCATCGAGTTAGGGCCTCTAGTACGACATTCTAAAACTTGAATCCTAATCCTTCCTTTTATCGATATCATTCTTTATCTCTTGATATACTTCAAACTTAAAAAAAAACACTAATATAACTTCTGAAATAATGGTAAAAGGGACCGACCGACTAATATCCTAGCAAGTTTTGGGTTTAGACTGAAAATCAACGACAAATTGGTGCAACTCCATATTATGGTTATAAGTAGAATCCGCCTTTTTCCCTAATTACCCGCTTTCCGAGAAGAAAAGATATTTATGCAATCTTGCTAAATGATATTGTCAATATAGGTTAGTATATCAACTGAGTTTAAGATACGTCTAATCGTTTAGATATACTTCTTTAACCAAATTTACAGCTTGGCAAATCTAGCTGTGCCTCTGAGATGAGCGAACGATAAAGAGATGTGTTAACTCTCTTTCTATCTCTACACGATGAGAGCTCTCGCCCCTCTCCGCATCCAATATTGGGGACTTCAAGTGATTTCAACACTTAAAGCGGATTCAAGCAAAGCCAGCTTAACTTATGAATAACTTAATTTATCAACTTAGAAAAATAAATCATAGGATTGAATGAGGCCATTCAGAAAAGTACTTAACTTGGAAAATCCCATGTTTTATCTGTCACTGTTAGCCGTTAACCAGTGCTGCCATTTTGTGAGTAATCACTACTAACTACTCCATTCGAGAGCATTTTCAACACTGTGGAGTAATCTTGGAGTAATAGGGCGTTTTAGTTAGAGGATGTTTGAGGATTTTTCGCGGATTCCGAGATATTGAGCTTAGTGAATCCTGAACAAGAATGATATTTTTATTTGAATCGAGAAGACTGAGATTAGTACCTTTACTAGAATCAGGATTTTTTTCGTTTTTATTGAACAAAATATTGTTTTGATATGAATAAAATACATGTCATATGATTTTATTTCAATGAAAACACTTGAGCTTTGCATCACTAAGTATCCTGTTCTCTCGATTATTTACAGTTTTACCACTAATTTTTCACTTACTTTCCTTTCAATGATGCAGCCTTAGCTGAATGTTTCTTCGTCACATTTTAAATATCTCTTTGAGAATTCTATAGTCGGGCCGTTCAAAAGATAGAATTCAATGACGCGTGAACAGTGAATGCCTGCATAGCCACGCCTACTAAACTGAAATAAATGAAGAACTGTTTCCACTGTACTGTACTCATTTGTGCTTTGTATTTACGTTTGTTACGTTAATTAAATAATATCGATGGAAACACTCTTTCACCTCCAAGAAAAAGATATAAAAAAAGACATTTAACTGTAGAGGAAAAAGGTGTAATAATGAACACTTATAAAAAAGCATCCCAACAGTTGATGGGAGAACGACGCGGTTTTTGTTGAGTGGTGTAAATCGGACTTGTAACATTGGGGAGAGGAACATTCAAAGAGTGCGTGCCGTTCACGTGATCATTCTATCTTTTCAGCGGCTACACTATAATGCTGACACTTTATTCTGAAATTTGGATCATGTTGATCTGAATTAAAGTCCATCGCTTCTGATCTTGATAGGAATTGTGGCCATATGAATTTTCAGAATTCGGTCATTCGCAACTCATCGGTATAATTCGTATATTCTTTAGTTTACGTACTTTGATTTTAAGGTATCCGTGAACGCACGGAAGATAACGTAGGCCCGTAAACAAGTTATCAACGTTAACGTGGTGAACAATGAAGAACTACGCATACGTAGCTATCAAATCGTACGTTTACGTTAACCTTCGTGGCAGCACTTGAACTCTCTATTCAGACTCACAGCCACATTTACCAAGAGTACGTGTCTCAGGGCCCACGATTAACATACTCAATAATAGCTTACCCCATTTGTGTGGAGAGCATTTGTTGGGTAATGACGCTAGCTCGCCCTCGAAGCTTTGGACTGTTAATTACCTCTTGGAAAAAATCTCACCTTGTTTTTTCACAAAAAAAAATCATAGATATTGGTAGGGTAGAGGTTAGCAAGTCCGCCTTTCAAGCGGTAAGGGCTCGTTAATCCATTGCTCACACAAGTTTTTATTTCTGAGGGTTGACGTTCGTCATCTGGTTAACGGAACGATAAACAGAACAACTCAAGCTGAATGAAATAACTTCTTTAGAAAGCATCAGTTATGATAAATACGCCTAATGAAATCAAAAGGGTTATTCCGTTCATCAGCTGACGTCTCCCTACGAAAGTTCACATCAAAAAGTCATAACTTGCTCAGGCTGAGGATTAACGAGGTGTCACCTCTCAAACTGATATCATTAAACGCGCATTTCGCTAACAAGGCTAATCTTCATTAATGAATGTGTCAACCTTGTTAGCGAAAAGCGCGTCGAGTGCGAGCGATATTAATTTGGTATTAGAGTAATTGATCTCTATATAATGTGTTCACTTTTACTTCAAAGGTTCCTATCTTGCCGATTATTTATACTGTTCCGTAACATCGCGTAACATATGTTCACCACCAGGGAAATGAACTTGTAGTCAGCCAAAACTTGCATCAGATTTTTCAAATAATCTATCCCCGAGCCTAACGTGTTATCAAGTTCTTTTAGAATAGAGCATTCAGCTTACGAGTCGTAATGTGGATAGCTTTGAAATGACTATTCGCTCAAAACGTTCTGAGATTATAATCATATATTAGTCACAGCTAGAACAGATATTTTGAGTCCACCTCCATACACTGCAAAGAAACAATCAGCTACCTGCGATAGTAGGAATTAAAAGATAAGGTGCCCTGAGGTCTGTCTAGTATGATACAATACTGCAAACTCGATAGTTGGTGCGTATCCAATACGCAATGAACCAAATGTATTTTATGTTCATAGCCAGCTAGTTTTTGCACTCCTTGCAATATGACAATACGGAATGATCTGAACCGTAAAATGATTATACTTCGAGCCACGTTCTCATAGACCAAATTCGTACTACTAGTAACTACCTCTTGTAATAAAAAATACAACACCGCCGCGCTCGCAGGCTAATGAGAGCTGTTTGTGCCGTTCTTTCGAAACTTCTATGCAGATAACAGCGAGGTGGAAATTTACTCATGTGATAACAATCCAAGGAAAGTCTCCAGGTGCATTAGATCAAGGTGAGCATATCTCTCCTCTAGACTTTTCGTGCAGTTTTTTATACAGAAAATGAAAGCGGTTTGTGCCGTTCTTTCGCAACGTTGCTCTCTCATAAGGGACAGTGCTATGCAGTGTTTATGATATTTCCTAACCTAAATTCGATTCTGATGAAGGCGAGGTGGAAACTGAATTGTGTCATAACGAGTCCAAGGGAAGTATCTAGATGCATCAAGTCAAAACGAGTTTATCTTTTTCTGAATTGTGCAGTTTTTCTATATAGCGCATATTAGCGGATTGTGCAGTTCTTTCGAAATTTTTCCCATTTGAGAAATTACAATGTTCATGACATTTTCAAGTCCAAATTTGATACAGGTATTGCACGTGATTCTTAAACTGTCGAAAGAGGGGGTCGAACTTGCCCTAGGAAGTGTATGTTCCAGTAGTAGCTAACTGAATCAGGTTATATTACAATCCACGAGGAGTCGCCAGATACATCAGATCAAGATACAAGTCTTTTTCTGGACAATTTATGCTGTTTTTCTACGTAGAAAATGAATGCGGTTTTTACTATACTTTCGAAACTTTGCTTGATGAAGAGGACATTCCTGCCCTCTGTCAATCACAATTCGTTATAAGCATATGTGAATTACAGTTTTTCACATGTGCTAAAATAGCCCAAGGGACGCTCCCAGCTGTATCAGACTAGGGCTTGATCCCAGCCCCGGATCTTCAATTTTTTTAGGCGGGGCAAAACTGAAAAAAGCCGCCCCATCCACTTATATTCATTTTCACCTTTATCACATTTATAATTTCAGCTATCACTAATTGATTGACATTTGGACATAGGCCTTCCGGAAATGATGCATCCATCGCTGTACTTTCTGTAACATGTTTATTTATTTACAGATTGATATATCGACATGAACATGTAGGATATATATTTTATACAAAGCACAGGATATGATAAAAATATAAATCCAATTTATTGTTGCATTTGTGAATTACCATTTTACTCTTCGAGCTTTTTGTTCAGCAAATAAATCTATGATGGCCTTCTCATAATTTAACCCGTGTTCAATTCTATTGTCTATCGCTAAGATTGCAAGACTCGATAAGCGTTCCTGGCTCATAAAAGATCGCAAATATTTTTTTAATTCGTTTCAGTTTGCTGAAACTTCTCTCACAGCATGCGGATGAAGTAGGAAACCTATCTGTAGAGTTGATTCGCAGGGCAACACAAAGATTAAAAAAATAATCCTGCAAATCATGCGCATAGATCTGTTGCAAGAAATAGAAACTGTTAGACTTTTCTATATAACCAACTAAAAGCGGCAGAATTCAATGACGCTTTTTCAAAATATTAGTACCATTGAGAAATTCAGATTTGATTGTGCAATCAAATCTCTTTTTTTTATTTCTGATATGATTCGATCAAATACCATCATTATTTCTTTATAAAATAGTTGAACAAGTTAGAGTGTTTGTAATTCGTCTTCATACATCTCATCGAAATGTTTTTTACGTTTCTGAATTTGTTTTGTTTTGCAAAATGGAGTCAACACTAATTTTGTCAGCAACTTCTTCAGCCTTTTTTATCAATATTCCGTTCATTATATTTGATCTCATTTTTTGCGAACTTTTGAGCAGTCCATCCATTAGTGCGACGGAACGGGCAAGGATGATAATATCTTTTTTCTGAATTTCTATATTCTGTCGATTGATTTCGCGTAGAATATTAATCCAATTACTTAGTTGAATTAAAAATGAATTTAAAATTCTTTATCAGTTAAGAGATGACCTGCCTCGTACTTCTAAGACTTCCGCTATTTTTGGCAAATATTTATTCGATCATTCACAGCAACATGTTTCGCCGACCATCTCATCTGACTACTTCCTTTTGAATATCTTTAAACGTATTTTTCATAATATCCTACCTACTGGTGGCGCCAACAAAAGGGCAGTATACCTTTTGAATCAGTCGAAATAGGTTAGGAGTAAGATGGCTATATACTGGTGCTTTCAGTGTTGCGATATTGTTTCAGACATACCTGTAGATATGGTGTAGTTGTTAAAAATTACGCTCTAAGGGTGCGCTTGTGGTTGAAATTCCTAAACTTTTTCGAGATCACTCGATCCATGGAACACGTTGTTGCCAATACAGATCACTTTTGGTTAGAACAGAGAATAGAACGCGGAATCAATCTGACGTTTCATGAAAACAAACCTGACCTTCCTCAATGTTTACTTGGTTTGAGGTTATGATTTGCGAATTGTTTTCCTGCTTTTGAATGTTTACAGACATTGAAATCATCTCAATTTGTGGATTTCCATTGATATATTCATGGAATTCTGTGCTGGGAGATTGAGATTGTTTAAAACACTGGTCTGTTTCAAGAAAATCATATAGATAGAACGCGAGATCATTCTGAGGCTGATGAAAACAAACTTCATCTTCAATGACCTACCTCCAAGAATAATGTCACGTTCTTGTATATTCAATAACCACTTAAAAATTTCGTAGTGATAAAAAAAAACACAAGAGAAGTTTGCTGGCAACAACATGTACACGCGTTCTGAATATTCTATAAATGCAGTGACATGTGTTTTAGATATTTTCAGTTCAACCCAGAAGATCATAAAAAATAATAATGATTTCACTCACCAGATAAAATGGCATTTTCTCACTTCACATATCCATAAAATTTGATCACAATTCTCAATCCTATTCGCTCACACGCATTAATGTGAATAATATTCGGTTGAATTGTGATACTACTTCTAAACCGAGCTTTTGAATTGAGATCAGAATAATATTATGCTCAAATGAAAATATCAACGATCAACTAATTTTTCAGAATTCGCAACGTCATAGCCACTTGGCAACACAGGACGTGCACATAACTATCATCTCAACTGCGAGAGTGACGATACCTGGCGAATACCGATACCGAACAAATGTCCACTCCTGTCTCTCCAGCACTTTCTATGAAATCAAATGAACTTTTATTTCATATACACATGGCCAGTTTTTTTCAACATTAGCCGACCCTTGCTCACACAAGGCTCTGCCTACTGGACGCACTCGTGAAAAATGTTCAACGAAAGGCAAAAAATTAAAAAAAAATCTGGAGTGCAGTCGAACATTATCGTGTAGTATATGGCTTCTTTGATATCCCATATGCTTATTTTATTTTGTGAATATGTCAGTTATTTCATTCTGTATGGTTGATATGGCCACAGTAAATCAAGAGTGAAATTTCTATGCTCGTACTAAATTAATATTTATCCTGTGGTCGAAGGCAAGTCAATGATGAGTTGTCCACTCAATGTGAAATGTGAATTTGGCCTCCCTCTGAACTTGTCGCCGCCCGGGGCATAGGCCCCGGCTTGCCCCCTCCCCCTAGATCCGAAGCCTTGATCCTTCTGAGACATATTGGACCCGAAAATCTTATCGAGGAAGAAGATACGAGTTACCCGAACGTGAGGTTAGTTAATACAACGAAGAAAAAGTTATACAGCACAAATCACCTGAACATTGTGATTCTTTGAAAGAACCACCTTGATGCCCTTGGTGTCGAATATTCATTCACTCAAGACGAAATAAATATAGTATTCTATAATGGAAATTGATCGATTCAAATCAGTTCCAGGTGTTTTCTAGATCAGAATTTTGAAAAAAAATTAATGGATCTGGGCAGTAACTTTTTGTGCGATAAGGTAGATGCAGAATGGTTGTAATCATGAACAAATCATTCACCATCTACACATACCTAAGCACAGGAGATTATCGAGTTTATATGTTTGAAACATAGCAAGATAATTTTCTAAACTTACTGATCTGAGGGAGGGGATATCCCATTTAACCTTTCCACGTTCCTGTCATGCATCTTTAGGCGGCATCAGTTTCTTTTCAATCTACAGAGAAAGAAAAAATAATAAATAAATAGAACAGGGCTCCTCAAACCTGGACAACTCTCATGTTGGTTTCTGAATTGGTTAAGAATCTCCTCGCTTCTTAACACTTCCAGCACCCTCAGCCGAATGACAAAAATATGTATTAAAGAAACTCCTGAACATTGACCGACTGTACCGAAAAGTTATTCCAAATAGATCTGAACAATGCTTGCTGGTTTCCAATTTGTATAATGATAACAAATAAATTTATAATTTTTGTAGGGGTTTTCAGGACAGTTTGGTCTGAACAATACTCAGAGTTTATTCCATGTTACTGATTCAGTAGGAGACTGCTCTCGAAATGCATCAGATACAACAATTCCATTATCGTAGTCTTTGTAGCATGATGAATGGAGACGAATTATATTCGAAATCTTCGACACATGATATTAATTCAAGTTACAATATCCTTCTTAGGGCAACTATTATAGCTTTCTATTGGACCAAATCAACTTCAACTATTGAATAGAATTTGTCTTATAATGAACACAGAACGAAGAAGATTCATAGTCTGACCACCATATGGATTGAGTAGTAGTTGTACTAATTGTATTGTCAGACATCTGGACATGCTATGGATTCAGATATCCGACGACAGGAATTCGGAAATTTGTAAATTCCAGAACGACCAATCCAACCGTCGTTCACTCCATTCCGGAAAGAACCCCACCCTAGTTTCCTGCAGGATTTCAGGAGAGCGTCAGATGCAGCAGAATCTTCTTTCTGCCTTCTTCCTATCGTCGCTGAGTCAGAGTGAACAGACTCTATGATTGTTCGTACAACTAAAAATGTGTTATTTTTTTTCTGGGTTTCTATAATTATTTCTCCCAATGGCATTACTGAAACCAGGGTAGGTATTATCAAATTACGAATTTATTGAAGTTTATATCAGTCCCAATGGAATTTATTTTGAATACTGATTGATAAATAAACATTATTCAGACGATTAATGAATATACAAAATGATACCCACTTTTTCAACAGTGTTACAGGGAACACTTATATTGTCATTCAGTATTCGACAACGATGTTTCTTCCAAGTTATTGTCATTAAGCAATTGAGAAGTATCAATTTCCTTCAGTAAAGTCCGGACATTAGTGAAAAAAAAAGTAGGTCATAAGAATGTTTTTGTTACTCTCCCCTTTCCCGAAAAAATTTTTGAAGCCTCACCAGAAAATCGTAATGAGGGCCTGCGGGCGCGGAGGTTAGTAAGCGATATGCTGTCGGTGTTGTTTTTTTGTTGCAAGAGGTAGTGACTAGACTAGCGTAACTACAATTTGGTCTAATCGAACGTGGCTTCTCGTATAATCTCATCATTTAATCCTTAATTAAAATCATATGATATCGTTGTGGAAGAATGAATTGATTTGAGATAGCTGAAACAATCAATATTTGTTAGTAGCGTTCAAGCGCCACATAAAACCCTTCGTTTCGTCTAGGATCTCTCCAGCTTGATTATCTATTGTCATTTGCAATTCTATAGTGTAGCCGCTGAAAAGATAGAATGATCACGTGAACGGCACGCACTCTTTGAATGTTCCTCTCCCCAATGCTACAAGTCCGATTTACACCACTCAACAAAAACGTCGCCTCAGCAGTGAATTCAACAGTATTTCTCTGTTCTCCCATAAACTCTTGGGATGCTTTTTTATTAGTGTTCATTATTACACCTTTTTCCTCTATAGTTGAATGTATTTTTTTTATCTTTTTCTTGGAGATGAAAGAGTGTTTCCATCCATATTATTTAATTAACGTAACACACGTAAATACAAAGCACAAATGAGTACAGTACAATGTAAACAGTTCTTCATTAATTTCAGTTTAGAAGGCGTGGCTACGCCGCGCAGGCTAATATAGATGCAGGCATTCACTGTTCACGCGTCCTTGAATTCTATCTTTTGAACAGCCCGACTATAGTCGCTGTAGAGTGGACTTATTGGGGGGTAAAGGTAATTTGTTAAGTAATTGATTTGTTCTATGCTTGTGATTATTTTCTATTTCAGTTGGTGGGTATTAACGTAAGTGTGGATTTATGCAGCCCAAAATGTATTTATGTGGACCAAATTCACAAATAGAAATAAATGGTTCGCAGGCGCATAAGTCTGTTTCAAGCCATTAAAAATTCCAAAATGTTCAGTGAAATAGAAGAGGTTGAGACGTTTTTTTTAACACGCTTTTATTAGCTTGGGTTGTAACTATGTATGTAACGGAATCTTTGAGCATAATTTTCACCAATTTCCAGTAGTCTGATTAATTTGAAACTTTGAATACGTATCAAGGACCGATGACAATGCAATAATTTGATCATAGTTTTCCATTATAATAATAATAATAATAATAATCTTTATTTTCCAGTTGAAAATTACACACAATATACAATAACTGAAAATGACGTCGGAATACAAAAAGAAAATAAGAAAAAAAACAAAAAACATTGTTTCAAACACTATAAAAAACTAGCTACAATGAAATAAAAATAACAAATTTGCTCGTATTGGTTTCAAGAAATACATACTCGATATATTCACTAAAAGAGCTTTGTCTGATTATCCTTATAAGGACCACCAGGATTAATAAATTCTTTTATAGATTTTAAAGATAGAGCTAGCGCGCGTTCTGCGCATGCCTGCAGTTTCGGACTTACAGCACAACGGAGGCAGAAACGTTTTCAGGGTAGTTGCGTTCTCACAATGTTCATTCCTTATCTTACATGCGTAGGTGTACATGAGTCTGATACATGCAAATTACTGTATATGATATTTATGTAACATATAATATAGTTCCCAGCGAAATACAGCCACGAAACTGCTGAAAGACGAATGTTGCCAATAATCCTGAGTTGGGCTTCGACCGTTCACAAGATGCAAGGTTGTACAGTTGATCATGCAGTAATTTATCTAGGCTCGCGATTGTTTGCTGCTGGACAAGCCTATGTAGCACTTAGTCGTGTAAGATCTTTAGACGATATTCGGATTGATGAACTTGATTGCTCTAAGTTAACAGGAAGTACCCCATGCAATAGTGAAGCTTTAAATGAAATGATGAGATTGCGGAATGATTCGTAAGAAATATCACATTTCCACTAGAAACTAATTGATAAATTGAACTAAAAAATGAAAAATAAATAATAGTTTAAAAAACTAAAAAAACACGCTTTTATAGCTAACCGAACTAAAAAATAGAAAATAATTTTTAATTACAAAGAGTTTATATTACGGTAGTAGAAGGCTAAACAATCATTCATAGTCAATCAGCTCAAAATAAAATTATAATAAAATTTAAGTAATTAACGGAATAAAGTAATTCAAAGTAAAAAGCGTGGGGTGCATTTTACTACATTTCATAAGTCTCCTCTCAAAGATAATTACCGATAGAATGATTGTAATATATAATATATCAAGCACCCCACGATTTTACTCTGAATTACTTTATTCTGTTAATTACTTAAATTCTATTATAATTTTATTTTGAGCTGATTGACTATGAATGATTGTTTAGCCTTCTACTACCGTAATATAAACTCTTTGTAATTAAAAATTATTTTCTATTTTTTAGTTCGGTTAGCTATAAAAGCGTGTTTTTTTAGTTTCTTAAACTATTATTTATTTCTATGTTACAATCAGTGTTTGAGGTTGATGATTTTGTGATCCAAGCATTCTCTTGATAATTTTTTTCCTTGAATTACTTCTCTTCGTCATTTGGACAAGGAAATTGCCGAAAAAGGCTCACGAGAATATAGACGGCAATTTCAATTTCGAAAATAATAATTTTAAGTGAATAAAATATAGTTTGTTTTGACATTGATTAAAGTTTCGTCGATGTCACCGAATGGACCGTTCCGCAGTCATCTGCGTATTAGCTGCGCAGTATAACAAAATCTTGTTCAAATTACAACAATTAACCATCTCTTTACTTGTTATTTGTCAATTGAAGGAGAGTTTAAACAGCAAACAAAATAAGACAAGAATAAAATAAGAAACTAATTAAAATAAATTAAGAATAAGGGCAGAAAACATGTGTTTATACAGATGACTGAAATAAAATAAGAGATAAGAATGAACCAATCAAGTTGCAGCTTTTTTGACAATGACTTTTGTGTTCTGTGAATATCACATTTTCGTTTTGACAGTTCCTACAGTAACTAACCTCCTAATTGTTGATATTTTGAATTTTGATTCCTTTACATATAGCAAAAATTGTCAGAAAATGATATTTTTAGGTTGTTATTGTAAGAAGGAGATAGAATAATTTGAAACATGAAACTTTAAGAACAAAAATGTTTCGGTCATGAGCATTATCAGTTTCCAAACAAGATGAAACGAAATAGTGAAAGATGGCATCTTTTGTTGTTATTCTTATTTTATATTATTTCTTGCATGAACGCTTTCATAAAGATATATATGTTCAACTTTCTTATTTTGTTTTATTCTGTTCCTTATTTTATTTGCTGTTTAAACTCTTCTTGAGAATTGTTAATTGGCTGTATAAACACTGTCATTGAAAAATTATAACTTCAAATTATACTTGATATTTGTTACGTGATAATTGTTATTTCATATTTATTATTTTGGGATTGCATAAATCCACGCCAAATCTTGTATAACTAATTACGACTGATTTTTTGGGTCACGCCTTCCAAAGAAATTTTGTAGGTTATGATGAAAAGTTATTACATCAAAAGGTATATTATATTCGTCAGAATCGAATTGCCTTGATTTTGTTTTGAAAGACCTGTCAATGTTGCACCTGTGAATGATACGTGTGATCCACGAAAATGTTCCTCCTTTGGAGCCGTGGAACCATCTCACCCAGTATATCATATTAGTTTTAAACGCCAATGCGCAGACGAAATATTAACGATAAAATTCCTCGTAACGTTTTTTTGAATCTTGGCGGAAATAGGATGAAGTTGGTGTAAGAGTAAAAATAGAATCACTCTGACCACTTTCAACGCGGTTTATGTCGGATAGTGAATTCGGTAGTGGTCATACAAGTGCGTAAGATAAGTATCGGAACTACGATTTCCGCGTGAATTGATAGAAATTCGGTGAAATTCGAGATGATGTGTGGCAGCATGGTTGATATATTGGAATAACGCAGCTCAGGACGTAAAGAATGCGTATACGTGACGGAAGTCATGGTAAGGAATGGACGGCGATTTGGCAATAACATGATCGTTCGCTGCACGTAGAGTATATTTATTTCACTATAGTCTACCTATTGCTTTCCTGAAAGTGCAACTCAGATGAAGTAAATGACCAAGAATTTATAAAAAACGATTATCCTAATATGATTGTGAAAAATTGTGAGAATCGAAGGGAAGATAATATCAACCTGGCATATATATGTTCGGCAGGTTTCCGTTGATCTCCCTACCACTAGCTTCAAATCTATACCATAGGAAGCATTTAATAATATCAGAAACACGCCAAAGAAAATGGCACGAAGCAAAAAGCATACAGGGTTTTCCATATTCGATGGTCTATTAGACGTATCTAGATAACAAAAAGAGATAAGGCTCCCAAATTTTGGTAACCGATGTACGATGTACATGGCTGTTATATGTCGTTTGAAAATGTTTTCATCTTCGCATTGTTTCCACATCTACATCTAATAGACATCAACTTGGAAATTTCAAATGGAACACCCTATATCATTGAATTCTGCATCGAAATCCAAATTACTTTTGTGAAACATGTTCTATGCCTATCTCTCACCATTTTTTGAATATGTGATTTTTTTTGGTCAAAACAAAGGTATTTCAATACTTAATATCGCATAAATTCCCGGACACACCGTACTCAAATTCTGGCAACATTGATATATGGTATGGTGCTTATTATTTCAGAACAAAACTCAAATCTTATTCTATACAGAGTGCCTGAAAAACACGTCTCATCTCTGATAAATGACCATAACTAATTTTATTCAAATGAAATACCCTGTATATTGTTAAATTTTCGATTTCAGCCATTTTACCAATGTGAATAACTTTGATCAACTATGCATCCTATACCCATCTCGATCCTGAGATATGAATTCTTGTATATTTTTTTGCGTCTATACAAATATTGAATTTTAAATACAAAATCAATTCACTTGTGAACGTTGATGGATCGATGTTATTCGTGATCAGTCTCTGTGGATTTCCGACGTGTCGATTTCTTCGTAGGCACATCTAACCCGATCTCTCAGTTCTTGTTTCGTATTGATAGGTGTTCTATATATAATCACTCTCAGTCGAACTCGGAATAAACAAATATTTTTCGAAATTCAACTTTTCTTCCATGAATGCAAATAGAATTATCATCATGAGCATACAAAAACATTAAAACTGAATTTCTTGTATTCCTCTTTGTCTAATAAAATGATAATTATCTGATGCCCAGAAGTGATTATTCTGACGATTGAATATTCTCTCACGTTAAAATTGTGATTCATTAGTCCATATATTTTTTTTCAAAGAGTGTGGATGAAAATATCACAAAATGTTTATTTCATTTTACCTATCACCACTCACCGGAGTCACTCGATTTTTCGAGGCACGAACTTTTCCATATTTGAGGTAATTTCGGTCAATTCCTCTGAATTTTTTTCAAGAATAGGCGTTAAGTTAGGATATAACTTATTGAAACTTCTACAGGTCATTGATATGATTTTAGCGCACTCACTATGAATTTGAAACAAATTTAGGATATCAGAGTTTGAATAATTATTACTATCCATCTTCACTAAATCAATATGACAGTGAGACCAGTTAAACAAGTTATTGTCCATTCTTTTTTTAAATCAGACTCGGATCACGACACACCATTTTCTTCGCTGAAATTCAGTTGCCAAATCCAAAATTAATGTTTGAAACTCTATTGATAATCGAGTAGATGATTGTGAATGAAAAAGTTTCAGCATATGTATTATATTTGTTAGACTTATTCAATGATATTCAAAGGTATTTCTTGGAAAAACATTCTCAGTTTGTCACAATTTTCAATCTGAAGGAGAAAATTTCCGAAGGCCTGAGACCTACGTCATTTTTGCAAAGCGGAAATTTTGAGAATATGTGTATTATATGTTATCTACAATGTGTGCTTAATTAAATATTCACAGACGAAACAACTTTCAATTCGAGATAATGTTCCTTGAAGTGAAAAATCTACACATCAACGGCTTTTAACCCTTCCGTGGGCAGTGGAAAGTATGTTTACCACCGACTTCAAAAGTCGATTTAGGAGATTCCTAGTGATATTTCATATACTGTTTAGTGGCGTCATCTACTGGAAAGTAGATAACATATGTAGTTACACAAATCATATTTGTAGCGCTTATGATGCTTTTCATGACATAGTTTGAATTTGAAATAGATGGATAGTTGGCTAATTGGACTTTGTTTTTGTGATATTTCCAGTGAATTAGTGTGGGAAACCGTGAAAGGTAAATATATAAGGAATTAAATAAATGAGTTGGGTATAAAAATAGTTCTAAGAACTAAATGTAGCATGATCATAAAATAGGCCCAAGTTTTCGTTACAAATTAGTACTTTGAATGGGTGGGATACATTATTCCCACCGCCCAGTTCAGATACTGAATTTTCATATAGGGAGGATTATGATTTTCCCATTTCGGACATTTTTTTGAAAAACTATCAGGTTATTTCGAGGTGATTATCTGTTTCAACTGAATCTTATTTTCAATTTTTAGATGGATGAAAAAAGGTGGAATTTAGACAATCCCCATGATGTAGAAGAAGCCATGAACTTTTTATATAGTTTACCAGATGATGAGGTTTATTCTGGAGCCGAAACAGATTCTGATGCCGAAGAGGAAATCAATGCTCTAGAAACACAGAGTAATACCCCCACCCCTAGTACAAGCAGAGGTGGAATTTTCTGTTCAAACTCGCCAATCACAGCAGACTATGAGCTCCCCTACCATTTTTCAGATGATACAACTGAAATACCAATGAATAATGTTCCATTATATTTTATTTTTAATATAATACAGGTTTTTTTCCTCATGAAAGTAGCTAATTTCATTCACGAAATCGATTATTCATTATTATTACAGAATAATAAATATTGAAAAACCGGTGAGAGATAGGTATAGACGATGGTTCCCAAATTTGGATTTCGATGCGGGATTCAAAAATGATGTAATATGTAGGGTGTTCCATTTTAAACTTCCAAGTTGAAGTCTGTTAACATGTAGATGTGACAACAGTGCGGAGATGAAAATATTTTCAAACGATAGATCACAGTCTTCTGCGTCAGTAACCAAAATTTGGAGCAATCATTTTCTTTCTCTAGATACGTCTTATGGACCAACGAATATGTAAAATCCTGTATGCTTTTTTTTCGTGCATTTTCTTTGACGAGTTTCGAATATTAATGAATGATTCCTATGGTATAGATTTGAAGCCAGTGGTAGGGAGATCAATGGAAACCTGCCGAAAATATATATTCCAGGTTAATATTATCTTCCCATCTCCCATCCCTGCTCATAACTCAAATCCATGTGAAAAGTAATGCAATTCCATGAATTCATGCTTTTTTCATCGAAAAAATTGAGTGTAATTAGGGAATTTTTCTGGAGATTTTGATCGAATCATCAAAAATTTTCGCTTATTCGATCGATCAACCATACCTAGCCTGTCCTATCTTTCCCTTGAGTGTATCGCATGTGAGAGTAAATCACGTAGCAAGTCTGAGTTCAATTGCCAGCTCGTATATTAATACTAACAGTACTAATCTTATCTCATTACAAACACTGTATTATAGTATCCTTAGCCGGGCTAATTAACTCGACGCATATCGGTATCATAATCTCAACTGGATTGAGAAGTTATAATCCGGAATTTTGGGATGAAATTGTTCAAGTTACAATAATTGTTTTCAGTGGTAGCGCCAGCAGCAGTAGTGCCTCTTTGGACAGGGAGAAGGCGTCAGGAAGTCCCGTCCCTCCTGATAAGGATAACTACGGTATTGTTAGAGAAGGGCCGTTACATTGTAAAATTCTGGAAATAGATGGCAAGGTAATTATACTCTTCAGTCTGTCACTGTGGAGTGAGTTATTTCAATGAATGGTAGTAAAAGTGGTGGTGTCTGAAAAAATGTACTCGGTAATAACTGAAGTCTTTGAAAAATATGTGAGTATCCATTAATACAAATTTTTTTTTGTTAGTGATGTGGTGAGTGTGCTACTGCTGCCTCACACTCGCTCATTTTAATAATTGTTATATGATGGCTTCATAAATTTCATTTTTGCAAGAAATCATTGAATTCGTGCCTCTTTTCGAGCTGTACACTTCAACGGTCATACAAAATTTTGTGAATGTGCCATCTGTCTCAACTGATTTTCAAAAATCAAAAATACAGCACCGTACCACATATTCTCTAAAATAATACGACTTTTGTATATAGTTAGGCTATTATAACTCACTTGTGAATCAACTATCGATTATGTAACCGATTTCACCCTTTCCTGTATTTCAGCGTGCTGCTGATCGTTCGTGGAAACAGGTGTTCGTTATACTGAAAGGGCCAAAATTGTACGTGTACAGAGATAGGCATCACCAGGTGAGTTTTTGTTTATTTTCGGTCTATATCAGTGGTTCCCAAAGTGCGCGCCGCGGCGCCCTGGTGCGCCATAGAAAGGAAAGAGGGGCACCGTGAGTCAATTGTCTATAACTATCCAAAACAATAAGTATTCGCGGGCACTTATAAAGTAAACAATATTTTGACTCTCACGCAGTCACCTACGTACATATGTCGCATCGCCGTCGACGAGTTGTAGTCAAGCCATACGTTTTGAAAAACCGTCTGGTCACCAATCTCACCCATCACATTGATTTGGTGTGCTTATCTACGTCACTAGTATTATCCCAGGTCCTTTACTAGGGGAGGGCGCCATGACTAAATACTGCTGCTGAAGGGAGAGTTTTACATGATGCTGCAAACAACCTTCCCTGTAACTCTTATTGATTTCGAGATCCCCATGGGCTCGATTTTTTTACCTTTTTTCATCTCTAGTGCTTTGCTTCACCAGGTGTAATTTTCTAGTAAATCTCTGAAAACTTGAGAGTGTTCGATAGAAAAAAATATATTTTGTCATAGGAATATTTTCAAAATCGCAGACACACGCAATAGTCGCCTATTACGATAATTTTGCTGAAGGATAACCAACGAATGGTTGAGCTTTTTGGCGTCTGCAGTGTGTCATTGTGTGTAACGAGCGTTGCGAAATATCGCGAAGTAGCGTGAGAGAATTTTTAGTGGCGTCAACATGTTGTTTTAATTGGAAAATCATTGTTTCATTTTTCAATGATGCGTTATCGATTTCTCCATGAATCAAAATTTTTATTATACATCTTGTCACTTTGAAGTGTTCTATGTAACTCGCTACTAGTAATAATTTCGAAGTAAAATATACGAAAAAGTGCTTAAACTGAGGCGAGGATAATATTTTTCTCACAATCATTCGGTACTTATTTCTAACCTTCTTTCAGGTTGGAAACTGACCCATTGTTTCCCAATACTTCAGATTATTTCATTCGAAACTTCATTCTGCTCATCGGAATTTATGAAGTGTCTAGATCTCCACTAATACAAACAATCAAACTCTGACGAGATATTACAGTGACCACACACCATCTCCATATTGAAACGTACAAAAAATATATAGGTACTCACTTTCTACCTCAAAACCCTATTTCGCTTTGCTTTGCTTATTTAAGAAAACAATCAATCATGTTGACATGAAATGAACTTTTCCCTATCATTTATGAGAAGTAGAACTTTTGGTTACTAGTTGCCAAACATGAACGTTATTATAACTATCATTATCATCATTGAAAATTGATCTAGTGTCAATTTTCTTCTCTTGCTGAAGATATATATATATATATATATATATATATATATATATATATATATATAAAGTTTGGTGTTAGGATAATCAATATCTACAAAAAACAAAAAGTTTCAAGTTCTACACTGTATGTTCCAATCTCATCGTTAATTATCATCAATGGTTCAATGTTTTCACACGAATATAGTCCCAAACATGCTTAAAGCATTTCGCCATCCGATGAAATGTAAAATTCTCTTAATAACGATTTTTTTTCCGTTTCATTATCATCTTCAATTGTCTAGCTAGAGAGTCTTAACTGCAAGTAGTATATTTCGAACTTAACGTTGATGTGAACATATTGTAGTGTAAAAAATGCTGGATATACTATGCGTTTCATTTGATTGTTTCAGAAGTAGTTTAGTGATTACTAAGGAATATCACAACTTCAATGTCCCAAATTTTCCACTGGAACAGAATAATCAAACACGTAGTATATACATCATTTTTGCATAGAGAAATATGTAAACTTTCCAAAGTCAAATTCAAAACCATTTTATTCATCACTGTAAACCCTCATACAAATATATAAAATATAATTATAGCAGAGTCTGTTGGATTTGTCATACAAACTTCAAATACAAAATAAGGACAGTAAGTTTAAATTTATAAATTAGTCATATCATATAAAATACACAAACAACGTGTCATAATGAAATGAAATCATTCATACTGCACCGAACTGCAGACATAATTTAAAAAAAATCTCAGATTACGTTTGAAAATACCTCTATTGTATAGAACAACACCATTATAAAAAAATATTCTGGCAATAAAAATTTAAGGTTTTCTATGTGTCCAAATATATCTACTAGGTCTAAGTTCAAAACATAATAATTCGTATTAGGACTTCTGAGATAATGAGTTCAAAAATGGATTCAAAAAAACTAAAATGTGTATCGTCCACAGCGAAGCAAATTTCACAATTTGCTCGAAATGAAGGACGACTTGACAAGTCGTCCTTCATTTGACTTAGTCACATGGCCTAAATCTAGCATGCTTTTCGCTGGTTATTAGCCAAATTAGCTTTTATATAAATCAAATTTCACTGTTCTCATGTTGTCGATACTTTCTGTCTCCTGACGAGCGAGCACTGAAGATGACGAAAGTTGAAAGCGCTTTGCAATAGAATGTAAAAAATTATACACTTTATACAAAAGTCCTCCTCATTCATTATAAAGAAGTGTATTCAGCTTCCCAAATTTCATGTGTTTCAATGCAATAATTTTTTCGAAATATGTAATGAGTTTTATATGAATTTGCGAAGACTCAGCGATAACAATAGCTTAAATTTTAAATGCGTGTCTCAAATTTTCAGTGCGAATACATTACAAAGAGATTTTTGTAGACATCGTCATTTTCATTGGATGCAATAGAACATAATTTTTACCTGGCTGTAGCTCAAGACCTGACACTAGTTGATACTGTGAATAGTTCTTTGATCAGAATTATGATGGTATTATTGATAGAAGGCACTAATTTCACCATTAAGAGTGCAATCTTTGCGATAGCAGGTTCTTGGGGTTTGTTCAGATACCGGTTGGTATTATAAAAAATGGTGCTTTGTCTGGACAACCACTTTTCCACAGATGATTTTTACGATTGGTCCATAAGCTTTCTTTATCATATCAATTAGACACTAGAAAATTGTTTACATCTATTCGCCTCCAACGCTAAGACCCGAAAATGGACCTCAGTTAGTATAATCCAGAAAATATTATGTGTAGAAAAATCATTCACTAACTTCCTCAGATCAAAATCATTTCGAATATGCTATATTCATTTTTATAGAGTAATTATATGCGAATATTCAAGGGTGTGAATTTACACGAAAAAATAATATGTGTTATATAAACTATGGTCCAAAAACGTTTACGATAATACGATGTGTTGAAGTTTCAAAATACTTATAGAAAATATCGAAGTTAACGGCCGAACGGATGGCACTGTTCAATCGGAAAATTAGTTTTTGTATCGCGAAATGTGCACCTTTATTAAGGTCACCACCTACTGAAGTAAGATCGACTAAACCAATACAACTCTTCAATTATTTCTTGAACCGAGGGTATCAATTTTTTCTCTCGAAAACGACATCATAGGTACAAACGTAGGAGGACAAATTATTGAACGAGAAGTGGAAAAATCCATCAGGCGCATCATTTTTTCTTGAAAAATATTGAAGTCGATTCAGTTTTGAAGCTTAATCTATGAATTTTTTTCAACTGTCACTGCTCACCAAATAACATTAAAATATCCCAAATGGTTTCGGAAATATCAAATGATTTGAACATGTCTATTGAACATTATATCGACATAAAATGTATCTTTGATATAATGAACATAACGAGGATTTTCCTATGGAATGTAACACAAAAAACTTTCAAATCGAAAATTGAAGGAATCTGCTTTTATCATGCTGTCTGGGGATAGTTGCATATCAACGTGATCTTTTGATATGACCCGCACCTAGCTGCCCCTCTTGAATGACAAAATGCTATGTCAAATATCAGATCCTTTACATATTTTCAGAAAACACTGCATGTAAGTGAAATATGGTAAATGAGTTTTGAAAACACAAATGAAGACCAATTCTTTGAAGAAACAATAGCTTTATGCAAATCTAACCAAATTCAAAAAAAAATTTATTATCATTAGAGTTATATTATATTTGATTCATTCATATGTAGCTATTTCTCATCGAAGACGGATTAACAAAATGAAAGTTCATAAGGAGACTTGAAAATATTTTTCAACTGATTGGAGCTTCTGAAGGTATGATTGCATATCCAAGAACTTTTTTTGGATCTTTTACTACAAGTAACTGGTTGAAATTGAAACTGGATTCAGATCCATTTGATTTTCTAATGAAATAATTTAAATCACCTACTATATAACTGCCAACGATATTTGAAAATTCAAGTTGACAACAGCCAGATAGCTCAAAGACGGATTGTTATATGACGGTTTAAACTAACCACTTATCTCCGTCGTAACTAATTAATTAATAAAGTAACAACATATTGTATGGACATCGTGCTAAGTTATTTGGTATCTATGATATCTGTTCTTCCAAAACAAATAGTATATAGTATAGTCGTGTAGCAAATTCTAAACTGATTATTTTTTCAAAATCATTGAAAAACAGATTTAGTTCCATTTCATATTTCTGCTTTTTCCATCTAACCGGATGGATCCCACAACAGAATTGTAATGATTTGAAAATTGATTTCTCTGAAACCAAACAACACAAATGACACATTTCCATGTTTTATTCTGGTGTAATTCGTTACGCGCTTTTCATTCGAGAAATACTTTCAATTACATCAAAATGGGAGTGGGACAGAATATACAGTCTTATCTATCTGAATTATTTGTAAACATTTGTGGTGAAAATATCTTTTTTTGATCCAATACCCCGTATACCAGCATACTACTCAACAGCGGCAGTCCGCAGAATTATTATTTTCTATATCTAGATAAAATAATTTGGAAACATATATCCTTCAATATGATGTTGGGAATGATCATTTCTTTCAATATTTTGTTTTTTTATAGAGTTGAAATCGGATCGTATTCTATCCGAAAGCAAATCTATTTTAATTAACGCTGCAAATTTTCGGGATAGATCAGACGTTTATTCTTCTACACTTGTATAGATTCCAACATTAATTTCTAATTTTGTCGCATTGTGGTAGACTAAAAGCCCAAGAAGCTGCGAAAATAATGTCTTTCAAACAGTAGCCATATAAAGGTTTTGAATCAGATAATTCATTCATAGAAGTCAACCATTCAATTATAAACACAGTCCGAATCATGTTGTGTGAATAGGAAAAACATAATGAAATATGGAAGTCAAATAGATTTAATTTTCAGTTCATAAAAATGGCGAGGTAACAGCGACAACTCAACCATTAAAAATATGGATGACAACTAACCCGTAATCCGTAATGACTAATCTTTATATGGTAATAGGATGCGATTAACAATCGACAGGCATTCGTTTCATTTCAATTATGTCGCTCACGATCCCCAGTGCGAAATTTCAATATGTACCTCACGAAATAATTACCCAGTTCAATTATTAATTAATATTTTTTCCTTGGGTAATCAGATGGTCAGTTGCACGTGACGCAATGCTTTCATTATTAACGACTATGGTATGTCTCCGTGTTATTATTTATTGTTTGGCAGGCAATAAGCGCGCTTCTTTTGCAATCTGTATATGGGCGGAAGTTGCTATATCGGTATTCGTTCGGTTTCCTGACGTTGTTTGTGGATTTTTAATATTTTTTATGAATCGTCGTGAAATATCTATTTACGAAATTTTACATCAACGTTTCGTCACGTCGCCCCATATTTCAAATTAATTTTTGTAGAGTCTGCGATCATGGATATCTATGTTCATCCATTGGTGAAAAATTAGGTGTCCTTGCTGTAGTGTATGCCTTGAAGAATATACATTTATTTCAGATCATCTTCATATTGAAGTTCATGGATTCTTTGGCAAGTTCGGAAAATCAGTACTTCCTTCAGTCTTTGATGAAATAATCGTTTATTTACATTTTCTAACCCTTATCACTCATTCTTGGCTATCATGAAGAATGTTTTCTGGTAAGATAAGTCCATGCGGGCATTCGTGGAATTCATTATAACTATATTGTCTCTATATCACAAACAAAATATTTGTCGTGAAGGTTCAGTTTACCGTTATTTCTGAAACTGGTGAGCTCTGGAATAGTTCACCGCTGTTCGTTGAAAAATTAGGGTAAATACATAGTGAAGCAGCTCAACCCGCCGCCCCACTCGCCACGCAACTAGCCGCGCATATTGCCATGCATTTATACTCGCCCCTGCAAAATTGCAAAACATAGTGAAGTCCTATTTCACGTCGCCATTACTGCTGAAATGAAGAGAGAGGCACTTGCGTCTCCAAAATCAAATGATTTTTTTTCTCGAAACGTGACGAGCTGAACGACTCCAATATGTGTGTTAATATGAGCTTTGCCATCGGGAATAGCCAGTAGTAAAGTGCCAATACAAAGTATGATCATCAGGAAAGGGAACAACACGTACAATTGGCATTCAATGATGAGGTTAATAATTGTTCGAAAGTTATTTACTGGTTGTGGATGAATGACTCTTTCTGTAGCTTTTAGGGTACACAAATCGAAAAATAACGATTCTATTCGAAATATTTGATTATTTCAAATTATTACTGTATTCAGATTCCATTGGGTACTACCTTAAAATCCACTGAAAAAATTTGATCGAATTATTCTCGAGGTTAAACATACTCAAATTAATTTTTACTCCCCACTTGAGATCGTTCAGTACCATATATTATGATGACATCCAATTAATGGCCCATAAAAATATTTCAGTTTTGAATAATTGTTTGTCAGTTACAAAACCGTGAATGTTTCTACCGGATTTCGATGAAATGTAACATATGGTCGTTCGAAAAAAAAAGGGCACGTGTGTTTGAAATCAGTGGTGCATGAATATTGGAGGACAGCAGTTGTTTTCCTGAGTGATTATGTGCAATAATGGAAGTAACATTTTTTTGCTTCTCACCACTGGAAATGTGAGTCAATAGGAAGAAGGGAATGATAATTGTATCAAATTATAAATTTCAATATCATATCAAAATCATTGTACATAGGACGTACTGCATACGACGATTTGCAATATTTAGTTGAAACAAAAGTCAAATTTCATTTTCAATTATTGTTCATTACTAAAACAGTTTTGCAATGGCGGTAGTTTTTCATTCTTGATATTTATGAAACCGTTATCATCCGAATGATTCATTACATGATATAATAATAATAATGTTTATTGCTCCCAAGAAATAACAATTATTTATGATAGGGAACAGTTTCGATTTAAGCAGTTGGATGCAGTTTGCAAAAAAGGATTCGTACCAAAAAATAATGAACACACCTATGCATGAGGCGCGTACACATACACACACCAATGCACACTCATTCTAACAAATTAAATGAAATGGCATTAAAAGATGTAACACGAAACAAATATCATGATAGCAGTTTATTCGTTATGAATGGAACTCAATAGGAATCCAATAAATGAAAGGCAGAAATATAAAAATAAAGTATAAATTTCAAATGATGAGAATATGGAAGGTTCAGAGTAATAGTGAGCTAAGTCACTAGAGCAAGAGAAAACTCATTTTAAAACGACCATAAGTGAATTAAACTAGTTTTGAGACCATAAATTCAGCCAGACTATATTGATCCAAGTCTCAATTAGTTTTTTGCAGTTTGAATGCATAGTTTTTCTGAATTTCCTCGTGAAGATGCTCTTGTGTTCAAAAATTGTTTTCGGACCATGCCATAAAATATTTGTCAATTTCACGATGAAACTACTTCAAGTTGTAATGTGAAAAGTTGGTTTTCATTACATTTTTGCGGAATACGTTCAGGCAAGTTATAAGTCATCCTGAATATTTAAAACAGTATCATTTTGAACATTTTGTACTTTGAGCGACGTTTCTATGTGTGAAAATTGTAGGGCAGCTGGTAAAAAGGCTTTCATCCAAATTTTTGTTAACTCGACTAACGCAAATTTTGGGTTTTACATGAAGTACCACGCAGCTCGTACATTTTTGCAGATAACTATTTGTTTCCCTTTCAGTTTCAGACAAAGTGAGTATAAGATCCCGCTATAGAACGACCTCCACTGTCCTGGTTGATGGATGAAAAGTATTTTATATCTGATTAAATATGCTAATAGGTATATGGTAATGGATTGACAAAAAAATTTCACTCCAGACTATGAGTAATTAACGATTAAAATTTCACTGGTTTGGTAAATGGACAAATTCTATACCAATCGAAAGTATGATGCCTATAGAATATGCAAACGTAGGGTTGACTAATTTTTTCTTATCCCAAATTTTGGGTAGACAGGTATGAACAGGTGAATCGATAATTTGCACCGGTCTGATTAATGGATGAAAAGTATGTTATATCCAATTGAATATGCCAATAAATATATTGCAACTGGGTTGACTGAAGAATTTGAGCCCAAACTATGAATAATTAACGATTAAATATTTTTTTCGGAAAATTTCACTAGTTTGGTTAATAGACAAGTTCCATACCAATCGAGAGTATGGTGCCTATAGAGTATGCAAACGTAGATTTGATTTTTTTCCTGTCCCAAATCTTAGGTAGGCAAACATAAACAGGTGAATCGATACTAGTTATTTGCACCGGCAAAAAATATTTTTTTCGAAAAATTTCACTCGACTGGTTAATAGACAAATCTTTGGAAATACTGAACCAATCATGAAAATTATTTCACTAACGGAGAGCTACACTATTCAGAAGTGATCTACACTATATTTCATTATGATCGAATAAAATATTCAGTAGGAAATTATAGTATATGTAAATCAAGTCTGAGAAAAGTGGGCGAGAGGAAATGCTTCAACACTATGCGCTGACTAAACGATGCGGTATAGACGAGCCTAATGTTTACCAAAAATGTTGGTCTATATTAGTTCTACAAAAAAGTCCGCGTTACATCATAGCTAGCTTTTATATTTTGATTACTACAAAGGTTTTTTGTCAATCTATACATCGATGGACTAGACGTGACACTTCGTGACAAAAATGCGTAACTTGCACCGGTCTGGTTAGTGAACTGAGTAAAAGTAAAATAAAGATTATTTCATTACGAACACTGTGGTATAGAGAAGGCCTGCAAAAAAAAAATTAGTCCTGAATTTTAGTTGTCGGGTGTTGAAAAGTGAAATATCACTAAGAGTGAATAAGTCAGGCAGAGAGCCATCCCATACGATAGAAGACACCGTCAATTCATATGCAAAGCGCCAGAGCAAAAAAAGTAGTTCCATAATGCGATGTTTTACAGAACGGATTTTTTTTCAAATATGTCCAGGGTGTCCCCTGAATATAAATCCAAGTTGGGGGGACTGGAGGGCGCCCGCGTCAGCCGCCATCTTGAAAAACATGTTTTATCGTATATCTAGCGAACCGCGCATCGCAAAACAAAAAGAGTGGAGATCATTTTGTATTAAGTAATAATGTTTGCTGTTTTTTTATTTGAAATTTTTTTTTGTTTAACGCATAGGTTTTCAATTAAAGCGCCCCAAACTTTTCACGATGTGGTTGTTGCTAAATATATAGTTAACGGTTTATGACACATTGAAAATGGTAAGTGATCAAATTTGTAGACCATGAAATTCCCTATGAATTTCATCTGAAATTTTTTTCCGTAGCATTTTCAGTTCAGGAGCTATAGCGCAGCAAATGTCGAGTGATCGCAAAATATTCACGAGATTATAATGTTGTATATTCAATCATGCGTCTATTCTATAAGTTGTATATATTCCGGGTCGTTCGGAATTTTCCTCCCTCAACATTCCAACAGTATTCAGGTAAAAACCCTAACGACCCGAAATATATACTTTTTTTATATGCAGATTCACACGAAAGGGAAACCCTGTAATGTTCAAAGAGCACCGCGTGAATCAAGGGATAGGAGATACGAATTAACATTCACTTTGAATTTTTGAAATTTGTAAGCTTCAGAAAAAATCTTTTTTGGCAAGGAGTTTCAAAGTCCAGCTGTTCTATTGAAAAAAGATCCCTCAGCAAGAGTTTCTCGACAGGTGTCCTAGCTCAACACAAAGGGTTGGGAATTATTTACTCGTCGTGTCATCCATGTAGATACTGCAAAGTGTGGAACGATTGAAGACCATTCAGAAGAGTGCCGACCGTGAAAATATCTATAAAATACAGAAAGTCTTCAATGAATGTTTTGGTGCCGAGCTCTATACATGAGAACTATATTCCAACAGAGGTCGTACGAAATACAAATTCAAGCATCTGGAAAGCACCTTTAGCGATCGATTTCACATGAGAGATTATTACTAATCGTTATCAAGATACTTGACTTTGTGGGAATAGTTACTCCTGACATCTGAATTCTAGATAATGATAGATTGGCTTTATTTGAGAAGAGACATAGGCGCATTATTGGAATTTTTTTTACGTTCACTCGACATTTACAGCGTTATAGCTCCTAAACTAAAAATGCTAAAGGAAAAAGTTTCGGGTGAAACTTATAGAGAATTTCATGCTCTTCAAATTTGATCATTATCCTTTTCAATGTGTCATGAACCAGTAATTATATAGTAGGCAATGACCACATTTTAAAAAGTTTTGAGCGTTATAATTAGAAAACTATTCGTTAAATAAAAAAAGTTTCAGATAAAAAATGCGGGAAACATTATTATCTATAAAAATTATGTTTACTTTTTATGTCGTACGATATTCGATAAAACTTATATTTTTTAAGATGGCGGCTGGCGCGGGCGCCTTCCGTCCTTCCAACTTGGATTTATATTCGGCGGACACCCCTGAACATATCCGAAAAAAAAATCGATCTGTAGAACATTGCAAGAAAAATTACCCGGCGCTTGGCCTATCTTACTGAAATCGATTTGAAACTTCAATTGAAGACCAAATATGTGAATACAACGACTAGGGCATATTTTTCAGACCCAAATTTCTTCAACAATTTTCACACACAATTAACATACTTATATTCGAATCGATTCGAAATCATAATTGGATAACAAATATGTGAATACAACAAATCATTGTATAGCATAAACAATTTCCAGACACCGTCAAGTTATATTTAAATCGATTCGAAACTATAATTGGAGACCAAATATGTGAATAGAACTATTATGGCATAAATATTGTTCAGACTCAAACATTTCTTCAATTTTTTTCATATTCTCCACCATTTTTCCATATTCGGAAATATTTTCCAGAACCGCTTCAATTCGAGGTCATCGGAAAGTTCAAGCCCTACAGGAATCATTTGTCGGTTTTCCATTCTGAATATTGGTGTGTCTGATTTTCCAATCCCAACGAATGCAAAAATGGCCACAAAATCTCAACCAATTTTTCAAATTTATTTTTTTCTGTACAGAAGTTGTAACAGAGTAAATCGCTCTGAGGTAAAAAAAATCCAGTTTCAAAATTGTAATATAGAGGACGTTCCTGAAGAGGTCTCGGAAAATTTCCAGAAAAACACCTTTCTAATTTCATTCAAAAACTATACACTTCCGTACCTCTATGGAGGTTTAAAATGACCCGAATTCCAAAACGATATCTCTTTTCGTTCGAACGCTATCGAAGCACATCAAATTCTTCAGTACAATTTTCCTCTTTTTCAAGCCGCACCAATATTTTTGTCGATCGAGTGAAATTTAAGTCGTTTGTTCGATATTCATTGTAGTAAAGCTAATTCACGAATTATCCACTTTTTCATCGATATCTTTTGGACTATCTATGAAAAGAAAAAAAAATCCAACTTTTCATAGAACATGTTGAGTTTCATCGATGTAATCAACTAGAATTAAATCATCCTAGGGAACCGACAGAAATAGCGATAGTGGTTACAAAATTGGAGTCGCGTGCCTTGACACCATCGCCAGCTGTTGAACAATAGTAATCGACATAACAATGGGGGTACCTCTCGTACGATTCGCTCTAGCAAAACTATATCGTGGTACCAAGTTGATCGTCAGTGGCGAAATGTCCGCTGTTCGCTGTGCAAGTACCGGCGGCACTCTCTCCTTCACTTCGGGAAATGGGGGGTAGAACAAACACCTACAGCCGATGTACGTTCATTAGCGTTGTGCGCTAGTTCGAAAATCTCGTTTTACCTGTTGTCTAATTCGCCATCGGTCGCGAGATATATTTAGAAACAACCACCCCGGTTTGGTGTGCATCTAGCGTTATGTTGTTATATCGTGCCGATGCACCTAGTTGTTTAACTATGATACGCTCGCGATAATAGTGCTTACGACTGTTTTTTTTTCATTTCGGAATCGTACACCTGTACTTCGACTTGTTGATTTTCAATGGTTTTCCTTTCGAGAACAATTTCGTTTCGACACTATACGGCGGCAGATAGGCGAAATGTTTAGTAGAGTGAGTTGCAAGGGTGAAAGTTAATAGTTGACTGAGGATATACCCATTATGTTGGAACCGCACCAAGTGATTTCAACTCAGCACCGAAATAAATCCGGTACAATTTCATGTATCCCTATGCATTTGAATATTCACTTCTCCACGCAAGGATTCTTTCCAAGGAAGCTCAGAAGATGGGGTTCTACAGGATCTTGGGTAGGGTGTTTACATTTTGAAATAATTTATTTTTATCATTTGAAGGACGCTTCAAAAATCGTATGATATAGAACAAGGCGTATAATAACACGAACTGTTTTTTGCCTATTTTACTTACCCATTTCTTATGAACGCTGCATGAACTGTTTGAATCTAGCTGTTTTTTCGGTTTTCACTTTGGTGTAATTGATATCTCAAACATTTTCAACAATAACTTCACTTAATACAGCGTGATTTAGCCACCTAAAATTATAAAACATTTTGCCTAACCAGTTTCAGCATCCATAATGATATTGTATTTGGTATATCAAACTTGAGGTTTAAACTAACTCTTTTTTATACTTACATATTAAAATTTCAATTGATCCGTTGAAAAAACTGACTCGTAGTATTAACGTTCTGAAAATTTGCAAACTTTCTTCCCTTATGCCGAGTATAATAATGAGTCGATAAGAAACAAAATTGGATTTTTGTTGCACTCTTGCTAGTTGAATGCCATTTTTTTGTATCATTCAGAGGATTTATAGGGGATTTGAAGCATTGTTAGTGATCAAAGTATTTCCAATCATTCTTGAGTTGAACCAGGGAATAAAACATAATTTTCATTTTTCAAAGTCTGTTTCGAATGCTAGATTACTCATTCAGAACGAATATAGCAGATCCAATATAGTCAGTTAATGACAACTGATTTCAAAGAAATACTTTAGGTAATACATTTTGAAACATCTTGACTCTTTTATTAGCAGATTCATTTTTTGTTTGAGACTCAAACACAAAAATATATTGCTTATAACTCAAAAACGACGTAATCGATTCTCGAAAATACAATACTTGGATAGAGAGTTATCACAAGATCTTCACCATTCAAGGAAAAAAAGTTGATATTTTTAGTAATGAATGAAAGTGAACTCAGTTCGAAATTGATAGAAGTAATTCAAGAAATTTCAAGAAATTTTATATCGATATATTGTTCATATTCACTGATCATATTGCAGAATTTTTCGAGCAGTATGGAGCAATATAAACATAATTCTGATTCAAATGTTCTACGTATATTCTTCAAGAAGTGAAAGAAACATTAAACATATCCATTCCCCGTCTTATGATTTACCTAAATTTTTGATAAAAGTTTGGGACTGCTTGACCTCAAACCTGCCATATTACGAGTTTTGAAAATCCGCACTCGTATCCAGAATTGCCAGCAAGCAAGATATATTTTTCATGCATACAGGACTAGACATATCTAATTGGAGTGGTTTACTTTCTGGTTAACTCTTTATCACTTCAGAACCAGCACTGATGATTTTAACCTAATTGAATGAACCTATTCAGGGTTGGAGTTCCCAGACGCGAATTCAATTTAAGAAATTCAATTTAAGAATCTTCTGAATTCGTACCCGGACGTTCTTTCATCGCGACAGAATAATTGTTCTGTTACCCTTGCGGTTGCCACTAATCGTCATCTCGTATGTCCACTATAGAACCTCTCATTTATACGTCATGACGGCATGATCTCGAAAAACCTATTATATACACCGAGCAATCTGACAGAATGCCAGTTTTTCGAATAAAAGAGTCAAATTCAATCTTTGGTGGTTCTTTCATAAATTATGTCTTTAACTCTTTTACAAACACTGCGGGCAGTATCCTGGACAATATCTCAGAAAGGTTTTTTTCCTATTAGAGCCACTTTCAATCAATGTTTTACGATTTGTTGGATATAGATCACGGCCTTCATAATGAAAATATACAAATCAATACACTTCCTAGGAGTTCATATAACAAATATATTTAGGAAATTCTACAACCAGACGATCAAACTGAAATTGTCAATGTCAAGGGATCACGATCGACCAAGAGTTCTCGAAATTTTCTTTTATATGAAATGTTTCATTTCTTAGTGTGCCAAATAGAAATTTCAGTTCGTAATAAAAAATAATCATGATTTTGGTTTCACTGTTAGAGTAGCTGCCTATATTCGTTATCAATACATTGAGACGTAGTAATCACAACTCAAATCTGTACAACTATTCTTTCGACTTTATACGATCGATGAGTTTTGTATTTCTCGTCGAGCCTAAGAGTCGAACAATACGGAGATCGTAACAAAACAAGTTATTATGGAAAAAAATTCAATTATGACTTTCATTATTAGATCAGTATCTCGAAGCGTATAGTTAATCTCACTATCTGGCTGTAATAATTTAGGTGTGTTTTAAGTAATAATTATAATCCAGTATGAAAGTTGCCGTTGTTGATTTGTTTCGCTGCGGGTTGGAAGCTCTTTATGAAATTCGTACTGGAATATTTGAAATTAATGTATCTGTTTTTTTACATCATTAATTTTCAACCGAGTTCAAACCCATATATTACATTCCTATTTCTACTTTGGTGTATATAAATATTAAGGAGTTGGATATGTCATGGAATCCATTTTTTAGGTTTTATCTACTCTGAAAATTCTTGTATTATTTGTTTTTAGGGCAACTCGGTATATTTGCTCCGATATGTAACTGCAATAATATAAAAAAAGCATAGATATTTCATCATTGAGAAAGTGAAGTAATATTGGCTTCGTTATTTCACTTCTCATGGTAGTTAGATAGTCAAAATTAGAACTCGCTAATTATAAAAAAATTGTAAAACTCTTGTTTATTTATTGAAAAATCTTTCATAAACAGTATCTCGTTCTTGCTTGGTACAACGTGGTGATATAGCTACTCTTTCTTTCAATAAAATGTACCATAAATTTATCCACCAGGCAAGACCGGTGAAGTTTAATGGCGCCAAGATATGTATCGCATATTCAACAGATAATGCCTTAAAGTCGTAAAAATTTTAGCACTGCCAGCGCACAATAATTATTCCATGCTCTTCGTACAACGACGATCGAAAAAGAGGTGAACTTTCACGGAATTTTACTGGGCGTCCTGCTTTGTAGCGTCAATTCTTTGAGATTCTGAACTCTGCATGGGAAAACACGCATGTCAAGTAAACACCGAAACTTTTTAGAATTTGTAGGAAAAGAGATATCCACGGAACAAATGATGACCTTAGAGTATATATTCATCCTGAAGTTCTTTGTTTTTCTTGTGGTAGAACGTATATTTCAGTAACATACATTCTGAAGACCAATTCGGCTGTTGAAAATTTCTCTTCACGCATTTTTTTTTTTCGACATTCGGGGGGAATAGAAAGATAACAGGCACTCAGTTCTCATCACAGTGGACTCTCTCGGAAACTGCGTCTATTGGTATTGTGAAAACAATGAGATGGAAAATTTCGAAAATCGGACATTATGCTCGGCATTATGAGAATGATGTTGGGCAACTGATAAAAACACAAGAAACGAAAACTATTGAGTTGAGTTCCTTAGATTTTACATTATCATAATGATGATATACAATACAATAAGTTGCTATCTATAAGAATACAGTACGTTTATTTATAAAGAATAAGATGCGAGATACGATGTTAACTGCATATTTTTTTTAGCGTTTCCTATGAATAAACCGAACGTTTCTTTGCGAATTTTACTACCTGTTCGAAAGTTTGTAACAAAGATAAAGATTTTAGGTCTATAGATAGTGTTACGATATTTCCTTGAGTTTATAAAAACTCCCAAACAACACTATTAGTCATTTATCACGACCTCTATCACAACACAATACAATCACTCAAACTGCTCAGCTAAACTATTCTACGCTCTGTACTAAAACTATCTGATAAAAACTGACTCTCCACTAAGCTTCACTAAACTAGAAACCCTGATAAACTCTCCTCTGTCGTGATGAAATGCCCCTATCCTCTTTATACTTTAGAGGTCTCGATGTTGTTTATCGAATTCTCCACGCGAATCGATATTTATTGGAAAATGACGTTCTCTCTTCGATTTCTCATATTATTATGCGTTCACGAGCGACAGGGCCGGCGCTAGGAGATTTCGTAACAATAGGTTTCTTTCAAACGTAAAAAATATATAACGTTTGGTGACTGACATTGAGCATTAAATTTGACCTTTTTTTCTCCTACCAAATTGAAATAATCATTGCCATTCTTACGTTCTACTTTCAATACCATACATACCTAAAGTAATTTCTCTGCCTAGACAGTTGAAGCAACTGATTTTAGTTCGATTTGATATTTTGAGGAATTGCGCTTTCCACATTGAGAATTGAGCCTATTGAAACTGTCCAGAAGTATATACATTCTCAAAATGGTATCAAATATGCATTGATTGCCAAAGCACAAGCTCTTCTCGTATCTTGATTAAAAAATACTTATCGGTTCGTCTATAAATGTATACCCGCTACTCAGTCATATATATGATTTTCTAAATTCAGTCATCCTCGTGTAAAATATCGACAATCAGCGACGATAAAATCTCGTTGGATTCAACAATAGTCTTACCTCGGATGAGTGTTTTCCAAGGGAACCTTTATATTTCTGAGCTTAATAAATCTTTTGTGTTTGTTTCTAATGTTTCCTACTGCAACTCTACTTGATAAGATTTGCTTGGTTTTCCCAAGTGCCAAACCTCTTAATTGGCACTCGATTGAAAATGTACCATTAGAAATAAGTGCAACGGATTTTCGTTCATTGTTCAGATAATTCATTTCTGAAAAAGGTTAGATTGTCTATACTACTTGGTTCAGATCACTAGTCATTACGAGAAATCGACTTCAATATTAAATAATGAATCCTCACATGATGATGCAGGAAAGTCAATAATTAGGTGATGGACTTTTCTCATCTTTGCCACAAATGCCACCATCGAAACTATGAATGTTGATTTGAGCTGGCCGATAGTTGATAAATTTCCATATTAAGAAAAATATCACACTTTCCGTCACGATTCTGACTGACAATGGGTTTACAGAAATAGGAAGCTATTGTATAGCGGAACACGTGTAGCGGTTTTGTAAACCCATTGTGAGAATCGTACAGGAAACACTGATATTTCTGTAAATGTTGTGGATAATTAGGTTGACATGTATTTGGGTGAAGGCCAGAATATTCGGTATCCTTCTGTGGGTAATTCGAAATTGTCGATACTCCCCTTGATGTCAATCCACCAAACTAGAAATAAGTACATTATATCTTTCGAAAGTCATTAGAGTTCATGCATTTTTATTGAATTTCAAGGAATTTTGACAACGAGTTACTGCTTTTTGTCAGGTGAAATGAACATAAGCGGTTCTAGAGCAAGTTCAAATCATTATTACTGCGTCCCTCATTGTTATCGTGGGCCAAAGTGCTCGAAGCAGCATTAGCTTTCATATTGTTCGACTAAAAAAATGAATGTAAAATTGTAGTGGAGAATGACCGAACCTCCAGGACTGGAAGAGTGTATAGACATACGAAAAGCGTGGGAAAATTGTGAAACATCTTAAATTTTTTGTTATTTCCACTTTGAAAAAGCATTCGAGTTTTGTATTTCTCCTGTCGATTTTGTTTAACTACTGATGAAAAGAGATTAAAGTGTTAACACTGATGATCTAACTTCCCGTGATTGCCTCAAAAATTAATTAATTCACCAAAAAGTCCTTTAACGACTCAACTTCCCTTGATATCCTTTGTAGATAGCGAATAACTGAGATCACTTGAAAACGCAAATATTTGAAAAAAAATGTTCTAATCTGAAATATACCTCGAATACTTTGTGGTTTTATAGCAGATGACACATTCAAAATCGGTTCAATAATTGGGAATAAAGAGAGATTTGGTTCCCTATAGGTGATGACGGACTTCATTATGTTATTGCAACTCGGATGAAAAAGTCGAGTTCAAATTGACCAGATTTTAAAATATATATTGATATTGAAGAATGACAGAAAGGGGTTCGAAATTTGGAAAAACAATAAAATATTCTCTTATAAAGTCTTCAACGTATATGATACATATTTCAGGATAATTGATTAGACATATTGAATCAAAAATGTAAAATCCACCGACTCAGTATATCAGTTGAAAAATTTATTTTCGAATTCTGTTATTTATTTCGAATTGACATCATTTATCTATTCTAACGGTTTATTTTAAACATCGAATGCCATTCACCTATTTATTGCCAAGTAATGCCAAGATGCGCGCATAGTGGGTATTTTTCAGGTACAGATGTTGCAAAAGAATGTGCAATCTAACCGCTATCACGCAATCTTCACAAAGGCCTTCTGGGCGGCCTTGATTATAATTGCAAAACCAACGACGTCTATATATACACATAGAGGCGAATAATCTGATCCGAAATTCAGGATTACTTCTCATAGATGCTTGTGATTATTGTGATCGAATCGATCATTTTCAAAGAGTAAGGTGATTTTTGAAAATGTATCCACCGGTGGTACATTGATTAGTCATTGAAAAATGAATATTTATTCAAATATTTCAATTTAGGAGTAGTTGATAAATCAAGCAACGATACTTTTAAATCATGTCTTACATCTCTGGTAATATATTTATCACTACTATACATTACTCGATCACCATACATAATTCGAGTTTTTCCACAGTACGGAATAATTTTCTTTACAATGATTTATTTTGCAAAAAACTATCGAAGAACTATCCCTAGGTATGATTTATATATAGTTCAGGGAATCAATTATATGAATGTGTTTTTTCAGTTGATACTCCTGTAATCTTCGGAAAGTTGTTCTCGGTAGTGTAGGGGTTAGCACAATTACATTTCAAGCGGAAAATCTGGGTTCGATTCCCCGTCGGGCCATCGTGCTAGGTAATCGCACAGGTAAGGCCTCGTTGATCCATTGCTCGCACAAGTTTCGACTTCTGAGGGTTTACGTTCTTCAGCTGCTTAACGAACAGTTTTTGGAAATGATTTTAATTTTCCGACAATTCCGGTTAGATTGATCTCTCCAATACATTCTTCTTTGCTGGGAACATAAAGATGTATCGAATGGATTTCCAACAAGTATCATTTTTGATCATCCAAGCGATGGAATTCTGTAAAAACTCCAAATCAACGTGAATTATCCGAACAATGCAGGTTTCTTGTGTTAACTCAAAAAAATTCAATATCTGAAGTAATCAGACTAATTTTATATGATCTAATTTTTCAAATATTCCGCATTTTTTATGTTTGAGTTGATATCGAAAGTAACCTCCTGTAACGTTCAGAGAATTTATTTTGTTGTTCGATGGGTATCGTTGGCAACATACCTAAAGCTGGCCCTCTCTATGAGTGCTGTAGCTTGTTCTTCTTCGCCCCATCCATTAGTCACTACTACAGCCTCAAATTGTCGGATATACACAGACCAAGACGACTGACTATCAGAATTCGGTGGTTTCACAGAAATACTCGATGTGGCAACCCTGTCTTGGTGATCTGCCTTTCTAGACCTCTCATTTCATTTCCCATCTCATTTCTCATCTCCTCTCGCCCTATATCCACTTTCCTACTGAATTCATCGTCTATTTTCTTGAGGTCTCCTTTCAGTTACCCTTCTAGTTCTTCCTTCAGTTGTTCCATTTGTACTTCGTTTTTTCGTAACACATGTTCAAATAAAATTGCCTTGATGCTCTAAAACCTTCTGAAAGTCAGCTTTTCGTCGGTCTTTTATTTGTTCTGATTCCTTCTTTTGTTTTTATTAATTTTTTCGGAGATCTCTCTCTTCTGTTCTTCAAGAATTTTCTGGAGTTCTTTTCATTCTTTATTTTCATTGTCTCGTTCTAATCCTCATTCTTTCTCTTCTTTTTTGAGAATTTTCTGAAGTGCTTCCTCTTGTTCTTTCTTTTCATCTTGCCGCCGCTTTTCCTCTTCTTGTTTTTCGTCCTGTCGTCGCTTTTCCTTTTCTTGTTTTTCATCCTGCCGTCGCTCTCCCTCTTCTCGTTTTTCCTTCTGTAGTCGTCTTTTCAAATCTTCAAATTGGTTTTGGATAAATTTCAACATGTCCTCCATCGTATCGTACCCCCATATTCACCATGAATATCTTTCAATTGTCACTAGATTCCTACTTCTGACACCACTGTTACGATTTTTCCTAAGTTCGTTGTTTTCAAACAACATTAAACTATTATTTTTCTACTATTTTTTTTGTGTTCTTACCCTACCACAATCTGAAAAAATAAGAAATAAAGTCTATATATTTCAAAACTCAAATTACTGACATTTACAAAGAGCGAACATAAAAACGAAACTGGAAGAGAATACTTGTGAAAGTTTTGGAAACTGAAGCGGATTTGGTATCCGAAACGTCAACGATAAGTATTTTGGTAAATATTAGTTCTTGTTTTTTGTTTTGATGAGCATATTCGAGACACACGAAAAGTTGCTGACTGATTGAAAGTGTTCCATTCAGAAGGAACTACTTTAGAATTATTGCTGCAACTTATCGGAGTAGATTGTGGTAGGTTAAGAACCCAAAGAAATTCAAAGAAAGAATTAATCCACCACAAACTAAATGGCATTCAAATAACACTTAACTACTTTAAAAACTTCATTTGTTAAAGTGAATACAACTACTCACTGACTTTGAATAGATTACAAAACACTCAGACTTCTTAACCGACTCAATAGAACATCCAGCTTTCTTTACTAAAAACTGCTTACAACTTCGACTCTCCACTAAGTTCCACTAAGTTTTAGGCTGGATCCACATGCATCCGTGATCACGAACGTACGTAGGCGTTTCACAGATAGCTGAAAATATGATCATCCACATGTGTCCATCCGTTTACACGTTGTTTTATGGGGTACCTAACCTCAACCACAAACAATCTCAAAATATATCAATGAAAGGAAGGAAAAAATCAATATAGCATACCTAATGTATCTACGAAACAAAAGGCTTATCACAAAAAACCCACAAAAAGATCATGTAGCGTAAAATTTTTATGGAGAGGAAAAGACTTGAATATGGCTGTGGGAATACCCTCATTCGAGAGCTGGAGGAGAGTGACCCCATTAAGTACTTTTATTATTTTAGGATGAGTCACACCGTATTCAATGAGTTGCATTGAAAACCAAATTTTTAAGCTACATGTTATTAGGGCTCCCATTCCATCAGAAATAAGATTGGCATTAACATTGCGGTATTTAGCATCCGGTGATGGTATGGTTACATTGGAACATCTCGTCTTGGCTCGACATTGTTTCAACTAGTCAAAAATATTTTTTAAATGTCGGCGAATTTCCACAAATCCGTCAACAAAATAGTAACCTAACCCCAATCACGCATACAAAGTTATTAACCAACTTCAATCCGTTGTGACCTTGAAACGTACGTGACTTCGTGCCGTAAAGTTTCATTGGTTGATATTGATCACGTGATATAAAACGGATACGTATCACGGATTCATGTGGATCCAGCCTTACTTTCTCTTCATACTCCTACTTGAAACACTGCCATCTGTCGATGAAACGCATCCTTAAATACTCGAATCGAACAGAAACGATTTGTGGATATTCCATTTGCACCTAGAACTCCTAGAATTCGGCGCCTTAGACGTGGCGTCCCTTCGCTCGAAAACGACTCGATCGACCAGCTTCTTCGAGAAGCCGCCTCGGAAGGCGGCGAGCGCTTTCGGGTTCGCGCCGATTGGCCCGGGTTGTTGAATAGTTTATAATGATCAGCGGCGGCGTTAGGGGATTTTGTAACAGTATCCAACTGAAATTTTTTGAAGGTTGTAAGCCTTGGGTAACATCGCTATTGACAGATAATGCCAAAGCTTGGCCATTCTATTGAGATAGAGAGAGCTCGTTTTTCAGAAAGTCTTTACTCACAATAAAAGGTTGGGAAGACTGTACTCGCGGGTCAACCAGGATGAACTGCCGAAAGCGGAACAATTGATGAAAATGATAAATTTCCGAAGTGAGCCAGGTCGTAATTTGAATATCACCAATAATACGAACTGCTTTTTCTGAATGGAATATTTCTGTATGTTTTGGTGTCGAACTCTCCACATGAGAACAGTATTCCAGAACAGGTCGGCTCTGTGATTTACATGCACGAAATATAAAACCAAATTTTGATCGTAATTCTGGGCATCCAGATAGGTGATTTTGTTGGAATGGTCACTCCTGACATCTAAATACTAGGTAATATGACAGATAAGCATTCTTAGAGGAGAGAATTTTCAACAGAATTTAATCGATCAAATTTCTGCAGCTGCATTGTAAAATATTTGTCGAGATCTCATTCACAATCTCAATATATTATACTACCTGCTTTTTCAATTTTGGTCTGACGAGTAGATATGGGATCTAAAATGAATGGTTTCAGTATGCTAAACTGTCAAAATAAAAATTGTGATATTTGCCTAGCACATCCCATATTAATCAAGAAAACCAGAATCAAGACTGAAACAAACATGTAATACGATATTAAGTTTTTTTACTCATTAGTGTGTAAAAAACTATTAGACACCACCGAAATGGTGTGGGTGTTCCGTTTGTATTCAACATCATACTATTTTTGCTCATTTCTGTTGTTGACATAGCGATCGCCAAACTATTAAGAAGTCAGCGTTTATCTAATTGTTAATATTGCAACTTTGAGATTGATAATGTTCACATGAAAATATAGGAATATCAGGTGTGCTGAATGGATATAGGTACTATCCTTGAGAGGGGCGCTCACCTATATCCGCTAACATGATCGTCAGTGTGTACATGATTGAAAATGGCGAAACTAGCGTAACTTGTTATTTTATATTGTGTTATGTGGAGAATATTTTCGCTGAATTATATCGCTAATTTTTCTTTACTTTTCCAGAGTCCAGTGGGAACCTCCGAAACCTTGGACCAATCTTTATCTAGCGGCGTCGATATGAGAACTAGCGTCGTTCGCGTAGCAGAAGACTACACCAAGAGGAAAAACGTTCTTCGAGTTTCTGCCGTCAAACCTTGCAGATCCGAGTTTTTATTGCAAGCTGAGAGTACCGAGGATTTTGCCGATTGGGTGAAAACGTTGCAGGAACAAGTTGCTGCCAGTACTGATGCCGAATTAGTGAGTAATATAAATGGTGTGAGGTATTTTAATGAAATGTCGCCAAAATATAATTCTCATACTGAAAACGAACATGCATTTCCTTCACTAGCTAGCGTTCAAGTGAAGTAGAATTACTGAATATCGATGAGTTATATCATACTGATTTAGTAGTGAGTATGGTGAAAGTTTTCCCATGACTAGTATTATACCTCGAAACGATTTCTCTTTCGTGTTAAGTATTATTGGACTGGAGATAACTCAAACTTTATTTTTCGAAACTTGAACACTGCAAAAACTATACTACCCAATCTTCCTCAAGATCCGCCTCGCCATCCAACATAGATTATTTTTTTCAGAAATCTAGTGTGAGTAGGGTCAAAGAAAAATGGTTATGTGGATCATTATCATTTTGTAGCAAAATTTTCACAGAACTTCGTAGTTTTATTTTTGTATTACTACGCAGCATCCCTCAGCAAGTCAATTTCTGATTCTCGCCTTTTGTTGCTCGGGTTGCTTGAAATTATTATAGAGATTATCACATTGAAATCCTTATCTTAGTCAATACAGTTAAAATTTATCATTTCATCACTTGAGACGTCAGATAACCGTTCAGTACCATGGCATCACATCATGAAGAGAACATGGATAATTTTCAATATATTTTTTTGGAATGTTATGATTATTTCAAAATGGTGAGTAGGGATATTTGTAGGAATGGAGCAAATCCTATATGCAGCACACAATGCGGACATTTATTTATTCTATAAGGTAATCAAGAATACTTGATGTGTTATGTGTGCGATATTTCATAATAATAAAGATTCGACTCTTAATAGGTGTATTACGTTTGATGAGATGTTTGGAATGTGTATATGATACCTGCTGTAAGGTATTTATAATGAATATGCTTAGACATTACATGCGCTTTTACTAATCCAATATTTGTGCATAATGAAATTGTTCCATTCGATGGAGGTAAGTACCTACAATTTGATGACTGAAAGTGTTCGGTGAGGGGGTGTAGTTACCACCATTACTCCCCCCGCATATGAACAGGATTCTAGCCAAGAATGGGATGATTTAACATTGTCCCTCAATAAACTTAAACTTGAGTTTCTAGGTCATTATCCGTCATCGATGTGGTATGTTTTTAACGAAAAAAACACTTCAAGAATTAAGACAAAAAAATCCTTTGTCAGTATAAAAATAGTTAGGTTGGGTAGGATCACAAAAATGAAATTAATTTCAGTAAATTATCTTATCTATAGGTTTTTATCGTGTTCAATTTTTCAATCATTATTTAATTCATTTCTTTCAATCTGAATCTCGAATTTCTATTGATACTCTCGTTATCATTTTCCGAAATGTACGATTATGAAGTCGGCAACAGATGGTGAGCCATACTATTTATTATATTATTATATATAAGAGTTCCCCAATAAGATATCATATTATGCCGGTAGCTATAGGTACTATATACTAAGAAGATATTCAACAACAGTTGTAAATGACCGAATACTTCTCATTATTAGATAACATATTTATTTATAGTAAAATGATCTGATTGAGGAGTTATATGGCAATATATTAATGACTATTAATAATCGAAACAAAACCCCCAGATTTTCGATTTTGAATTATATATAGAATGGGAAAAAATCTTGCAAATTAATTCTTTTTCATAATTTGAGTGAAGATAAATTCACAAAGCTATTTCCGAATGAATAGGAAATTATTTTTCGAATGCCATATTATAATAATAAAATGATATATATATAAATATGCATGAATACATAGTTCCTTAAAAAGACTTGTAGTCATAAAATGAGGTTGGGTTGCTTTTAGAAGCATTTTGAACACTCTTTTTCAATAAATAACCATATTAAACCAGATGAAGAAATATGCATTTTCGAATAAGTATATAATCAACAAATTATCCTAATCCAAAAAAACAACTGAGCCAAGCATCTGATGAAGAAAACTCCCAATTATTTTCAAACTTGAAATAAAATTTCATGGTTAGGTTTTGAACAGATATAAAGCTATACTTAGATATTTGCGGGCGGAAAGACGCAAAGGGAAGCGAGATCGCAATTAATCATTGAATTTCGGTCCCTTGGTCAGGCATACTTCCCCCCAAATATAAAAATGTATATTATGGTGGCCGTGCGCCACATTCAGTACTTTTCAATACCAAGCGATATTTTACTGACATGCGAAATATAATATTTCATAGTATAGCTTCCTTTTGTATCCGGTTTGACTGTAAAATCTTGAAAAAGTCTATGAATAATTAGATCCTGTGTTCATCAATTTATCCATTCTAGGAACCTCTCAACAGTAAACAACAGGCAGTGCCACAAATGGTACCAGCCTCAACGACTATCCAGGTGCAAGGAAGTCATCTGTCTCCACAGTTGAATAAATCAAAAGCTGGAACTTCACGAAACCGTTCTCCGACAGGCCAGTCTCCTGTTAGCAAAAGTAGAAAACCTTCCCAACTGCCTGATCCATCCTCGACGAGTCCTAAATCGAAAACGTGGCGTGGTCGAATGGTGAAACAATTCAGGAAATTCAACCAGGGAGGAAACAGTCCGAGTTCTCCTACAGCGCCGGAAGGATCAACTTTTGGTATACCTATAGAAGATTGTTTGCCGTCGTCAAGTAATATGTACTTACCACGGTTCGTCGAAGTCTGCACTGATACTATTGACGAGAGAGGATTACATACTATCGGCATTTATCGAGTACCAGGTAATAATGCTTCCATAACCGCCCTCACGGAAGAGATAAACAGAAATTACGACGAAGTGCCTCTGGACGATCCTAGATGGGCAGACTTGCATGTAGTCAGCAGTCTGCTGAAGTCTTATTTCAGAAAGATGCCCGACTCTTTGATTACAGTTCAACTCTATCCCAAATTCATCAAAGCAGATAAAATTGAAAATCACAAAGAGAGAATGGAACAGTTGCGTAAGTTAGTGAGAGAATTACCAAAGCACAACTATCACACTCTAAAACACATCATCATGCACCTAAAGAGAGTGGCAAATAACTGTCAAGTTAACAGGATGGATGCCAAAAATCTGGCAATCGTTTTTGGACCAACCATTGTTCGACCTGAAGGAGAGAATATGGAATGTCTGGTTAACAATATGACCAACCAGTGCAAAATTGTAGAGACTCTGTTGACACATGTAAGTAGTTGTGGTAGAAAAAAATGTAATCGTTTTTTATAAATATGGTTATTCACAAGCGTTGTAATATTTTATAATCTTAACCAAAACAAAGAATATATATATATATATATATATATATATATATTCAATATTTTTATTAAGTAACGTCACTTGAATTGCCTTCGAGAACTCGACTCAGTCGAGTTCGGAGATCAAAACTCAAGACATCACCTAGAAGATGGCAAATGAGACTTTGCCGAAACGTTGTGAGAGTTATCCGTCAGAGGATCAAAACCACAGAACACGGAATGAAACCCGAAAAAACAACGCATCATATATATATATATATATATATATATAATCCATTAAATCAAACAGCTTCAGACAAAATGTGGCTCTATAACAGAGACTCGATAGGGAATGGAGTCTGATACAGAAAAAAAAAATTTTCAAGTAGTTTATAAAAGACTGCATATGTTTAAAAGTTGTTACCCTGAAGAAATTAAGCACAAGGTGTGGGAATAGTTTACATACTCTCTACCCAACTTAAATTATTTCTCAAATTACAATTTCAAGTTCAATTAAATTGAATTGCACTCTTTACATAATATCTCAAATAAACTCGATTTTCAGGCTGATTGGTTCTTTCCTGATAAAGAAAATGATGAAAACCTTCCTGTGCCCATGGGCCTTCCAGACAGTATTGAAGATTTGGAGACTGCTCACAGTCAAGCATTGTTATTACATAATATTAGCAAATATGAAGGTAGGGCAAACTTTTCTTCAATATTTGGACTCTAATTTTTTTATGTTCGCAGCTTTAAAGGATCAGAAAGAAAAGAATGGTGCTCTATTTTCTTCTATAATTTCTGCGGCTCAAAGAAAAGTGAAGAGGAAACCCAACAAAGGAAACTCTCTACAAGAATCCAAGGATGAGACTGTATCACCAACTGTTATCAAAGTTTTCCCAGCACAGTCATATTTTTCGTCTGATCTCAAAGAAGTAATTGATTCATTTTCATTTTTTTATTTGAAATTGAAGAAATTAAATTCGTATGAATTCCATCAATTTTTGAATGTTGATTCTCTATTGGAGATTATTACTTTTAGTAATAATCAACCAGACTGTTCTGAACTAATAATGAAAAGTAGTTTGGCTCTGACTTTAAGTAAACGTTCAAATATTGAAATGTTGCAGAGTATTTTCTTTTCACTGGAATCAATATAGAAGCTCACAAACAATCTAAGCACTAATCGTTGAAAAAAACAAAAAGAACCAATATGGGTGAACCCAAAAAACTAAAGTTGGAGTGGTGAATATCGGAAGATAAAAAATGCAATTTACGACGAAGAAAAGCTCAAAGTCGTCTTCTTCGTCGTAAATCTGCTACACTCCACTTCGAGACACGATGGACTTCTACCACAGGTTGAAAAATGCAATATATTCGTAGTCTCATGACTGTCCCAAAAACATTTCAACTCGTTGTGATGGGCCAATGAGAAAAAAAAAATTGTTCAGTGATGATTATTAACATATTTTTTTCATATTCTTGAAGAATCTATTATCTAGCACAACAGGTGGTGTGGTTTTTTGAAACCCATTTGTCAGAATTTAAAATTCTCTGCTATATCTAATTCTTTGCTGTAAATTCACGTATTTTTGAATTGTTAATACAGCAATGAATGAAAAATATTCAAAGTACTGTTTGAATGTCATTATTTTGTGGTGTCTGGATTCTTCTTTTTTTTTGAATTCTCAACCTACCATATTTTTTTCAGACTGTGGTATATTATAAGAACCCAAAAAACTACGATAAATTATTCCATGTGACTATTTCAAATATCCTTGAATTTAATACACATCCCTTGAAAATAAAGAAGTCCAAACTTGCATTTCCTGTACGCTCATGGTTTTTACTATGTGTTCACTTTAAAAAACAGAAAAACTCAACCCGACTTTTGGTTTACCCCATGTATGAGAAACGCATCGTTTGGTACAACTATGAGAGAAAGTGAAAATACACCGTTCTCGGGTATATTTGACGAAAAGATTGGCTCATTACAAATGATTGATTCTGGAATGATCAGAGTAGGATGCCTTTTTTTACTCAAATTCCATCATAACTTCTGATTCACTCGGTATAAACCGATATAACCTTATATTTTTGGAAAGCACTTTTCTTAAGAAATTCAAATAAGTGAAAATATATAGGGTGTTCCATTTATAAAAATATCAGTTCGGTCAGTCATGGGATACCCTGTACCTATGTTAATAAATATATTTGAAACATTTTCCTATCTCGAATAGGAAATCAGATATTGTGCGCCCACGCATCGCTGAGACACCCTGTATGTCGAGGAAAGATAATATGAAAAAGATAAATCAATTGTTTGGCAACACGCGTTCATATAACCTTTTTTTCTGTTTTTACTCAAAAGTGAACTTGAGACTGCCCGGTCCGCTTTCTCGTTTCCATTTCTTCGATCTAATCTCATTCAAAAATGTGTTTTTTTAGTTGATGCACCTTTCTGAACATGATGAAAATAAAAGACACGTCGTCAATGTTGAGATCTTGTAGTCGAATATAAAGCGGATTGCGAAAAAAGACTTAAAATTCATAATTCCGAAAAAAAATAGTTTTGAAAGAAAACCCAAAAAAAGTAGAGTTTTAGATTTTATTTGTGGTATTATTGAAAATAATTTCACTCCTGGGTGTTACATAATTAGACTGAAGGTCTGAGTGAACTTTTTTTTAAATAGCATACCCATAATATATATTATTAGGTTTATAATATCCCCCATCAATTCCAGGCATGTTCAACTCATATTATCAAATTTATACAGGGGGAAAAAAGTCAAAAACAAATTCGAGTTATGTCATTATGAAGCATTATGAAGCAAGTACTTGTGTGCAAATGAAAATTATAAGAGAATTGCGCACAAAATAGATACAAAAATATTTATAAAGTAATGTGAATGGTTAATAGGGTATCAAAATATATAAATAGTATTATTAATATTCTCATGAGTTGAAGATGACGTGAATTCATAATTTATATACGTTATTGGTAATTTCTGTCACTCTGTGCCAAATTGTTTTGTGTAAAATATAAATAAAATCAGTACTCATCTGAGCATATTCAACTGCATCTAAACATTTACTGGCAATGTATTCTTTCATTTGTTGTTGCAAATTTCCTCCACCCTGTATGAATTTGATACCTATGAGTGATGAATGCCTGACATAAGCATTCACGAGGGAAGTCGAAACCCTAATAATATACTGTGTGTTTTGAAAAAAAAAATCACTCAGGTTATCTCGCTGATACATATTCTCTGTGTATTGATCACAGATTGAATCCAAAAGTAGACCTATCTGAGGTTTTCCTTCAGAACTATTCCGTTTCGAAACTCTGAATTTTATGCGATACCCTATTGTTGAGATCTAATTCAGAAAAACAATGTGAAAAAGCATTTTTTTGAAGGTCATACAGTGGAAATCATTTGGTGTTCCAATTAATTTATATAAGGATCGTTATTTCATGGGATTCCGTATCTTTGGCATTACTTTCTGTTATTCATTTATGTTACTCCCAGCTAGTGTAACATAATTCAGAACATTATGAAATGAAAGATTAATAATTTCAAATCAAATTCAAATACAATAAAAGTATATCTAGTACCTACATGTTTTATTATGAAATTGGCCCGTTGATATATATATATATATATATATATATATATATATATATATATACATTCGAATTCGTTTTGCAGGCCGCAGTTCCTGATCGTAAAATTGGTGAAGATATTCCTACAACAGTATCAGATATAGAGAAGAAAAATATACCAACTGCAAGGGAACCTTGGTTCAAATATGAAACTGACAAGGATGAATTCCATAGAAGGATACAAAATTTCAGACAAGAGACAGAGGCGATGTTACAACTTCCTAGAAAAACAGAAATATCCATAAGTAATATAGGTGAGTTACAGGATTTTACACTTTTTTAATTCTTAATTACCGGATAGAACTCGGGGCCGCTTTACTGATTTTTCAGTAATGCGATTGCTATTTCAACTTCAGGAAAAATCGGAAAATGTACAGTACGAATGATATATTATAATAATAATAATTGAAAACGATTTTTCAATTGTTTTCATTTATTCACTGCTCAGCTCATTAATTTTCTTTATATGACCTTTTTTATTACAGATACTCGGACTATGGGGCAGCTGAGCTCATCAGCAAGTAATGTCAACCAGAGTGCAAAGTTATCAGTGAAACCACCAGATGTACATCATCTCACAAAAACACATAGTGCTTCCAATGTATTCACACGATCAGTAAATCCCGAAAATACGAGGAACAGTTTGAATTCTATGGACAGTAGTAATTTTTCAGTGCAATATAACAATAGAAACGTTATCAGTAACGGCGATAATAGCTTTCAGTATTTAAGTGCTAAGAGTCAAGTGAGTAACAGTAACTCGAACAAAAATATCAGTGTCAGTGCTTGTAATGACGTCATTGATAATGGTGCAAGTGACAGGAGAGCGACAAGGGGAAATATTAGGAGGAGTGGATCTGTGGAGAACGTTAATTCTAGTGCAGTAAATGTTTCCAATGGAAATATGAAAAAAGTCAAATATGAAAATGAGGTGAGTCCAAACAGCTGAAAAATATTATTGAAATGATTCCTCGAGAAACTTGGTAAACTATGACTTTTTTGTGACAGAAACTAAAAAGTTGATGAAAACTGTTGAATCCGTCTCCAACAAATATTTTTCGAATTGACTTTGATCTTTCCGTGTTTATTGACAATGCAGTTTCAATCCATCAGTCGTTTGACATTTGGCGAGGACAGTCTTCCCACCCTTCTAGTTATCAACATAGAAATTTTTTTGAATTCCTTTTTCGGAAAATTCATCTTCATCAGAAGTCAAGGCATGAAACACATCACCAAAAAATATTTTTCCTGGTGGTTACACTTTCTGAATATCCTAAGTCTATTCACGATTCTATTCCGAAGATGACAACAAAGAAAATTATATATACTTGATTAGAATTTATGTTTTAACACGGTGCAAAGTGGGTGAAACAAAAATGTTTCAGTAGTGCACAAAGTGACAAACAGCCAAACATTTGAATGTACGACAAACTGTCACTCTTTGTGCCGTCATTTAATTATATTAACAAAATTTGCCAATCAGAGAAAATGGGTATTGCGTTTCTTTATATGTATGACACTTTCAGAAAAAATTTAACATAGGTCACAGATGCCTTACTACCTAGAATTTTCCTCGGGTATGCAAGATGAAAAGTATAGACTCATACCATTAATTTGATTCTGGATACACTTTGTCGTATTTCCCTTTGGTGTAATTTTATTTTGCATTTTACAAATGTGACACTCAGTTAAACCTTGCAGTTTTCCGCTGGATTTTGCGACTAGCTCTCTTAGTGCAATAGGTGGAACCAACCTTGTAATTCGAGTGCAGCGTAGCTACTTGGCACAAGTGAAGTCCACACCCATACCTCAAATTTGAAAAGTGGTGTCCCGATGGCATCACTTGCAGGGCAGTACTGCAGGGAGTTTCTTACATTTGAGAGGCATTTTTGAGGAAATCGCTATTTCAGCAGTTTTGCATGTTCCTGAACCCAGTTTCAAATTTTGAAATAAACCTAAATAACAAGACTCGTTCAGTTGTTGAATTCTTTGTCTGTACATCCTACAGGCCAGGAAATTTGTGTTTGATATATGCATATACAAAGTACTTGAGATAGCTTTTTGATGTGAGAAGCCTCGCCTACTGAGGGAGTAACCTCACTTGAACAATTTACAGGGCGGTTGATTACGCAACAAAGGATAAATTTGAGGATAGAATTTAAAGCTATTGCATGGTAATCCTCTGCTGTCCAGGGGCACATCAACTCTCCTGGATCCCCTCGAACTCAAGCGTTAGTCGTGCCTTAGGGAGTGATAAGAAGAGTAAAAGTATTGAATGTTTTGCATATTTATTATCATTATCCACGAAACATTTTTAGGATTCATACAAGTGTACGACTCGTTACCTTTTTTGAAGTACACAGCCACAGTTTCCCCCATTGCACATCTCTTTGAACCCACAACTCACTCTTATGTGCCCACAGCTCAACGAGGCGTAAATGGCTTCCTTTCAAACATAAAAATCCATACTCTATTTTCTTGGTCCCATCCCTAGTTGGCGGGTGATAGAAGGCTTTTTTTGGGTAGCTCCCAATTCCAGAGTTGCCCCACTTATGAAACCCTCATTAGGTGCAAGTCTGAGAATAAACACGGCTCCTTACGCTGACCAATCGAAATCAAATGCAATCGACTGGTGGAATTCGCGTGGCGGTGTCGGAGTAGTCAGTTACGTTTTAACGCTTGTGGTGTGTACATATATGGAATTTTGAACATTTTTTAAAATGTCAAGTACTGATACGGCTGAACAAACTGCTAATATGTATCCTTACAGTCAACCCAAAAAAAAAACAAAAAACTGCACCTCGAGAAATACAATTTCGGTCGTTCCTTATTGCGAATCTGTATGAGCAGCCTTGTCTGAGTGATCATGTGCACAATGCATGATAATGTTTTGGATCACTCCTTTGCTTGGATGGACAGAGTATAGATATCGAAATTTGTCAACTTTCATCGAGTGGTGGATGTTTTTTTTCGGTTGTTGATTTGTTGTGCTCGTATTTTTCCCATGTAAAACAATTTGATGGAGAGTTATTGTAATGCCCACCAACCACCTTAGATGACAGTTCAGAAGCGGGGTCGTGTACGAGCAGTAAAAATCAGATGCCAAGTGTAAAGAAAACCCAGTCTGTCATGGCTCTTGATGTGAACCTGGATTCTCCATATTATAATTATCGTTTTGCGAAATGTATGCATTCTTCTCAGGTTTTTCGGTTATTAATCTTATCAATCTAAAATAAATCAAGAATCGATATCAGATTTCTAATCTACCTCGAAAAGTTTCTGCGTTAATTCAGAGCAGTTCCTTTCAAATGAAGCAACGAATTAGTCAGCAACTTCTCCTATAACACTTGTATAGATTCCCTTATTGATTCTCAATTTCTTCAGATTGTGGTAGGTTATTAACCCAAAAAAAACTACGAATATAAAATCCATCCACCACAAAATAATGCCCCTCAAACAGTTAATTTTTTTACTATTTAGAATTTTAGAATTTGACTATGATATCTTCCTTTCTCAGTTGATGGGATACTATATATTCGTCACATTATGTGATTTAAAATATACCAGCATTCTACAAATATTTATGTAGGTATAGACGTGATGGTTTCATATATTTCAACAAGTTTGGAAAATATATGTTAACAATTCTGTCACGGATTGTACCACTAGGGTGATAATGATGTGTTCCACTGCGCTTTCTACCTTGGAAGATGAAGTGAAATTTGTCGAGCTATTATCTCTTGATTACACATTTCAAATTAGTATATTATGCAACGATCATGTATTAATAACTATTACATGAGAGTTGCATACGCTATTTTATCTACACCCGATAAATAGTGAAGAACTACGAATATTATATTTATATTTGTATTGCACACATAATTCTGATCAAACGAATTTCTTTGAAAAATTCTACAGAATTGTGATTAATGGTATTACTTCGAGACATAAAACGAGGACAATTTAAGAGAAGATCAAAAATTTAAAAAAATGATTACTCGAGGCCGGAATCGAACCCATGTCTCTAGCAACTAGTGCAACTAATCTCAGTGCCTTAGACCGCTTGGCTACGGAGAGCTCAAAAATATAATTGAAAAAATAAAGAAATAAATCATGCATTTGTCAAATGAATAATTTAATCAATCTAACTGTATTTCTGCCAGTGAAGGTGTCGAAGGTGATTCTCCCATATCGCTGGTATCAGACATTTTGTTATGATTATCGAAGTTTGGCTATATTCTTCAAAAATTCAATACCTATACCGATTTTGACTTGACAAACGTCAAATGCAGAGCATGCATATCATGCTTGATTGAATAATAATGGGTTTCTATTAGTTGAAAATCTGTATCGTAATGAAAAATCTGTACCGTAATGGACTTCATTATAAAACGGGTTGTGGGCATATGAGTGTATTATGTGTAGATAAAACTTTTTATATAATTTCAAATAAATTGGGCTCTGATTTTATGTGTCACGTCATTTATTTTCATTTCAGATTGAATGTCAGAGATCAGGTTCGTTGGACTCATTGAACAAGCTGACAAATGATGATAGCGGTAAGTTTCTTCTCAAACTAATAGTCTAATCAGCATCTGTGAGTTTTGATCTAAAATAGATTAGATTTGTTTCAAACAGCAAACTCATTTTTCAATTTTATTGGATGTTAGGAAATAGTACGCCTTTTCCTCCCATTAGAGGTTGGAGGTCAGTGAGACCCCCCACCATAGCCCCCCAGAGGCCTCCTAGAACAAGACATATGTACAACAGACTATTAAAAGAGGTAGAATACTGTGCGCGTATAAAATCATGCTTTTTGCATACTGTAGGCTTTTGCTAAATTTTTTCTTAGAGCACAGCTTGAAAAGTAACAATACAAATAATGTTTTAATCGATGTTAAACTAATTGGGTTCTTCATGAATGAATTATTCTAGATTGAACTTTTTGAAATTACATAATATATTTTAGTGACAACATTATCATTCATTGAGTGAGCTGTCCATTTTAAGAAGACTTTTGGTTTTGAAAAGAACTCCGCACCATTCTTATGGAAAATGGGTCCCGGTGAAATTCCCTGAATTTTTGAGTCGAGCTGATTAAAAGTGTCCGTGGGCCCAACTCAATCCTATGGCTAGTTTTCGAGAGACAGGGTGTCAAAGTTGGTAAGTGGTCATTTTTTTAGAGTGATATACTTAGCTTTCAGGAAAACATCCTGGATAAAAATGTTTTGCACGACAAATATTGCTTGCACATGTAGTAAAACTTTTAGACTGGTTTTTGATGAAAAAAATGTTTTATACAGGGTGAGTGCAGCATTATTCAAAATGAAATTCTCAACCAACCCTATGTAGTGACGATGTGACCAAACCAAATAACACACTGATATCGTTCAATTATCTCAAAATTGATTATTTCAACATTTTGTACAGGGTGTGTCAAGAAGAAACAGTTTTTCTGGTGACATTACTTATATTTTTTTCATACTTTGAGCTTTGGGAAAACTTGACCACAAACAATTCAACACAGTTCTTGAATGAAATTGATTAACAGTATGAAACAAACACAAGTGATGACAAACATTGCGAGGAGATTTTTATAACTCATCCTGTAATTGATTCGCTGAATTTTTGATATGATATAGTTCAAGTCATACTGATCAAAAGTGTCTATGGGCCCAACTTTGAAAAATAGACACTTTTTTATATACAAGGTGTTGAAGGTTACTGTTTCAAACAAATGTATCTATATTAAATTATTTTTACATTTATAATTTTCAGATTCACAAGAAAGGAAAATTCCTTTATGTCCAGGGAACATCGTATGGAGCAAAAAAGCTTACTGATTTTTTGTTTGAAGATTTTTATTCTCAGGAAACCAATATCTCGGTAAAAAATTAGAATGCTGGGTTGTTCAGTTCTAAACAAATAAAATATGAGAGAGAGAGAGAGTAAGAGAAAAAGAGCAGTGAGAGAGAAGAGACAGAGAGAGGCTTCCAACAATGTGGTGGGAAAAGTGTATTTTTCGAGTTATCGCAACGAAACTATCGAAATGGTTGGCCGGTATCTCAGCGGTCTGAAGCGCAGGCCGTTTGAAACTCGGGCATAGCAATAGCCTGTTCAAATCCGCTGATCGAGAAGTTTTTTCTCAAGTAATCAATATCGGAGCACACATGCCTCTTTGAAAAGCAAGTGTATTGTGAGTTGTCTACATGCCAACTCCGTCTAGTGCTAGCTTGGAGTGCACACCGACCACCGGAGGTGAAGCAGCAGGTTTTCGGGCAGCGGGTTTTTCGGGTTTTTCCCACAGCTGAAAAGTGAATAAGCCACTAAAAATCAGCAAGACGCGATAGTGATAAAAGAGAAAACCAATAACACAAGAATAACTTCTAACAACCTTTTTTCATCGTTAAAATACCAAGTGATCCATTTAAAGCTACGACTACCATGAAAACTTCTATTTCCGAAGCAAAAGTACATATATTGAATTCATCCATTTTATTTGGATTTCAGTAATATTCCTTCAATTATTTATATGATTCTAAACATATATATAAACTCCATTAAAGAGGTTTCTCTGCTATAGTTAATGAATGTCACTACGCCTATTATTACTATTTCAATGAACAGTACCTATCAAAGTTCAAAAGCAATACCCACTAAAATAGTAGAAGAATACGTCAGATTTCAGAACTGGCATTTTTGAATTATTTCATAGATTTCATGGGAATGGCATCTTTAACGCCATTAACTCTTGCAAGTTAGAGAAATTCCGCTTCAAACCTAAATATGAAATATTTTCCGTTGATCTTTAAACATGTTTCCATAATTTGAAATACAACAAATAACGCAAATTCAAAACCCCTTCTTTGGTCAATATGGATCATTACAAAAAGACAAATCAGAAGTTGGCTATGAATATGGAATTTCATTCGTTCGAAAATCCTATTGTCAAGTTGACGGATATTGAGAAGTGTATTAATTCATTAATTTCTGCTTTGGAAACATTCAAATTGAATATTGTTATCTGATCTGTGAAATCAATGGCTTTCAGAAACATTATATCTTGTTTCGTTTGCGATAGAAGATTAGCTCCATAGCAAATGGTTCGAATAGGTGGAGATGAGAATGCTTTAAAAAGTGAAGTGGCTACTCGATGACGAGATGAACTCAAAAGACCGCCAGCTGAGGTAATTGATTCAACCAGATTATGCTCTACTTGTGATCGATCTGTTCAGAAAGAACTTATTGCAATACAACAAGATCCAACATGTTTGAAGCTCAATGTTTTGACTCGAACTCGTAATGGAACATGTCTGATTTGCAATGCTGCTGCAAATATTATTCGAATAACTACTCAATGCAGAGCAAATGTGTTTTTTTCAATAGATTTCCCGAGAACGTCAGGTCATGTAGACAGCATTTGGACGATTTCGGGAGATGTTCTCCTGCGATAGAATCACTCGACCAGGTGGCTACAGATATATAACCAAGAAGGACTTATTAATGTTTATGTGTAAAATACGTCAAGGACTGTCAGATGAATTTTTGAAAGTTATGTTTCGATATCAGAGTAGACAGGCAACAAGTTCAGCTGTTACCAATGTGAGACAATCCTTGATGCAACGATTTGTTCCCTCAAATATTGGACTAGATGCAATTACAAGACAAAATTAAATTGATAGACATGTTACTGAGTTTGCTAACGTGCTGTCCTATAACCCAGAATCGAGTACTCCCAGAGTCATTGCATGCATTGATGGTACCTACTGCTTCATTCCAAAGAGCAGGAATTTTTGTTCACTTCGACAGTCGTTTTGCATCCACAAAGGACGACACCTACTAAAACCAATTCTGATAGTGGCACCAAACGGCTACATTCTTGATGTTCAAGGACCATATTTCTCCGATAACCGAAACAACGATGCTGCAATACTTGTGAATGAGTTCGAAAGAGATGCTGACAGAATGAGAAGGTGGTTCCAGGAGGGTGATATTATTTTGGTTAATAGGGAAAATGCCAGTAGGTCTTCAACGAGGGCAACATCAACTATCAACAGAAGATGCTAACGATTCTCGTCAAGTAACAAAATCAAGATGGGTTGTAGAAATGAGGAACGGCTATCTAAAATCTATAATCAAATCCTTCCAACAGACCATGCAGATTACTCATCTTCCACATCTTGGAGATTTCTACAGAATTGCAGGATCTATAATTAACAGATATCATCCGCCAATTCACATGGAAGGAGCTGATGCCGCGCTGGCACGTAAATTATTGGAGAAAGCGACAGAACCAAACGTTCTTCAAGCGTTGGTGGAAATTGAAAATTTGAACACCAGGAGTGCTCGAAGGTCGGTCTGTTTGAATTATCAACAAGTGGCAGATTTTCCCATTTCAACATTAGATTATGTAAAAGAACTTTCGATAGGTGTTTATCAAATTCGTTCGGCTCCTTCTTATATTCAGAATGAACTCCAGAGACAGGAAGATGAGGAAGAATTTCAACTCGAAATGTTAACAAACGTAGATATAATTCCAGAACCTGGGCTAATGAGGGTTAGGAGTTTCTCGCGATTTAGAAATTCATCAGTTATGGATTTCATATCTCCCGAATAACATTAATGGAATCGACGAGACAGAAGAAGGTGATGAAAATGAAAACATTCAAGGGTATTATTGTACTTGCAAATCTGGAGCTCGTACTCTATAGGTACATGCTCACATATAATCAGCGTTTTATGGTTCATGGGATATGCTCGACGCGAGCAAAATATTAGCTACCCCTCTACAAGACTCACAGACGTTATATCCGATACAACTTACCGGAGCTCGTTGATATTTAGTTTAGTTTTGTCATATTTGAGCATTTTAGAACCAACAATTGATCTTCCTGCTTCAGATCTAGTTTTCTTATTAATATTTTTATTTGTATTTTCAGCGTTTCCCATTCTTTTTTTATTCAAATATTCGTGGATATATTCTCTTTGGAATAGAAATGCTATTATACGTGTATGTTATGTTAGTATTTCCTTTTTTTTTGAAATATGCCTCGGAATATTTTTTAAATATGAATGATTGTAATTTATCACGTTTTTTCAATTGGTAATTATCGAAGGGTCAGTCGTTCCAATAATGGTGTCTGGTTTTCGTTGTTATTTCAACATTGGTCATTGAAAATTATTCACCCTGTACATGATGAACATCCTTCACCGAACTCCTGGAGTGAGAATTCAAAAAAATGACTATGAGCTGGGTGGAATATGTGGATAACTGATTTAGTCTTATCTGTAAACCTTCAACACTTTATAGAGAAAAAAGTGTATATTTTTCAAAGTTGGGCCCATAGACACTTTGATCAGTATGACTTGAACTATATCATATCAAAAATTCAGCGAATCAACAGGATGAGTTATGAAAATCTCCTTTTCGCAATATTTGTTATAATTTGTGTTTGTCTCATACTGTCAATCAATTTCGCTCAAGAACTGTGTTGAATTGTTCGTGGTCAAGTTTCCCCAAAGCTCAAAGTATAAAAAAAATATAAGTAATGTCACCAGAAAAACTGTTTCTTCTTGACACACCCTGTACAAAATATTGAATTTTGAGATAATTGAACGATAAGCATATCAGTGTGTTATTTGGTCACATCGTCACTTCATAGGGTTGGTTGAGAATTTCATTTCGAATAATGCTGCACTCACCCTGAATAAAACATTTTTTTCTTCAAAAACCAGTCTAAAAGTATTACTACATGTGCAAGCAATATTTGTCGTGCAAAACATTTTTATTTAGGATGTTATCCTGAAAGCTATATCACTCTAAAAAAATGACCACTTACCAACTTTGACACCCTGTATTTCGAAAACTAGCCATAGGATTGAGTTGGGCCCACGGACCCTTTTATCAGCTTGACTGAACTACATCATATCAAAAATTCATGGAATTTCACCGAGACCCATTTTCCATAAGAATGCGGGTGCGGGGTTCTTTGTCATAAATTGTTTTCTGTACCAGTTCCTATGTCAGATGTCATTGTTAACAACAAATTATAAATTATACCTATCGAAAACGATTCCGTCACGTGAAATAGATTATCTGGAATAAGGATACCTTTCAACATTCATGAAGACCTCCCGTGAATATAACAGCTTTATGGATGTTGTTTCAGTTTAATGACTCTCCTACTATATCTTTTTCATTAACTTTTCTCATGAAAACTTTTTGTAGAGATCAATAACCCTTACACCAAACTGATATTCTTTGCACTCGACGCGCGTTTCAGTAACAAGGTTAGCATCTTCAGGAGAAGAAAATTGATATTGATATTTAGTATCAGTTCTCTTCTCCTAACCAAACTGATATTATTTGCACCCGATGCGCGTTTCGGTAATAAAGTTAGCATCTTCAGGAGAAGAAAATTGATATTTATATTTTATATCCCCTGAAGAGACTAAACTTGTTAGCGAAATTGTCAAGCGCAAGTAATATAAATTTGGTGTTAGGGTAATTCATCTCTACAAAAAAATCCACACCAAAGGTTCCAATTCCATTGTTTAACATTTCTCATGATGAATCAACCTATTTATATTCCAATGATTCAAGAATTCATATTTTAGAATGTCTCAATATTGATATATGTGTGTCATAGCTCACTTTGCAATATTTTCTATACTTGAGAATGTCATTTCAATTCAAGAAACATAATATATTTTAGGAAAGAAGTATAGACAAAGTTTTCTAACAGCCAATGATTTTCATCTGGAGCCAAATATGAAGTGCTCCACTTTGAAAACATGAATAATTCACTAAAAAATCAGACATTGCATATGATGTTGAGATTTGTTGGTTTTTCATAGAATTTCTACACGAAAAAATATGTATTGTTAATGTGATTTCTTTTCAGAATCTTTGCTGAATACAATGACCAAGATCTTTGACGAGAAGCTAACTAATAGAGACCATTCCTTACAATCCATTATGACGGCCGAGGACATACCCTTCGTGGATGACTCCCCAGAAAAACAACCTAGTAAAAAATCCTACTCGGATAAAGAGAATATACCACAGGCTAGTGATCTGTACAGAAACCCCAGTTTACATAAAAGCCAATTTGGTACTTCAGTATTGAATAAGAAGGAAGTGAAAGAGTTCATGGATAAAGAAAAGGAGGAGGATACTATGGCTATTGAAAATGTACCTGATAACGATAGACTCATAAGTAAAAGTGCATTAGTCCCCAATAACAAGCTGAATCAAAGTTGCTCGAAACTGAGGCGATCAGAGTCATTGAACAAACCTGATAGAACTGTGTCACCACTCAACAGTAAGTTGAAACGATCTGAAAGCCTAAATAAAACTGGAGATAAACTAAAGCGATCCGATAGTTTAAGTAAGACTGAAAAAACTGAAAGTAACAATAATAAACGTCGAGAGCTTTCACTAAACAATAGGAGATTAAGAGATAGCACTAAAAATAAAAGAAAAAATGGAATGCCAGATCGTTCTATCAAACGACGACATACTGTCGGAGGGACTAAAGATCCTGACAAAGTAACTTGGCTGATGGATAATAAAGACCAAGAAGAAGCTAGTAGAAATTCTGAAAATCGTAAAGAGAAACATTTGCGTACAAGCTCACCAGATTTAAGTTCTGCTCGTCGAGATAGATTTTTTTTCGAAATCAACTTGATAGGCCCCGAGAACATGGTAGTTGCTCTGAGGCAACACTTGATTGGCGCTCGTCCACAGAGTTTTCCAGAATCAACGATTATCAAAGTCCCCCTTGAATCCCATGTTTGAAAGACGAAATGTGCCTTACATGTAACACAGAAACATCAAAATAGAGACTGATTTATACCGGATGTGCAATAGTTGTGCATTTTATTTATTTGTAACACTCCAACAGCACGCTGATTCTAATTGACAATGCATTTCAGAATAACTGCAAGCCATTTTATTGAATTCGAGTTGTGTCACATATCAGAAAAATATTACCTCAATCATCAATATTCACTATAATAAATATAACTACAGCCCTTCAGAAAATTTGCATATTTACCTAGGAATTCATGCAGATTTCAGATTTTTCAAATTTACATAAGTATTTTCTGTAAATCTCGACATGAAATTTTTCGTTTATTTTGCCGCAGGAAGTACATTTTGCGTATTTGTTTGTTTTGGGTTCTGAAATGCATTTGCAGTTGGTTCGAAAAATATAATGTGAAGAATTCTTCAAAAAAAAGACAGAAATCAAATTTCTCGTTGAAATGGGCAGGTTAATTTTAGGATGATTGCGCATATTTTGTTGTTTTATGTATAGTAAGCTTCTTTGAATGTATTGTGATTCTTAAAAATAATTCCAATTCGAAGCAATTGAATTTTGTGATAAAATGCTAGTTTAGGCTTCTGTATATATTGAATATTTACCTATATTTCAAAATTGATTCATCACTCTTGCAGTATCTAAAAGAGCTGAGCATTTCTGATAGATGTTTGGAGATTTCAAAGCTTGTTCCTCGTGGAAAGATTGGTAATTCATTGATTTCTCATTATCGCCATTGTTCCCTCACAAATAGTAGTTTGAAACTGATTATCAAGATACACTCATCGATAATGTTTTTCATACATGTGAAGTTCAAAATTTCAAAGCTGTTAATTTTTGGAATATGGTGATCTCCTTGTTGATGTTTCTTATGCAGTATTATATAAAATACTGTGCCAAAAATATTTAACTATTGCTGATATCTATTGAGTTTGTAGCTAGCTGATCCTGTATATAAAAATTGTTCATTATTACTTGAGAGTTAGTGTAAAAAGGTGGAGTCTTAATTGCTAGGCTGTTGTATTTCTTGCCTGTTATTGTTTTTATAGTTTTAAGTACAAGAAATGTATGTTGTTGTAATTTGTGAAAAATTGTAAATATATTTTCAACTTATGCACTTCACTCTCGTTTTATTAGAAATGATAATACTATACTCAATTACTGCTAGTTTTTGGGTAGCACTACTGAATAACAAATTTTCATTTTATATTCAGAATGTGCTAGGACAGTATAGATAAGCACACCTCTTCAAATATACCAAATAAACGTTCAAAAGTTAACGGAAACATACTATCAACAGTATAGATATTGTATAAATCGATGGAAATGATAATGAACATTTGTACTTTGTACAATCTCATTGCTTAACTTGAGAGTGAAGTGAGAGCAAAATGGCACCACAAACTTCCTCTCCAAAGAACAACTCATCAAGTAGTAAAATGCCAATAACGGAGTGTCCTGTATTGGTAGAAATATTATACTTCGGTTGGTCCTATTACAATAGATTACCTTGTAGTAGTACCTCTATGACTGATTTGTGGAGTTCCACAGGGCTCTGTGTTAGGACCAATTTTATTTCTCATCTATATCAATTCAATTTCAAAACTGAATCTTTTAGGATCCATCAAACTCTTTGCTGATGATACAACTTCAATTCACAAATGAAAAAATACAAAATCAATACAATTATCTATGACACATGACTTGGAACAAATATCATTCTGGTTACAGTATCACAAATTGAGTCTTAATTATGAAAAATCGACTTATATGTTTTTAACGAGTAAATATTTTAAAATTGACCACTGTGACCCACTTAAATTTAAAAATAATTCTATAACATCTAAAACTACTAAACTTCTGGGACTTCACATAGATCAGAATCTTTCATGGGCAACTCACATTGAAAAATTACGCAAGAAAATTTCACCTTTACTTGGAGTCCTATTCAGAATAAGAAAAGAAATTCCATTCAAATATTTGAGATTAATATATTTCTGTTTGGTATATTTTAATCTACAATATCTCACATCTATATGGGCAACGGCAACCGCTTCAATATTGAATCCGCTGAAATATTTACAAAATAAAATCATTAAATGTATTTATAAATTGCCTTACAGGGAACCTACTGTAAATCTTTATAAACCACATAATCTTCTTGACATTAATTCTATATACCACTTGAAAGCATGTACTTTTATTCACTGTGTGGAACATAAGACAAAACACTCTGCAATACTTACCAATGAAATCAATACTACACATTCTCACGGCACTAGACAGGCTCACCAACTTGTAGTACATTTAATACATACCAGATTCGGGGAGGAATCAATTTTTCATGAGGGAACAAACCTCAACAAAATACCGAATTCAATTAAAACTATTAAAAATATCAAAAAGTTCAAACACAATCTCAAAAAATATATTTTATTATCAAAATGATATATTTTAGAATTCAATTATATTGATCATTGATCAATTCAACAGTCTTTTTTCCATATATTTCTGCTACATAATCATATTTTGTTCTATTTCACTTTTTATATGTTCAATATCCCTATTTATAAACTGTAAATGTTTCTTGGGGTGAATAAATGTTATTATTATTATTAAGTTGAAAGAATAACTAACCATGCCCTATCCGAAGATACCTCATTCGAATATCCGTCAATATACTTCTTGCGCTCAATATGATGAGTTCGAAAGTGTAAATTGATGTCAAATAAGTAAATTCAAGAACTTTACTATTCCATACTATGGGTGAAAATCGCGAAAGAAAACCATGCTCAGTGGATACAAAGTAAAAAATTGGCGGAAACTAAGGAAACTCGAGGAAAAACTCTGTTCCTACTCGTCCAGTGAGTTAGCTTGTTTTTAATTTATTTCGTACTGTTTTAGAAGAACCAACGAAATGAGACGGGTGTGAAGTTAGCCACAACCACAAGATACACAGAGAAAAATTTAGTCAATTATTTGTTACCGTGTTATTAAGTTGTTTTATACATAATTTGATACAGATTTCAATTCCATAATTAGTAGATATTGAAAATAGAGGATATAACCACATAACTATCTGTCGGGGGGGGGGGGTATAGTGATGTGAAAAAACTGAGAAACCTAATAACATTTTCAAAAAACTCTATAGAGTAATTTTGAATGCAGATTCGGTTTAAGGGTGACAAATAACGTATGAAATGAGACATGTGATCATTTGTCAGTGAGGGTGGAGTAAGATTTAAAGCTCAAAAAAATTCAGAACATTTCCAAAAGATTTTCTAGCAATTTTTAATGCAGATTCGGATTCAGGGTGACAAACATATAAAATGAGATATGTGATCATTTGTAGTTGCGTCAGTGAGGGTGGAGTGGGGTTGAAAGATCAAAAAAAATTCATAACATTGGTGCTCCATCTTGTTGGAATAATAATATCCATATCGAATTCATTAGGATTCACTTCGACAATTTCGATGATTAGAGGATCAAAAGTAGTTTCCAGCATATTGAAATACAGTTTCCCTGTTACATTTTGTCCAATTGTTCATTTTGGAAATAGTTTACGTGGTACTTATCTACTCATAAACATAAAATCGAATACTAAATTAGAAAATTTGAACTGAACAAAGGTGTCCTTGTCATACTGACATTTTTGTCATTTTTCATGAACAGAAAATAACCTATCAAACCTTATCGGATTGTTGGAATTGCCATATGGAAGGGAAAACCGAATATTTTTAGAAATATCGATATAAATGTGTTTGTATTCAAGTAATTATTGATTGTTCCGCCATTTGTAGTATCACAAGACCTCCTCTTCCATTTAATTTTTTTTTCAGGTGGCGCCCAGTCGTCATTTCAAGATTTTCATCTGTTAATTTCACTGCAAAACATAGTATTTATGCAATAATTTTATTATACTATGTTTAAATTTTTTATGTTAACCTGTCCAAAAAATTAAAGGGGGCAATAAATAAAAGCACTGTATAGTAAGTTAAGCTGTGAAAATATAATAGATACCTATAATCATAAATGTTTTCAGAGGCAAGAAATAGATATTTCTTGATTGTAGTCTGAAACAATTAGGTCGAGGTCGCTATGATCAGATTAACTATTCATTCGACATTGATTGTTAGACATAATCTAATGCCAAACCTTTGATTCCAATTTTACAGTAAGCTACTTTAGTGAATACCTTCATTTCACTGCTGGTAGGCATATTAACATGAAAACCACAACGGTCTGATGCAAAGTCAGAAAATCAGAAACAATATTGAAAAAACCAAAATGGTTCTTGGTACTTTCAAGAAATTGGATCACCAGAAGATTTCAAAACTTCATTCGTACATGAAAATGTAATTTATTCGATCATATGTGAGATGATAGATTCTTACTTGTCACAAAAAAATTTTATGTGGTTTCAAGAACTGCATTATAGGAATCTGTACAGAATTTTTGAAGCCCTTCATACTACAGCTTATGTCTAATATTCGCGAACGTGAAGCTAAAATTCTCGAAATTGATGTATTAACATTCGGATTAACTTCCTGAAAAGTGAAATATCATTAGTCATTGATCAGACACTTCGCGATAATATATTTCCGAAAGAAATGTTTTTTCCAAATATGTCCAAGACTAGTGTATGAAAAATGTAATATCTTGCTCACATCTGATAATATAGTACTCATCAATATTGTTTTCACTTTAACTTGTGTTAGGCACAACTAATATTTTGCATACCGATAGAACGGTTACAGAAAGTTTGTCGGAGCGGTCGAATAGTGAGAAAATTCTATGAGCTTCGATTCCAGTCGTGCAATTATATTGAAGGTCATAACGAAATAAGGAAAAACACCTACAACTTTAAATGCAGTTACTTACCCCTTTCAATTCACAACTATTTATCAAAAACTATACTTCCTCAGTTATTTCAATCCCAACAACAGTTTTCACTCAACAGCAGAATGAACTCACTGAGTTACCTTAATATAAGCACAAATTTTTTCTGACTAATTTGAATATCAACGATAGTTTTCACTCAACAACGATATACGATTTCTCAGAATCTAACCAGCCGGCCTGAATTTACCGATTTGGAATTTGGCGAATTTGTTACAGTAAATTTATTGAAATTTGAATATTCACAAATATCGAATGTGAAATATAATAATGGTAGTATGATATTCATAATTTCAATCATGATATTTTATATTTGTTTATTTTGTATTTTTGGTTTGGTTGTTTGAAGGCGCAATTATAGTATCACACTGTTGACAATTAGGAAAAATATTTTCATAGCACGATAATCAACAAAACCCAAAAACCGTCCATCAGTAGTGAATCTTTCATCTTTTTATGAGGAACGGACGACCGAGAAGATTGCTTATGAAGGCGCAAGCCGAGACACTCAGTTCGGCAATGTGATATTTCTTTTGCGGTATACATATGATTTTTCTGCGAATAGTTCACTTAACTAACATTCTTGCTTTATCTCACCTTGTTTTCTCTACTGTACAGAAAATTTTGCTACAGAATTTCATAAAAGTGATTCCGCGTTGCTTGGCAACCATTAGAATCCACTCTATGATTCCACTGCATTCGTGGACATTTTGACGTTGTCATAAAGTCGGTACTTTCGAAAGATCTGATAAAATAGAAAATCGCATATGTAGGTACCTGGCCCCTAATAGCACAAGTATATTCCTAAAATGTTCCAAGGATGTCCACGTGCGACAACAAATATGTTCCGGGAATGTCGCAAAAAGCCGCGGAATATCCCGGGGACATTCCCGGAAAAGATGTTGTGGTCAAATTGTACATTCCAGAAATGTCTCACTGGGATATTTTCGGAACGTCCGTGGATGTTCATAGACTATTCAGGGCATCCCCGTGGCAGTGCGTAGGACCCTTCCGAAGACGTTCCGGGAACATCCCATGGGCATGGGAACACTTATTAGCGTTCTACGGACATTCCTGGAATAACCCAGTGGCATATTTCCCCAAAACTAGATTGTGTCACCTGTTATAGTGTTTTTCAAGAAGCCAATACGTACCGAAATTAAATTTATCCATTGAAAAGTCTCATGCATCTATGCCATCTTCAAGTATATGATGTATATTCTGCATGCACATATAAATATATATATACATGTTTATATATATTTATGATGATGATTCCGGTTCATAAACGAAACTTAATTATGCAATCTGTTGTGTCAAAATAATATATTCCATAAAGGGCCGGGATATCGCAACTCATATGGAGCATAAATTGGACGTTCCGGGAACAAAGTGTGCTATTAGGGGCAGGAAATCTTTACATTCCCGGACGAACGTTAACATTGTTGTCGAGACGGAAATAAATGAAGTGGAAGGTAGTGGATGTTTATGGCTCATTGAGCCTAGTTTTCCCAACATCTAGAATCTTCAATAATGTCACAAATCTAAAATATTTGCAATAATATATTTTCAAAAAGATAACTCGTTTTAGTTGGGGTAACGATTGCACCAACGGAAAATCAGTAAGTTATTCGAAGAACTACGGCCGTTCCTTGCCCGCACAGGCTTCACCTTCTGGGAGAACTAGCGAAAATGTTCAATTAGGAAACCGTAAAGAATATGAATTCAACAGAAGATAAATCAAAGTGTGGGGTTTTTACATTATCAACAGTTTCAAAAACAAAATCGCAATAATTAGAGTTGACAATATTTGTATTTTAATATGAATATTCTTTAGTCTAAAATGAAACTCATAACGTGCTTTAGACGACTCAGTCTACTGGGCCTCCTACTGGAATTCCTGAGAGTGAAACTATAAAAAACATGAAATTTCGTTCGAAATCATTTTAGAAAATGTTTCGATGAAGAATGGCCTAACCTGAATGTATTTGTTGGATCCATAAGTCAATTGTTTTCACGCTTTCAAATATGCACTGTTTTCACTTTGTGAAAAAATGATCTCGATAGAACAGTGAGAACGGTTTCAATCTCTGCAGAATTGAGTCCGATCAATATTTGCAGCGTTGTTCTTTTTGAGTGTTGTGGAATTCATCTGCGTTACAGTCGAATCAGGAAGGAGACACTATTTTTGATATTGCCTATTATTGAGCTGTACCTTCGGAATTATTTCCTCACTGCACTCTCACCGACATAGAGAAAAATGGTCACATTTATCATTATTTATGTAATTGGTTACCCCCAATCCCAATCTGCATTCGAAATTTCTCGACGAAGTCTTTCGAAAATGTTATGAATTTTTTTTATCTTTCAACTCCACCCCACCCTCACTGACAAATGATCACATATCTCATTTCATATGTTATTTGTCACCCTCAATCCGAATCAGCATTCCAAATTCTTCGACAGAGTCTTTTGAAAGTCTTATTAATTTTTTTGATCTTTCAAGCTCACTCCACCCTCACTGACGCACCGACAAATGATCACATATATCATTTCATATGTTATTTGTCACCCTCAATCCGAATCCGCATTCAAAATTACTCGACAGAGTCTTTCGAAAATGTTATGAATTTTTTCGATCTTTCAACCCCACTCCACCCTCACTGACGCACCGACAAATGATCACATATCTCATTTCATATGTTATTTGTCACCCTTAATCCGAATCTGCATTCAAAATTCCTCGACAGAGTCTTTTGAAAAAGTTATGATTTTTTTAAATTTTTCAACCCGACGACTGATGGGACGGATCATATCGGCTACAATTTACGACCGCGAGAAACTATTTAAAAACTGGAAAAAGTTTTTTAAACTACAGTTGCTAGCACCAAGTAGGAGCAGTAACATTCTTGAAAATGCCAACTGAGATGTTGGCGAAACGTCGAAAGTCAATACCGACAAACCAACGGATAAACTCCCAGAAAACTATTTTCGCATATATATATATATATATATATATATATATATATATATATGTATATATATATATATATATTGTTGGCAACACCGCGCAAGAAGTGATGAGTCGCTGTCAGTCAAGGGACCCTGGCGACATTCGGACAGCCAGTTATTCCCGATGCCTGATGTAGATCGCCCACTCATCGATTATTTTTGTTGATGTTGCGAGGATAGTTCGCACGTTCAATATACGTTCAAGTTTGGAGTTGATTTTTATCATCAGAAGTGGGATTCTTATCTATGTCATTTGTTTGTTTATTCCGAGAGTTTGTTTGTGAGTTTGTGAGTGCAAAAACAAAAATGGCAGGTGAAGCTTCGCAAGTGATCTTGGAGGAATTGATCAAAGCATTATACAGTCGCAAAAATCAAATTCTACAGAACAGGTAGATCTGCCGTATTTTCGGCCTGACACTGACGATTCTAGTAAATGGGTGAGCAATGTTGAAATCATTCGAAGTGAGTTTGGTTGGTCGGACATTCAGACTTTAGTGAGAATTGGTCGTTTCTTATTGCATGGGGCTAAGAATTGGTTTGAACGATGGTCGCCCGAAACTCGCGATTGGAAAACATTTTCCAAAGACTTTATTGAAGGTTTTCCACCTAAAAGGAATCTGGGACATTTATTAGAGTTAGCATGTACCTTTACCAGTGCTCGCGTTAATACCTACGAAACATATGTTCACGAAAAAACCGCAAAATTAAAGAGCCTACGTGCAAATTGGTCGGAAAATGACTTGGTCGAACTAATCGTTTACGGAATTTCTGAGCTCGATGTCCGTAATGCCGCGACCAATCGCAACTGTCAAACTATTTCTGAACTTTTGGTGTTTTTGTCCTCGTTTATAAAGCAACAGTCAGGGGAGTACAGGGTGAATGACGATCATGTTTCTCGCAAAAGGCGATATCCTAATGACGAACTTCCAAGTACGAGTAAAATTTCCAAAAAGTGTTTTCAGTGCGGTAAATCGGGTCATATTCGAATTAATTGCAGAACCAAGCGTGTCGATTCACACTATAAACAAACGACAAATCATAACAAAGATGCCTCGTCTAGTGTGGCTGAATCAACAAGAAGCGGACAATGCGCGTTCTGTGCTAAGCCAGGTCACGATGTTTCCAAGTGTTTCACAAAGGCCGCTATAGAGAAACGTCGTAGTATTAATTTTTGTTCGGCTATGGAACTTATGAATAATGGGTTCATAGAAATTTTTATCGATGGGCACCGCTTTAAGGCGTTAATCGACACTGGTGCTGATCTTTCGCTGATTTCGGAAAAATATTCTTACCTGTTTGAAAATAAATTAGAATCATGCGATTTGTCTTTGAAAGGGATCACTTCTCGAGTGGTTCGTGCTAAGAGTATGTTCACTGCTAACACAAAGGTAAACGACACGCATACAAAAATCACTTATGTAGTCGTACCCGACGAATGCCTTGATTACGATGTATTTATCGGTCATAATTTGTACGAAGACCCTTCAATTATGACAATAACCGATTACCAAGGATCACGAGTATTACGGCGGCAACTTCCAGGCATAAATCGTATTATCGAAATAAGTGAAAAATCTGATGTACAGGTTCCTTAAAAATTTCCTGACCAGTTACTGTCGGTTTTGTCAAATTACTTCGATATGTTTACCATTGGTCATGAAGTTGGAACTGTCAATAATATGAGTTTAAAAATCCGTCTTGAAAAAGACATAATTGTGAATAGGTCGCCGTATCGATTGGCACAAAGTGAACAATCTGTTGTGATTGACATCATATCTGATTTATTGGAAAATAAAATCATACGGGCCAGTGAATCACCATTTGCTAGCCCCATACTACTTGTGAAAAAGAAAGAATGTTCTCTGCGCATGTGCGTTGATTTTCGAGATCTGAACCGGCACACTATTAAAGATCGTCACCCCCTCCCATTAATCGATGACCAACTTGATCGTTTGGGTAAAGGATGTTTGTTTACATCATTGGATATGGCCTCGGGATTTCATCAGATACCAATCGATGAAGAATCTATTCACAAAACCGCATTTGTCGTCCCAAACGGCCATTACGAGTACCTGAAAATGCCTCACGGTTTGGCCAATGCACCAGCGGTATTTCAGCGTTCTCTGCACTTAGCTCTGGGTTCTCTGAAAGACAATATTGCTTTAGTGTACATGGATGACATTTTGATTCCGAGCAAAAACCTTGATGAAGGTTTATTATTCTTGCGACAAGTCCTAGATGCCTTGCAATTAGCTGGTTTTTCGTTGAATATCCGCAAATGCAAATTCCTTCAATCTTCCATCGATTATCTGGGTAGAGAAATTTCGAGTGAGGGTATTCGACCTGGCACACGGAAAATTCAGGCATTGTTAGATTCCCCAGTACCTGAGAACGTGAAGCAAGTAAGGCAATTCATTGGCCTCGCTGGATATTTCAGAAAATTCATTCCAGATTTTGCAAGTCGAACAGCTTGCATTACTAGGCTTACAAAAAATAATGTGCCATTTGAATGGGGCCAAGATCAAGAAAAGGCCAGATCTTATGTGATTGGTCATTTAACTTCAAGACCCCTTTTAGTAGTCTATGATCCTGCTCAACCAACTGAGCTCCACACCGATGCTAGTAGTCTGGGCTATGGTGCGATTTTGATCCAGAAGTATGAGGATAAGCCCAGAGTCGTAGCATATTTTAGTAAACGAACTACTGATAGTGAGTCCGAATTCCATTCATATGAACTCGAAACGTTGGCTGTAGTGGAAGCATTAAAACATTTTCGAACATATCTTCTTGGTATCAAATTTACGTTGGTTACCGATTGCAATGCTTTGAAAGCTACGGCTACAAAATGAGATTTGCTTCCTCGTGGGTGGGTGTATATGCAGGATTTCAATTTCGCCATTGTTTACCGAAAAGGGAAAAATCTACCACATGTCGACTACTTGAGTAGAAATCCGTCAACCACTGTTCGCCGTATTTCTCATAATAATTGGGCCTACATAGAACAGAAAGGAAATGAAGAAATCCAAAACATGCTGACATTGCTTCGAGATGGAAAACTTGATCCCAATCAATATGTAGAAAAAAATGGGTTGCTTTATCATAAACGAATCAATGTCGATGAAACAGTTAATTTGCAGTATTTTGTTCCAAGGCAAAGTCGTTTGGGCTTACTCAGAATTTTTCATGATGAGCAATGCCATATAGGTACTGACAAAACATATGAGTCAGTAGCAATGCATTTTTGGTTTCCGCGTATGCGAAATTTCATTCGGAATTACATACGACACTGTGTTGTCTGTGCTGTGAAGAAAACACGATCAGGTCCTTTACAAGGGCTGATCTACCCTGTGGAAAAACCGAATGAACCATTTCATACGTTACATGCAGATTGCTTAGGTCCACTTCCGGTTTCTTCAGAGGGCTATAAACACATATTTGTCGTTGTGGACGCATTCACGAAATATTGTATTCTGATGCCCATGAAATCTGTGACGACTCACGAAGCTCGCGAAAAGTTGCAAGTTGTCATATCTCTTTTTGGCACCCCCAAGAGATTGATAACAGATGCTGCAACCTCTTTCAAAAACACCACGTTCCCAAAATATTTGAGTAAATGGAAAATTGAGTTTCATTATATTACTCCAGATGTACATCGTGGCAATGGTCAGGTTGAAAGGTACATGCGAACAATTAGAAACTTATTAAGAATTGAAACACATGTAAAGTCAGAATGGTCGAGCAACTTGTGGAAAATTCAACTGGTGTTGAACACAACATTTCAAAAAAGTACGAATGTTTCTCCATAACAATTGCTGATTGGCATCAAAAGTAGCACCCCACTCATTGAAGCTTTGTTGAAAGAGATTTCTCCCGATTCATCGCCCATTCGTGACAGGGAATTAGATAGAAAACGGGTCGCTGAAAAGTTGTCCAAGACAACCAATCTAGATGAAGTGAATCGACGACGAAGAAATAATTTAAATTTCTCACCCGGTGATTTTGTTTTGATGCATCGGGACTCACAGATGCATATTAGCAAATCAGATTATGAATTTTTGGGACCTTACGAGGTAGTTGCTTGCTTAGAACGTGACCGATTCGAAATCAAGAAGGTTGGCACAAATATTGTGACGAGAGCAGCAAAGGAACAGCTGAGGCGTTGGCCTTCTCAATGGGCTGTGTCATGTGACATGGAGAAAATTCTAGAATTTTTAGAGAGCGAGGTGCCAGTTGAAAGTAACTGTGATCGTGAGTATTAGTATTACAAGTTATGATGAGTTTTATTCGGTTTTTGCTAAAGTTACATGAAATTTCCGGTCTCTGTCCCGTCAGCGGTAGAGCCGAGGTGATGGCTGCGGTCTCACTGTGAACGATTGAATTTATTGCATATCTGTTTTTGTAAAATTTCCGGTCTCTGTCCCGTCAGCGGTAGAGCCGAGGTGATGGCTGCGGTCTCACTGTGAAAGACTGAATTTATTGCATATATCTGTTTTTGTAAAATTTCCGGTCTCTGTCCCGTCAGCGGTAGAGCCGAGGTGATGGCTGCGGTCTCACTGTGAAAAACTAAATTTGTTGCATATCTGTTTTTGTGTAATTTCCGGTCTCTGTCCCGTCAGCGGTAGAGCCGAGGTGATGGCTGCGGTCTCACTGTTGGTGATTGAATGATCTTAAGGATATGTGTCGGTCTCTGTCCCGTTAGAGGTAGAGCCGAAGTGATGGCTGCGGTCTCACTACTATTATAAGGGAAAGAAAAGATAATGGTCTGAAAATTTATGTTTCAGTTTCAGTTGGAGTTGCGGATGTCTTCGCTGCCAAGTAATGTTTCTGGTATCTTCGAGAGCGAAGACTACGTCAGGATGGACGTGTTGGCAACACCGCGCAAGAAGTGATGAGTCGCTGTCAGTCAAGGGACCCTGGCGACATTCGGACAGCCAGTTATTCCCGATGCCTGATGTAGATCGCCCACTCATCGATTATTTTTGTTGATGTTGAGGATAGTTCGCACGTTCAATATACGTTCAAGTTTGGAGTTGATTTTTATCATTTCTAACAATATATATATATATATATATATATATATATATATATATATATATATATATATATATATATTTGGATGGTGTCGGCATAAATGGTTATATTTGATATTTGGAAGTGAAATAATGATTTATGATGAATAAACAACGCAAATTTCACAAATTTTTTACGTTTTCTCATCAAATTAGTTTGACAAGCTGAGTTTGCTCAAAGATTCATTGGGTCAAATTTGAACAAACCAGTCATTATACATTCATTATTTATCTTGTTCCTAACCAAATTAAAATTTTCTGCACCCGTTGTTTTTTAGTTCGCTTATTTTTCATGACCAAAGTGAATAAAGACGGGTAAAAAATCAAAAATAACTGTTAGATAAAGAAGTATGTATAGGAAGGTTTTGGAAGTGTCCACAGTACACAATACCGTCTAGGCGGGGGAGGGGGGGGGGAGGGGACGTGCTCGCGTGCCGCCCCTTAAATCCGCCCTTGCATACGTTAATGACAAGACAAATGGTTCAATGATTTTTAATTAGGATTCAGATATTTGTTTTGAGAGCAGTAGGACTATTTTTTATTGTATAAGGTATTTGATTAAACTCCTGGAAACATTTGTAAAACAAAGAACTCATATATAGTGCTCCTGCGTTTTGTTCTAGATATATGAAAATCATCACACCTCTGATAAGGTACGGTTAGGCATCTCTTCAAAATACCAAATATGTTTGAAAATAAGAGGGTGCTAGATTATTTCAGATTTTGAGAATGAAAACCATAGTGAGATAGTAAATTCTTTTAGAGACATTAAATCATTGTGAAGTATATGTGATAACAACAATGTGTATATATCGATTGCCTTTTAAAATGATTCTTATACCTCGATTTTGCAGCATTTGTAGCTTGTTCAATTTATTTAGGTCCCATGAGAATAATACAAATGCACAGTAATTAAAATGAAGTTGTATTATTGAGTTGTATACTGTTATTTTCGTTACCATTAAGGGACTTTATGCTATTCTAAAAAATTAAAAAATTAATTTTTTTTTTGTTGAAAATATACTCAAAATGTTCATATCAAAAGGTAGGAAGTTAGCCAATTGAAAACCCAGACACTTGACTACTGATACTATTTCAATGATACCCATTTATCAATAAATCTATATATGTAATTGATATTCAGAGCTTTGTATTTGTATTTCGTTGTTGAGTTTATGCCTTTTTTTGAACATTCAATTCAAGTTCATCAATAAATAATCATGTATGTCTCATTTTAACACGGAGTTCATTTTTTGAATTGCTCTAAACTACTGCTACTACATGGTGTCATTCAAATATAAAATCAAAAGTAGTGGGCCTATTACACTTCCTTGAGAAACTTCAACATCAATATTCATCTCTTGTGATACATACCCAACCCATTAAAATATACTCTTTGCCTTCAGTTACTGAGATAATTATTTGGTCAATCAAATACACTACTCTCGATTCCAAAGGTTGATAATTTTTTGAATAATATTTGTCGATCAAAATTCTCAAAAGTTCTTTTTTAATATAGGAAAACAATGACAACATATTTGCTATTGTCCTCGTCGGCTTTTCATTTCCAAAGCGTAAGTTGTAGGGATGAATCACAAATATTTTTTCCGACAACCCGATCGGTTATTCATTAATATCTCACTATTTATAATGTGCCCCATCGATTGATCACATACAGCTCACTCTAAGATTGTTTCAATTGGGTCAATGTGTTGACCGGTCTAAATTCAGAAGCATTTACGGTATTCATCACTATTTTCTGTATCGAAATGATGGTATTATAATAATGTTGAGTGCATCAGGTGTTTTACCAGTATCAAGTTAAGTATTCACTGGGTTCAATATGACATGACCAATTGTTTCAAAACTATCTTTCAGTATTTCACAATCTACAAATGTTAGTAGGATGCTACTGGAAGTTTCCATAAGTTTATATATAAAAGATTGGTAGGTAGTTCAGAGGCAATTTTATTGATTCTATCAGGCATCACTTGTTCATTGTGTGTAACTGGTTTGGTTATTCCTTCGAAAGCTAAAATGTGGTTTGAGAAACATATTTCATCATTCATTCAAAGTATGAGTGGGGGGGGGGGCAGTCCGAGATTGACTATTTCAGTAATTTTTACTATTGGGATTGGACAAAAAAAGTTCTTCAAATATATATATATATATATATATAGCGGGGCCTATCAGGTACGTCTCCGTTAAGGGTATTGAAGAACGGTCAGGTAACATCTGATCAGCGACGGCCATAAGTAGGGTGAAGAGACTTAGGAACCCCTAAAATATTTTGCGAAAGCCGTCGCTGCGAACCAGCTTAACCAAGCCAAGGAATAAGTTAACTTGCCGAGGGCTGAATTGCCGTTCACCTACAAAAACACCAACGACCCGACAGTAAGGACAGAAATTCTCACCTCAGACAGACAAAAAATAGCAGAACCGCAGGGGCAAGCGCATCTGCGGGACCGAAGCCCAAAGAAGGAGGAAGGCTCGTTAGGCTGGAGCATCCAAGTTCGCAAAACAAACCACCTCTAAACCCGTAAGCACTGCTGATAGTTCTTTCTCGAAAAAGGCACGGAACAGTTAGTGTGAGGGTAAAACAGTTCAGGTCGAGTAGTTCATCAAATGAGACAACGCCAAAGATTCGCAAAAAAACCCAGGTAGGTCATCCCAGCTGCCCTAGAAAAAAGAAAAAACTACAAGGAGGCGGCCACTAACCACCTCAGAGTTCCATTAATGAAGAGGGGAATCCCTATGGCAAAATTACTGCCAACAGGGAGTTTCTTGTCCAAGTCATGCTGATGGAGGAGATGGACAAGATAATTATGATCCCCTCCTCAAGCAAAAACTAGCCACTAGCGTTTCGAAAGTGGTCGCACTCTGGTGAGATCATCAGAGTGACGCGGGCCAACGGTGAAACGTTGGAATGGCAAAAAAACGGCCGCAAGTCTGAAAGCGCGGGAGGATACGACTGTCCATCCATGCTGACAAAAGCAAACCGCTGGATGATCCCAGGTATACCAAATAAGCAGAAACGCAAAATTTCCAACCAATAACACCTAATAATAAACAGACAAACACATTAAAAAGCAGAATCGGAAATTGTAGTACCGTATCTTCGCGACAAGTAAATGATCAGATATGAAGTTAGCGACCGCACTCCTTCATAACGCACCCTTGCCGTACCAATAAAATATAGACTGCAGTCCACAATGACAACAAAATTTCATATCAATCAAATGTCATATAAATATCTTGAAGAGTCTTGAATTCAACAATATTCTAATCAATCCGAATTGAAATTTAACAAAGTACTAACAGAACAGACAGTCATTTATTGACCCATTTCGTTTTTTAGTATACCGTATTTAATCACAATGGAATCTGTATTGTCTATTAATATTACAAATCGGATTTCATCATACTACCTTCGGTCTTATTCTATTGCGGCGTTGCCAATGTGTTGAAAATTTCAGTAGGATGTGAACAATGATTCAGTAGATAGTGTAAGGGTACCTAATAATAGAATTACGTACACGTTTCAATCGTACTTATTGAAGGTTGGTGAGCTCGAATCATTCATTGGTATGCCTTATGAGTTAACTGAATGATTCATTTGATTCGATAAGAGGGTCTTACGCGCACAAATTCAAACAGCGCATTCATGTCAATATTTTAACTGAGCATAACATCACGTCATAGCATATAATGTGCAAGTTTTTCGTGGTATATTTCAATTGAGTATAAAGTCACATTGAAGCACATAGCTTACGTGAGCAGATTTGAAATTCTCATATTATAATAATAATAGTAATCTTTATTCAACAAGTTTACGTAACGACACAATAACATGATAATAGGCATAACGAAGTATTACGTGCTTGATGAAAAGGCGAAGTTCATCTTTAGGATTTGCATCCGCATTTGCATCCGCATTACTAATGCTAATAACTCTCTAATATGAGTATACATACATATGAATAGAAAAGAGCTATAGATACTATTACTAATACTAATAACCATCTAATATAAGTGTATAAATAAATACATAAAGAGCTTGAGAGAAAAATATCATTAAATTGTTATCAGCTGGGATTATATGAACCCTACTCGAACGCGAAGAAGAAATATTCAATCTCATTGAAATTGTGCCATTTTGAGATGTTCTGCTAATTTTTTACGAAATGCACCAATACTTTCATCTTTAAATTTCGTAGGAATGTTATTATAGACAGCGGATACGTTATATGAAAAAATTCTTTCAAATAATGCAGTTTTGTGAATAGGAGGGGTTAAAGTGCCTTTTGACCTTATATTGATAGTGTGAACATCAGTACGGAAGGATATTTTCGAATAGAGATAACTTGGTGTCTTTGTACATATGATGTTGTGGTATAGGAGTGGCGCAATGAAGTTTCCTACGTGATTTCATATTCAACCACCCCGCCTCTTGGAGCTTGTGACTCACTGGATGGCGCCTTCTGATGCCAAATGTGAATCGAAGACAATAGTTCTGTATTTTTTGTATTCTTTGGGAATTTGTAGCAGTGAGACATGGCCCATAAACGGTATCACAATTGTTGGAAATAGTCCTATGTTTCGTTCCAGTTATAAAATTTAGATACTGTATAATATATAGGTGACGAATGTTTCCATAGAAAATTATCATTATAAAAAAAAAGATTTTTGTCAACAAGTTATCGAATTGTCAATTAAAGTTTTTACTTCACAATCTACAAGTTTTCCATATTTATATTAGCAAACTATATCAGAAACAACATTTTGGCGACCGTGACAGGACAGTTAGCGAGAAGATGAAACGAAAATTCAAACTTCCAAAACTGGAGCAGAAAAAGTTTGATGGTAACGTCATAAATTGGTTGGGTTTCTGGGGCCAGTTCAAAAAGATTCACGAAGACGACGAGATTGATGCAGACGATAAATTCCAGTACCTACTGCAGTCCATGGAATTAGGTTCACCAGCACGAGAACTCGTAGAAAGCTTTCCACCATCGGGAAAGAATTATGAAAACGCAGTTAGCCAGTTAAAGACCAGGTTCGCCAGAGACGAATTCCTCATTGAAGTGTACGTAAGAGAATTGCTCAAACTAGTCCTCACACAAGCAACAAGGAATGATACAGGTATGAGCTTGAGAACTCTATATGATAAGTTAGAGACCCAATTGAGATCATTAGAGACATTAGGAGTGACAAAGGAAAAATATGCCGCTATGCTTTTTCCTTTAGTGGAGTCTTCTATTCCAGCAGAATTATTAAAAGTATGGCAAAGACATTACCTTTCTAGAAATCAGTCTCTTTCAGCTAATGTTGCACATAATCCACAACTTATTGAAACTGATACATTGTCTTTATTACTAGAGTTTCTGAAAAATGAAGTTGAATCCGAAGAGAGAATAAATCTAGCTCAGTCATCGTTCAATCTCAAAGAGAAGTCAACCAAAGCAAGTACCAGTAGAGAAATGAAGCACTCGAATCAAACAAGAGGAGAGAATTCCGACAGATATCATCAGCAGAAGGATTCAGAATTGTATACTGCAGCAGCTCTGCACGTAACACCAAGTAAAGAGGGATTGAAAATTGGTAAGCACGTTCCAATCTGTACCTTTTGCGGTAATTTGCATTGCAGTCAAGACTGTTTGAAAGCTCATAAATTATCATTAGATGAGCGATAAACATGCATTATCAACAAGAAAGGTTGTTTCGTTTGTCTTAAAGCTAATCACACGTCCAGAAACTGTAGAGCTTTCATAAAATGCATAATTTGTACCGAAAGACATTATCCAATAATGTGCCCCAACTTACCGCAGACAAATAAATCACCAACAACCCCTAAAGAAAATCAAACCAACGATTCACAGAATATCTTGACGAATAACTATTCTTCACAAGTTTTATTACAAACGGTAGTTATACGCATCAAAAGCGGTCATGTTGAGAAGACAATAAGAGCCTTATTAGATTCTGGCTCACAGAGATCTTACATTCTGTCAAAATGTGCCAGTGACTTGTCAGCTGTCGTGAAAGGAACTGAAAATGTTGTACAAGGTGTTTTTGGTGGTTTGTCTATTCCTACGATGCATAAAATCTATGAAATAACGTTGAAAGATCTGAATGATACCTTTCAATGCAATGCAACTGTTTTGAGTCAATCAAAAATTTGCGGTTCCCTTCCTAGACTTAATGATTTATCCGTATTGAACGAATTGAAAAGGAAAAACATTGAATTTGCGGACATTAGCAAGGAACCATATGATGAAATCCAGTTGTTGATAGGTGCAGATCTTTTTAGTAAAATCATAACCGGTCGAACAGAAATTTTAGATAACGGGTTATTGGCTGTAGAAACACATCTAGGCTGGACAATAATGGGAGAATGTAAAAATGAATCAAGTAACTGTCATGTATTTTCTGGCCTTCTTACTGAATTGTCTATATCTGATCTTTGGAATTTAGATACATTAGGTATTAAAGACAATGCAGGAGCTAAATCTGATGATGTACTCGTTGAAAAAACAATAGAATTTTTTAATAAAACTATAAAAGTCAATGAAGAAAATCGTTATGAAATTTGTTTACCATGGATCGAAGGTCATCCTACATTAATGAATAATTTCCAATTAGCATTAGCTAGGTTGAAATCCACTACTAAGAAATTATTTAACATAGGAAAATTTGATGATTACGAAAATGTTTTAGTAGAATGGGAAAATCTATGAATAATCGAAGAGATTCATGAAAAAGAAAATCAGATATTAGGAACGCATTATCTTTCGCATCATCCAGTGTTGAAAGAATCAAGTAACACTACAAAAATAAGACCGGTTTTTGACGCATCTGCTAAAGATACCTTAGGTTGCTCATTGAATGACTGCCTAGAGAAAGGCCCCAATTTGATAGAGTTAATACCAAATTTGCTTTTGAAGTTCAGATTAGGTTCCATTGGAGTTACAGCGGATATAGAAAAGGCCTTTCTTCAGATTGCAGTTTCACCAAAAGACCGCGACTTTTTAAGATTTTTGTGGTGGAAAGACTACCAGAAAGGTGAATTGAAATTGTACAGACATTGTAGGGTAGTTTTTGGGGTCAAATCAAGTCCATTTTTATTATCAGCCACCATTGCCTATCATATTAATAGAGCCCCAGATCATTTGAAATTAACGGCAGAAAAACTCAAGAATTCATTTTATGTTGATAAATGCATTTCTAGTGTGAATAGTATGGAGGAAGTGGAAAAATTTGTGGACGAATCGAAACAAATTATGTCATCTGCATTTTTCAATTTAAGAGAATGGATTTACAATTGAATGAAAGAAAATAGTATGATTGTTCATTCAGAAAATCCCGTCAAGAATCATAACTCTGTTTTGGGTACATCGTGGAATTTCGTAGAAGATAATTTATTTGTTGAATCTAGACAAATACATATTGATAATGTTCCATATACCAAACGAGGTTTACTTTCAATTGCACATAAGTTATTCGACCCAATAGGTATCATCACCCCTGTAACTTTAATTCCAAAGCTATTGCTACATGAAACTTGGCAAATGAAATTGAATTGGGATGATAACTTACCAAGTGAAATCAAAATTAAATTTGAAACATGGCTAAGAGAAATTCATTTACTCATTTTATGTAGGATTCCCAGAACATTGATAGATTTTTCGGAACATAAATCATTGGCAGATTCAACGATCCATGTTTTTTGTGATGCTAGTAAAAGTTCCTTCGCCACTTGCATTTTTTTGAGATCAAACGAAAATGGAATAATATCCATACGTCTGTTACAAGCTGAGTCCAGATTAGCTCCAAAAAATGTAACTATTCCTAGACTGGAGTTATTAGCTACTTTGATAGGGATAAGGCTTTGTCAGACTGTTAGGAAAGTGAGTGAATTCGAACATCTGAAATGTTTTTATATTGGACTGATTCCATGGTAACTTTGACTTGGATTAAAACCAAGGGAAATTGGAATACTTTTGTGGGAAATCGGGTAAAGGAAATAAGACAATTTAGTGAGAGTCATGATTGGCATCATGTACCTGGAAACTTGAATCCAGCAGACTTATTATCGAGAGGTTGCAATAGCAAAACTTTATTACAGTCAAAATGGTGGGAAGGACCGCTCTGGTTGAAAAATGATTCCGAAGAATGGCCAAATAATGAAATTTTATGTCCCAACTATGATGAAGTGAATAAAGAGGCAAAGAAAAATGTATGTTCCATTTTAGTTAGCAGTAGTAATCGATCAACACAGGATTTCAATTATTTCTCACATTATTCAAAAACATTACGCCTAGTTGCATGGATTTTACGTTTTTACAATAACCTAAAGAGAGACAAACATATTCGTATGGGTAAATTGATACCAAATGAAATTGAAATTGCAGATGACATAATTTGTTTCGATTCGTCCACAAATTTTTCCACTTCCTCCATACTATTCACACTAGAAATGCAGTTATCAACATAAAATGAATTCTAGAATTTTTCCCAAGGGCCAGTCCAATCTTTTCTTGTTATCTGAACCTACATACACAATATCACCAACACTCAAATGACCAATTTCACGTTTGTTAACACAGTTGACCAGTTCCGCCAAATACTCCTTCCTAAATCGAGTACGTAAGTTATCTCGGAGATGCTGCAAATATCGAAATCTTCTCACCAGATGATTCCCATCTATTTGATCCAAGTCCGGCGTCTCAGTATTCGAAATGTCCGAAATAAACATAAAAGGGCATAATGGGGAAAGATCGTTAGAATCTTCGTAAATATAAGTTAGAGGTCGAGAATTGATGATACTCTCACACTCGCACAAAAGGGTTGATAATTCTTCATTCGTAACACAGGCTTTTCCTAAATTCCGTCGCAAAAGTTCCTTCACTATTCTTATTATCCGTTCCCACCAACCACCCCACCAGGGTGCTGAGGGTGGATTGAAATTCCATTTGATTTTCTTAGCTGAAGAAAACTCTAAAATTTTTTCCCAATCAATTTGTTTGAAAAGATTATTCAATCGTACAAAATTAGTGCCATTATCAGAATATATACACGAAATCCTTCCTCTTCTGGAAATGAATCTCCGCAAAGCAAGTATGAATGAATCACTTGATAAAGAACCTACTAATTCTAAATGCACAGCCCTATATATAGCACAGGTAAAAACTGAAATCCACACTTTGCTTCCCCCTTTCAAATATAACGGACCAGCGAAATCTATCCCTGTGATTTCAAAGGCAGCTGTGCAATTGATTCGTTCTTTCGGAAGAGGTGAAAATGGTGTATGGACGAATTTTGATCTGAATCTTTTGCATCGTATACATTTTGACACGATTTCCTTGGTCATTTTCCGACATTTAACTATCCAAAATCTTTCCCTCAACACCGTTACTAAAGTTGATACACCAGCATGTAAATTAATTCTATGTTGTTCTTCTATAAGTTTCGCAACAATTTTATGCTTATAAGGTAACAAAATAGGGTATTTGAATGATTCAAGCTCTGAACTGAAAACTAATCTGGTCTTGATTCGCAAAATATCTTGTTCATCTTTGAAAATTTCTAAAGGTAATTTTGATAATTCTTCGGAACATTCTGATTGTATGGTGCGAATAAGATAGATTTCTGCAATGACAAAAAACCAAGAGTGGCGAGAGTGAAAGTTGCTCAAGGAGAGATACTACGGCCATTTCAAAGATTGTATCCTTTGGAAGTGAGGCATGAAGAAGAAAGGCAGCAGTTAAGAGATTTGAGAGCAGATGGAGAATCATCAAATCCTGGAGGGGGTAACCAATGTCCGATAACAAAAAAGGAAGAATTAGGAAAGCAGGAAAATTCCGTAGAAGAATCAAGAGAGAAGGAGAATTCCGTGAAGAAAAAAGATGATTCAAATACAAGTAAAACAACACGATACGGGCGTATTGTGAAAACTCCTCAGCGCTACGGGATGCGGTGAATCTACTTTTCCTGGTTGGGAGGATGTTGGAAATAGTCCTATGTTTCGTTCCAGTTATAAAATTTAGATACTGTATAATATATAGGTGACGAATGTTTCCATAGAAAATTATCATTATAAAAAAAAAAGATTTTTGTCAACAAGTTATCGAATTGTCAATTAAAGTTTTTACTTCACGATCTACAAGTTTTCCATATTTATATTAGCAAACTATATCAGAAACAACAAAAATGGTTGAAAGTTGAGAGTACCAAAGAATCACATGACATCTTTTTAAGGTTCGAATTCAACACAGATCGGGAACTATACAAAATTTTGAGTTCCCAGATAGACTTTTTCATGCATTCGGAAACATGTCTCTCAAATCTTAGATCATGATCCAACCAGAGTCCAAGACTTTTAACAGTATCAGAGAACTGGATTGGAACATCATTTATTCTGATGAAAATGCTTTCCTTATGCCGTGCTCTATCATTTTGCCTACCGAATAAAATAGCAGTACATTTATTAGGATTCAATGATAGTGAGTGATTCTTCGATACTGTATAGATTCTTTCAAGGTCATCGTTGATCTTTCTACAACTGTTTTCAATTTCGGATGCGTGGAAAGAGAAAAATATCTGTGTGTCGTCCGCGTAGATCTGCATAGAACAGTGGTCAATAAAGTTTTTGAAAGAGGAAGTATAAATTGTATATAATATAGAATAGACCCTTGGGGTACGCCACATGTAACGTTCCGCACATCAGACACTACATTATTGAGAATAACACGTTGTTTCCTATTGTCTAAATAGCTATCAAAAAATGCAACCGATTTGTCAGATAGGCCAATATATTTTGAAATATGCTTCAGGGCAATATGATTTATGGTATCAAAGGCTTTTGAGTAGTCTAAAAGTATAAGAACACTCAACATTCCAGTATCAATTGCCTTAAATATATTGTCGGTTATATTCAAAAGTGCTGTCGCACAATTATGACCTTTCCTAAAACCAAATTGAGTCTCAGGAAGTATTTTATTTTCATTCAAGTATTTCACTAATTGTTCTTTGATTACACGTTCTAATAATTTCGAGATGACAGGTAATATACTTATTGGCCTCAGGTCTTTCAGATCTTTCACTACATCACATTTGGGTAAAGGAATTACATTGGCTACTTTCCATTCAGACGGGTAAACCGACATTTCAATACAAAAATTCAGAATATGGCAAATATACTCAACTAAAAAGGGACAGCACATCAATATGAATTCAATGTTCAAACCGTCAACTCCTGAAGCCTTAGTTTTTATATTTAATATATATTTATATATTTGGATAGCATCGATAGAATTAAAGTTTAAAAGTTCAGTGACATTGTCTCTACGACCATTATAATATTGGTGAATATTCGAATCAGACGAAATGTGGAGAATTGAATCTATAAAAAAGTCATTTATTAAGTTTACATTTGAAAGATTATCAGGTATCATTGGGCATTTTTTCTTGCAGTATATATTCAATTTCTTTAGAGTGGACCAAGCATTGTTATTCCGCTGGCTGACGTGGAAATTAAGATATGCCTTCTTTTCCCTTTCTATACATTTGTTGGTGTAATTTCTCATTTCTTTATACTCTTCAAAGTCTTGTGTACGTTTTGTTTTTTTGATTTTTTTCAGCCTATTATCTCTCTCCTTTATCATAATTTTAATAATATCTGTAATCCATGGTTTTTGTTGTTTCTTTTTGAAAGTAGAAGCTTTGAGAGGAGCGTGGAGGTCAAGTAATGTTTCCAGGTTACTGTTGAAAAAAGTAATTTTGTCATCTATATTTTGAAACTGATAAATATTATGCCATGGAATAGACCTCAAATCGTTGTGGAGTTGATTTTGGTCGATGTTTTTCAGATTCCTATATGAAGCTGTCTTCAATTCTTCATGAATTATATCAAAATCAATATAAACAAATATTAGATCATGATCTGAAATATTTGGAAGATGTAGCGAACCACAATTCAAAATTTTACAGTGGTCGAAGGCAATGATTAAATCTAGCAGAGAAGAAGTATTTTTCGTTGTTCTTGTTGGAAATGAGACTAGTTTTTTCAATCCAGTACTTAATAAGAGTATATTAAATCTATGAACGGATGAGAGATTGTACTTAAACAGATCTATGTTGAAATCTCCGAAACATATCATATGGTCAAATTGAGGTATTATTGATATCAAGCTATTTTCGGAAACATCCAGGAAGTTATTCACATTCACTTGAGGTGGTTTTTATATACAATCTAAATCAATATTGATACTGTTCTGCTTCAAACTCAGCCATATCGCCTCCATATTGTCAAAATTAGGTGGCTGGGTGAATTTAATTGATTTTTTCAGGTAAATGGCTACCCCTCCCCCTCTGATATTTTCCTCTCGATCTCTTCGTACTAGATTATAATCAGCTGAAGATATATCACTATTAACAACATTGCTATTCAACAAAGTTTCACTTAGGGTAATGATATCATATTCATTAGTTGAAATGAGGTCAACTAGATCATTGAAATGAGCTGTTAAAGATCTTATATTCAAATGACAAGCTTTTAATTCCATTGCAACTTTAATAGATCAGAAATCACATTTTCTAATGTCAAAAATATAGAGAAACAATGTGAGCTGAGCTGAATGATAAATTAAAAAAGAAACTGTATATCTAAGGAATGCAATAAAGGGTACAAAAAATAAATGACTACTTATTGGATGATCTTAGTCCATTCTTGCTGGCATTGCTCTGGTTGGCTGGCGGGTTTTTGGAGCATATTTTACTTGCACCAAGTTTGGAACGAATGGTAGAGTCAGACCATTGTTCAAGTATGGAAGTCGGTTGCAAGATAGATTGATGTTCACTGGTGTCGTTGTTGGAATCAATATTGTAATCTGGTACCACTTCCTTACTAGTAGACCGGGAGGTCATGACAGGTGACGTTCCACCATTTTTTCGTGCATGCCTTTTTAAGGCTTGATAAATAACCCTAAAATATCAAAGATAGTCGGGTTTTTAGCCCCCCCGCGCGTCCTCTTCATAATGAAAAACGCTTTTCTTTCTGTAGCGAATTTTCGTGTTTTTCCGTGATATTTTACTGCATGCCATTGTAATATACGGAAGTTCAAACTAATTGAAGCTCTAATAATTGATGGCATGCACCCCGCAGCGGCCCAAGATGATCAAAGGGTTGTGAAAACCTGAAAAAAAATTTAGGAAAATTCCGTGTTTTCAAATTGCATGCCGATGTGAAGAATTGAAGTTTTTGTAATAAAAATACTATGGGAAAATTGGCATGCACCCCCCGTAGGACCAACGGTGAAAAATTTCCGGAAAATTCTGTGAAATTCTAACACCAATTTTCCGTGATTCCAAATCACTCCTAATAAGGATGAATATTAATTTTATAACGGAATAATTATCTAATTCAAATGGCATGCATGTTGAATAAGCCCATCGTATTATAAATAATAATAAAAGTTGCAAAAAACAGTGCAAATTTAGGTGACTCGTTTTTGCATGCCGTTTTGTATTTGATGAATTTACCTTATTTCAAGTCATGAGTGTAAATGGCATGCATGTAGCTACAGCCCAATACACAAAAATTGTGAAAAAATTGAATAAACATAAATTTTTGGATTGAATAAAAAATCTAAAAAATGCCGTGACTTCTTCTTGCATGCCACTTTGTATTTCGTTTGTAGATACTATTTTAAGTTGAAATACGAAATGGCATGCATGTAGCTCCATGAAAATTGTTTGAATAAACATTATTTCAAGTTGATGGCTGAAATAACATACATGTTATCACAGTCCAACATTCAAGAATTGTAAAAAAAATAAATTCAAATAACACGAATCTCCCGGTCTCTAGTCTGAAAGTGGCCTATCATACGTCGACTAGCACGTGAGGTTACTACTACCCTATTGTTACGATCTTTCTTCTGGAAAATATTAATTCTGACACCACTGTTACGATATATCCTTTCAAAATCCAACTTCTGACACTACTGTTACGATTTATCCCTGGGTTCGTCGATTAAAACACCGGGCAACACTGAACTTCTTTTATTATAACTCTCTATCACAACACAAGCACTTAAATCGCTCCGATAACAAACTTTCCAATGCTCGGTACCAAAACTTGTACTAAAAATTCTACTTCCGCACAAAGCTCTGTTCCACTTACCTCCCAATAACTTTCACCACTTAGCTCTGAATAAAATTTGTCACTTAACTAACTCTGTCAATAACTAACTCTCCGAATAAAACTTCTCTCCGCCGCGATATCACGATGCTTATATACCTGCGTACCTATCGAGAATCCTCGAGAGAAGCCCCGATGACGTGTCTCGAATTCTCCAGGCGGCAATCAACAGTTCTTGGAAAATGACGACGCGATCCCTCATCTGCGTTTACGATCTCGTCAGGGCCGGCGCTAGCACGTAACACTATGATAGACGCTACGCCATTGCCTATACCACCGTATAGAAGTAAACAACAAGTTCGTTACCAGTCGGCATGATGTATCAGGTCAAGATTTTATATTAAGCTGGGTTCTGGCAGCATGTGGTGCGGTAGGAGGGTGTCGGCTGAGAGCATTCTTGGCTCACTTGCACTCACGCCTCAGATACATGCATCGGCTGAGCGTTAAGTAAGCGATGGGAATATTAACCCAAATAGGGTGGCGAGTGAATTCAATAATAATACTTCATGTATAAAATAATAATGCTGAAAATGATTTTCTACTTTCATTTTTTATAAAAAATTTGAAAAATAATAAAATTATTAAATCGGAGGATTTTTTTGTTTATTCAACCAATTGTCATAAAGCTACATGCATGCTATTTTGCATTTCGGCTCAAAAAAGTACATAGGTACATAGCGGCATGCAAAAAGCAGTCACGCCATTTTTTTTATTTTTTTTCAATAAAAAAATTGATGTTTATTCAATTTTCTCACAATTTTGGTGTATTGGGCTGTAGCTACATGCATGCCATTTACATTCACGACTTGAAATAAGGTAAATTCATGATTTTCAAAATGGCATGCAAAATCAAGTCACCTAAATTTGCTCAGTGTTTTTTGCAACTTTCGTCACGCATGCCTCTATTTTGCAACACCCTGGTGTGCATGCCAAATTTTCTTCTATTCAATAATGGTACGAATTAGGTATTTTCTCAATGGCATGCAGTTTGGAATCACGGAAAATCGGTGTTAAAATTTTACAGAATTTTCCGGAAATTTTTCACCGTTGGTCCTACGAGGGGTGCATGCCAATTTTTCCATAGTGTTTTTATTATAAAAACTTCAATTCTTTACATCGGCATGCAATTTGAAAACACGGAATTTTCCTAAATTTTTTTTCAGGTTTTCACAACCCTTTGATCATCTTGGGCCGCTGCGGGGTGCATGCCATCAATTATTAGAGCTTCAATTAGTTTGAACTTCCGTATATTACAATGGCATGCAGTAAAATATCACGGAAAAACACGAAAATTCGCTACAGAAAGAAAAGCGTTTTTCATTATGAAGAGGACGCGCGGGGGGGCTAAAAATCCGACTATCTTTGATATTTTAGGGTTATTTATCAAGCCTTAAAAAGGCATGCACGAAAAAATGGTGGAACGTCACCTGTCATGACCTCCCGGTCTATAGCGTTCGCAGTGGGAGGAGCACTGTTGAACTTTTCTTGGTGGGGATTTGAATCAATATTATCAAGTTCCTTTAATGTATAATATTTATTATTGATGAATAGTTTATCTTGTTTTATATAAACTATGTTACTTTTATTTTGTTTGGCTTTGTTGTAATGTACCTTCAGTACATTTAATTTTTGTTTTCTCTTGGTTCTAGCGAAGCATAAATCTTGATATGCTTGAAAGGATTAGTTCGCAATCGACTCGATCAAGCTGGCTGTGGTTTTCATTCAGTTTCATTCAGCAATGACTGAAGAACGTGAAAAATATCGAGAAGCAGTCTTATCAATTATAAATAGGTATTATCACGACAGATGGCTGAAAAAATGTTTTTCCTCAAAACTGTGAATTATTTTACCATACAAACACATTGCATATTTGATCACATTGAAATTGTTTCAAGTTCAGAAATTTTTTAGTTACGATTTAGTTTCACAGTCTCTCGAGTTGCCTCCGTGAGCGAGTCCGATGTACTTCGTTAGAGTTCGCCTTGTGAGAAGAGGATTTTTATACCCTATTGAAGGCGTTAACACATTGTGTCAGTGGTTTGTCAATTTAGTGGTTCGGATAGATTGTAAATGAACTTATAAGCAACTGATTTGCATAATTTTGTGGTTCCATCGGATAGATAAAAAAAGAAATAGCAATAGATATATTTTCAGTGAACAATCATTAAAGTAATAAGGTGTGAATATTTTTAGAATCCTACCTAACTATAATTCCAGAACATTTGAGCCTTATACATGAGACAAGTGAAATATATAGGGTGAGAAACAATGAAAGGTCATATTTTTCCCCAGTAATAACACAAGTTTGGTGTTTGTTTTCAGGTAATTATTAAATGTTCCGCCATTTTGTATTAGGTGAAGAAATTGACTTCATTTTCTAGGGTTGTTGTAGTAGTATTCGTCAGGAGCTTCAAAATGATGTATCACAAGGCCCCCCTTGCCATTTAATTTTTTGTTTCCAGGTGGCGCCCAGTCGTCATATTGAAGCTCTCATGTGTCAATTTCACTCCAAGATATAGTATTCAAGCATCAATTTTATTATCCCAAGTTTCAATTTTTTGAGTTGATCTGTTCAAAAAATAACAGGGGGGGGGGGGACAATAAAGAAATGCACTGTATATTTCAACCGATTGAGAGAGCATTTTTCAGATTGAGACATTTCTTATTTTTTATAGCGCATGCAATAGATTGATGAAAATTTTCTTCATCCGTGATATTGAATTTGGGATTGTATTCATCAATATGAAAAATGCTCTCACAATCAGTTTCGATCTTTTATCAGCCATTACCTCAATTCAAAAATAAATTCCTTTGGGGGTAACACGTTTGGCACTGAACATCAAAAAAGTAACTTCTTTCTCCACCACATAATCCAAATACAAAACTTCCCCACATTTTGTGCCTTCTCTTGAAACTATTCACATTTTATATAAAAAATCGGCCTTACCATTGCCATTATTTGTCTTACAAACAGAGGTTCACAATTCAAATATCCGAAAAAATTAATTATCGGAACATGAATATTTGAGAATTTTTTCTCACAAAATATTTCATCTATTGATAATTATATCTGAGTACTCTTGGATTATAATTGATCATAACTATCTTTGAAATGGATTATACGAAACAGAACTATATTCGAAATAGAAAATTCAGAATGTTATGTTCCATGAACATATTATCCTAATCCATCGAAATGCCTTCTGCAATTGCTGCGTATACGAGTTTGGCTAAACAAAATTTGACATTTCACCATAGAAAAACTGTCAAATTTTGTGCAACGGCTTCAAGCGCTATAAGCTAGCAGACGCAGGGATTGTAACCTCTTCCACTGGAGTAAGATGCCTAGGAAACCCTGGTGTGTCTAGTGATTCGATATTGTTTAGAATTTATTGGCGAAAAACAATCGACGATTACAAAAGCTTTCTAATTTTTGTATAGGGGGCGTTATATGAGCATTTTCGAGAATCTGTTAAATGTCGGTTTTGACAAATTGACGTAACTCTGAGGTTTATTGTTGTCAATGAAAACTCTGAAATTATTTCTTCGCATTCAACAGTGTTTGAAAGTCTATATAAGTAGAATAAATATAAATAAATAAAAATTCTTGAGAGGAACAACATAAATGAACGATGAGATCGGAACCTTTGGTGAAAAAGGTAAAACTTTTTCTAGAGATCAATTACCCTAACACCAAACTGATATTTTTGCACTCGACGCGCGTTTCGTTTACAAAGTTAGCATTTTCAGGAGAAAAAAAAAATTCAAGATGTTGAACTTCACACATTTCAAAACAAATATAGAAAGACCAATAATTCCCTATCAGAGATGTTCGTAATAGAGCAGCACTCTATTCACCTAAGTCTATCACTCAGCTCCCACCACCGAGTGTACCCGGATCCAGAGAGTGTTTTCGAACGCAATTCAGATATCCTTTTGACCGGCATCAGCTGTATTAGAGTCAAGACAGGCCCGTATTCAAATAAAATGTCGAAGTAGAATTATGCAAAATTATTCAATCCAAGTTAGGTATAAGATGGCAGACTTATGCTTGGTTCATAGATCAAACTTTCACTTTTAATTCATCTTTTACTTCAAGGAAGTTCTCACAATGCTAATCAATAGAAACATTTATACACGACAGTTTTACTTTAACATTTTGGCATCACTGATTGCAAATACGATGAAACAATACAATTCATTTTTGTCTCATTGGTGGATATTTGTAAAGGAGATGTGGGTGTGTGAATCGCCAATCGGTGCAGCCAGGTATCAATTAAAGTACTAGAAACATACATAGATCAGCTTAAAATCTGATATCTGATGCAGGAAACTATGATATAATGGAAAGGTTTATGAGGAATATTTTCGAAATGCTGTCCACCTTTTCTTGATATGAGAAAATCTGGGACACTTACTAAGTGTTGAAACGAGATGTTCGTCAATAAGGAATATGCAGATGCCAGGAGAAACAGTAATTTATTGTACAGCGTTTTTCAGCAAATTAACAGTTTAAAAAAAATAGCAACTAGTCAATAGTGCTCAGTAAATCGAACATCAACAATGAACTTGCCTAAAACCAGGCAATGCACCGGTAACTTGTATAACAAATTTTAGTGAACGAACCCAAGGGCTTTTAAACAACAATTTGCTTTTCGTAGTACGATGGCAACGAGCAACCAATTATCTCTAAATGTTATCTTTAGGTATTCAACAGAAAAACGGAATTCGAACAAATTGGAATGAAAACAGTCAGGTATCGACATCTATAAGGAAGAACGAGAATCACGACAGCCGTTAATAGCAATCTGTAACTGGGCACCTAGCATTTTGTTACAGTGTTGACCGAATTAAAAACATTGTGCCGGTTGGAAAACCTCATTTTGAAAAACATATCTCAAACTTATTGTTATTTTTGCACTAGGTTATGTCCAAAAGGTACAAATCCCATCCAGAATCAGAATAAGTAGCATTACTACTACCAATAAATCGGTGAAAAAATGGAAAAAAAAACAAAACAAATGGAAAAAAAGTGCTGGCCGCTTCACTGCTGAGAACCAAATCATTGACAAAAGTTCAGGACCAAGACAGCAACAACCACAAACATGTTTTTATTTTTCCCATTTTTCACGGAGATGAATAAGCCTCTGAAGAAGCTGGCCACTCGCGCTAGCGAAACGTCAGGAAGAAATTCCAAAGAACGACGGCCTTCAAGCCCGAAGAGAAGTAGTTATACTAATAACCTCGGCCGCGAAAGCCTTAACCATTTTGTCAACCTGAATTGTTTTTGGCATCCACTATCATCCATTATATAAACCACACACATACACTACGACATTAAGTTTTTTCTCGTCCTGACTTATAAAAAATCCTCACCACCCAGCTACACCTTAGCTCTTGAGCCGTTTGCGAAAAATGAGTCTGCAATTTGTTGGTATTGATACTGATCATTTCGAAGGCGACATGCTGCCACTTCTGCGGCCTACCAAATCGATATGAGTACGGACACCATACGAACAAAAAATGTAGGCTAGTCTGAAGAATAAAATACTTTTGGTGAATTCTACGATAGACCAATAATTACAAATGGTACATTTCCGGATTACATCCGCAATTTTATTAAAAGAATGTAAGTTTTCTGGTTAATTGAGTTTTATTATTATTCAAATACTGCCTGCTTAGTTTATAGAGGGAAATTATATTAAGAATAAGCAGTTCATTTAGAATACTTCATTAGTTTGAGATCAGTTCTAATACCATTTTGATCGCCTTTTAATTATTCTTTAAATATCTACAAGGTGATCTATTTGGATGGGACCAACCGAAGTATAATTGAGGATTAAACGACTTACCTGAAGGAAGTTCATTCAAAATTATACGAAAAAATACAATATTTTTTTGTCATCCCGACCCAAAAATGCGATATCATCGGAAGGTGTATTGTCGAATATTCGAGTGAGATATCGTGGGATCGTGGTTAGTCATTCTTTCAACTTGCGCATATCAGTAGTCATAGAGGTACTACTACAAGGTGATCTATTCGGATATGACAACGTATAATTCAGATTGAACTTCCTTCAGGTAAGTCGTTTAATCCTCAATTATATATCTTGACAATGTTTTGAAAACTGTTACAGTTAACATTTACAAAACGTCATCCTTTTTTGAGATGAGTTTTTTTCACTTCGAAGAATGCTTTATTTTCTGACATGATAAGAATCGGACATAAGAATCACGCTAACTTCCAGCTCACATGACCTCTCATTAGTTTTTCGTTCATTGAACAACGACAATATCTTCACCAAAATTTCAGCTATTTGTTGCTATTTTTCGCAATCCGGGACCCTCGTGATGTTGTCTCTATGTTATTCTGAACGATACGTTCCTCGAAGGTATAATCCGTAGAATAGTGCTCCTGGAGGTTCAAAAGTGGATGCAGAGAACAATGAAGAATTAAAAAGATCATACAGAAATTTTCAAGTAAACTTCTCCCAGAATCGGAGAGTGAATCTATCTACCCACAGAACAATACTTAATGAATGTGTGAAGTTCCCATGGAGGCGATCAGTCTCGACAGGAATTTTTATCAGCGGTTCACTCTTCCTGGAAAATTTTAGCATAGGGTAAGGAAAGTACGGGGAAAATTGAAATAATGCCATATAAGCCCAATAACCAGTGGTTTAAACCTGACACTAAATCCAAGAAAAATGATGTGTGGTACACAGGCAGTCTTTGGGGAGTATATATATATATATATATAAATATCTTTGGGGAGTATATATATATATATATATATATATATATATATATATATATATATATATATATATATATATATATATATATATATATATATACTCCCCAAAGACTGCCTGGGTACCACACATCATTTTTCTTGGATTTAGGGCCAGTTTTTCAATACAAGGATAAATGAGTTATCTGTCAGATAAATGGAAGGAGAGAGGAGGTGCGCGTGGATAATATTTGGCAGTGACAAGGAAAAAAACTGATGGTTATTTCAATTTGACAGATATCTTGCATTGAAAAACCGGCCCTTAGTGTCAGGTTTTAACCACTGGTTATTGGGCTCATATGGCATTATTTCAATTTTCCCCGTACTTTCCAACCTAATGGTTGTATTTGATATTTGGAAGTGAAATAATGATCTATGATGAATAAACAACGCAAATTTCACAAATTTTTTGCGTTTTTCATCAAGTTTGAACAAACCAGTCAATGCATTCATTATTTATCTTGGTCCTAACCTAATTAAAATTTTCTGTACCCGTTGTTTTTTAGTTCGCTTATTTTTCATGACCAAAGTGAATATTTTTGAAAAAATATACTTATCATTTCATTGCTAAGTCACTCTACTTTCAGAATATGTATCTAAAAACCTCTGATAACAAACTTTTCATTTATTATATTCGGGAAATTTCCCATAATGCATCAAAATTTGTCTGAGAAGTCTCGGGACTTTATTATCTAGCTTTGTGAATATGAAAATATATGGTTATATGAGAATCTGCTCTTTCTCGCAGCGACTTTTATTTCTCAGTTTGAGATCTCAGGCCAGTTTCATTCTAAAAAAGTGGCAATTTCTCACCTTTCACAACACGACGCGACATCAGGCATCATCTGATAGAGTAGACCGTGACGCGTACATTTGTGCCGACTCGGTTCCAGAGGTGATAATTGTTGAAGGAATTTCTATTAAAATACCGTCGATTTAATGACTTTCCTCTGTCATCCAATATGCCGTATAGCGTATCACGAGTACGCTGGCGGGTGGCAGAGGGCCGTGCCACCTGCGGAACATCCGGGTGTAATGCGAGTCATAGTCGGGCCCAGTGAGCTCCGGTCGAAGAGACGTGGGATGGTCCGGCGGTAGGTAAGCGGAGCTTGCTCCAACGCTATGTGCTGTGTGAGGGAAAACGCCGGTTTCCACGTTTAACACCCAAGATAAGGTGAGCCTGGATTACACTGCCAACACTCGGGGGTTACCGCTGACCGCCCCCCTCCACACGGTCGTATTTATGACTCTCTCAAGGTCATATTTTATCTCTATACACCTTAACCTGCAATATTTTTTCCCGCATAGCAATATACGAGCAGTTAAACTCGAAAGATTCATTGGGAACAGTTTGCTGATCTGCAAATTAGCTTCACCCCATTGAGGTGAGAATGCGCTCAGAGGATATACCAAAGAATATTCACGTATACGCGAACAAGAAGCGTCAGTTGCCGCTAATCCTGTGGTCAAGGGCCTTTTTCAATCGGCATAACGAACATCCATCCAAGTAAGATTTATCGAACACCATAAACGGGAATAGAAACTAATTCACCGCCCGAACTAATCTCAAACCCCCACCCAATTCATAATAACAGGAATAGTAGCTATTTAATGGGATATAAATCTGTATGACCCCTCATTTCCAAAAAAGCACCCGAGGCCCAAAGAACGCCTTGCAAACTGCACATAAAGTTCATTAGTGATCGTAGCATAACGCTAGTGCGTGGTGCTTCGCAATAAAACTTCAGATTGTGTCGACCTACGATTGTTGGTACTAAGAAATTGATCTCGGTAAAAAAAACAGTACTGTCGATATTGTTGTTAATTAAGTTATGCAAAAAATGTATACCAAGAATAACTCTCCTTTTTCCAAAGATGTCATATAAAATCGTGACAACGAAATGTTATGATCAATACCCCTCGTAGGATATTTTCCATAAACTTTTAGACTTGAATATTTCAGGAACTTCCTCTGCATGCTTTCCATTGATGTTTTTTGGTAGTCGTAAACTGGATTCCATAACACAGAGCCATACTCCATATTAGATCTAGCATACGCAAAATACAGCAATTTTAAAGTGGCAACACTTTTGAAGTTTTTGCTATTTCCGTGAATGAATCCAGGCATCCCATTTGCATCGGCAATCTTATTTCTGATATGAATGTTAATTTGCTGTCATATGTTATGGCAAGGTCTTTTATCTCGTGTACACGGTTGATTGTATTATTGTCGATCAAATAATCGTACATTAAAGTTCGTAATTTGTTTGTGAATGATATCATGTTACATTTGGACACATTCAGTTCTAGATTATTATCGTTACACCAAAGTTTGATTATATCATATTCATATTGTACTCGTTGGCAGTCAGAAATATAATCGATTTTGTTGTTGTAAAATTGTTCGTTCCGTTAACCAGCTGACGAACGTCAACCCTCAGAAGTCGAAACTTGTGCGAGCAATGGATCTTACCTTTTAACGTGCGATTACCCAGCACGGTGGCCCGGCGAGGATACGAACCCCGGCCTTCCGCTTGATAGGCAGATATGCTAACCACTACACTACCGAGACCATAATAATGTTTCACGTCGTCTGCGACGAGTAGGCTATTCAAAGAGGTTGCCAAATTATAAACAAAAGAGGTCCAAGATTCGAACTACGTACGGAGCCGATTTGAAAGATTCGTATTCCACGAATTGTTGTTTGTTGACTAGATATAATACAATTAATTAGAGTAACCAGTTGGTGAGAGAATCCCAATTTTTTCAATTCACTAAGAAGCACATATAATGTCGATACAGTCCTTAACCACTAAACTAGGAATACCATCCACGCCTGTGGTGAGTTTGTTTTTTAATTTTTTGAAGCAGTAGCAATATCGGTATTGGAGAAGGTAAAGATGTTCAAAATATCTAATTCAGAATTATGAGAATTTTCACGAAGCAAGTTCTCGTCGGAAACCAACTAAACACTCTCTGCGAATCCGTTGACAATATCCCCGAGCTTGTCAAACACCGCATCACCAAGTATCATGATACCTGGAATAAGCGAATGCCCTTTTATTATACTATGTATGAATATGACCAAAAATTCGATCTGTCAGATGGAATATTATTTTCAACTGTATTTGTAAATTTCTTATATGCTGCATTTATTCTAGTTTCAAAAGTTTTTCTCAGATCCGAATATTGATAAAAAGCTATTTTGTATTTCTTAAAGTTTTCATAAGCTATTTTTTCATATGATGATACTATCGGCATCGAACCATGGGGGAAATTTACACATGCCGTATATTTAGAGACATCACGCCATTCGGTTGTTCGGATCAGTTCACACATAGCTGGAAAATTTGCTTTACGAAAATTAAATTGTTAAATTGGCATCTGTTGTATTATTAGCAAAGTAATTGGTGTGAGAAGTATGACAGTTCAACGAAATAGAAAGTGCAGGATGATGAGCTTCTATGTCAACAAAAGGTTGATCACATTTCTAGATACAATCTTCACAATTGGTTATGACTACATCCAGTTTGCGATTATAAATATTCGTTATCTAATTGTACTGTTGCTAGCATGATATTGAGAATGTTCTGAAATTTAGTATTATTGAAGTTAACATCATACTTTGGAATATTAAAATCACCACTTATAGAAAATTCCCATTGGTTACAGAATCCGAACTCTACAGAAAATCGAACAATGTTTCGTAGTGGATATTAGAGCAATTAGGTTGTATATAAACTACAATAATACTCGAAGTGAAGTTGCAAAGAACCAATTGAGAGCCAACAATATCAATTTCGGGAAGTGCTTCCTTCAGACCCAAAAACGAAATCGGTAGCAACCTGAAATTAACATTGGACGCCAAGAGGACACCACTTCCATTGGTGATACTGTTGGTTTCCAGATTACGATCACATCGAAATACACTATACATTAATGGAAAGATTTCTTGATTGAACACATCATCTTGAAGATTAGTCTCTGATAGATAGACCATATCCACAAGGGCGTAGCCAGGATTTATAACAGGGGGGGGCAAACCATGGTCCATGGTCGTACAAAATGTGAAATTTTTTGATAAAAAGAAAAAGCAAATGAAAACGAAGCTTTGAAATTTTAATTATACTTGAATTAAACTAATAACATTTTTCTTGGGTTTAAACTAAATTTATCCAAAACTTTCTTCACTATGCAGTCCTGATTTTCCTTTAAAAATTTTCGATGCACACTCATCAAACACAGCCGAGTGAGTCTGTCATCACTCATTGTACTTCTGAGCCAGGTTTTTACCCTTCGTAGGGTACTGAACGATCTTTCCACGGTAGCAGTAGTGGATGGAAAAGCACTTAATATAAGCAGTGCGTGCCTTGTTGCAGGAAAAAAACATTTGCTTCCTCCAAAAGTGCAGCCACTTCAATGTTGTTTAATTTTTCTTCTGCTAAATTCTTTTTTTTCCACATATTGTACCACAAATCTAATTCTGCAGAGACATCACCCAACTTATAGAATTCCATGAAAGATTCTGCATTATTTTTGAAATCTTTTGAAGTCATTTTGAGCATGTTTGAAGGATGAAGATAAGTTAAAGCAAAAGCAGGTGTATTTTCGTTGGAGAATCTAGCATCCAAAGACGAAGTTAAAGAATCAAGATAAGGAATGATTATTGACCGCTTCCAGTATTCAACTGCAGACTCAGATGGTGGATTACTCCTGTGTACTTGCTTTTGAGTGACTCGTGGAACTGACAACTCAACCCCTACTTTCTCTGCGATATCAAGTGACTTTTTAAATGAATCATAAGAAACATTTTCGACATCTTGTCGATCTTCTTTGATTACATCTAGAATATCATCAATATGTTTTTTCACCATAACCAAATCCATACTTTTACCTTCCGACCACCTGGTCTCACAGAGCCTTGAAAGATTTGGAACTGATTTCCTACGGGCTGGCGATTCACGAAAGAAGGTTATGGTGTCTTCAACCGTTGCAATTGTGTTTCTTATTTCTGGTAGCTTGCTAGTATCATTGACTACAAGATTCAGTCTGTGGCTGGAGCAATGGAAAAATAAAGATTTAGCGTACTTTTTTTTAAGAATGGCCTGTACACCACCTTCTTTGCCGGCCATCGTGGAACACCCGTCAAATCCGAATCCCACACAATTATCGGCGGAAAAATTATTATCTTCTAAAAAACTTTGAATTACGCTAGCGATTGTAGAAGCATCTTGACGTTTTAACTCAATGTAGCCTATCAATTCCTCTCTGATTATTTTTTGGTTTTCATCATAGAACCTTAATCCAATAGAAAGCTGCTCTTTTCCAGCGATATCCGCTGTTTCATCAGCCATTACAGCATAAGCTTTTACCCGTTTACAGTCTTCGATTATTCTGTCTCTGATAACTTCACCGCATAATTGTATGATCTCATTTTGAATTGTTGGTGAGGTATAGACTGCGTTTTTTTGACATTTATCCAAGTGGCTCTTTAGCTCCTCATCACCAGAGGCAATCCTCAAATTTAAAAGGTCAAAGAAAACTCCCTCATTTCCTTCTTTTCCTCTAAGCGGCAAATCATTAATTCCACAAAATATTATGCATGAAATAATTGCTGACAATATTTGTTTATTTTCTTCAATCATCTTATGGTGCCCTATTTGCATCCGGACATCAACAGGAGCATTTTCAAGAAACGCTTTTGCAGCAGCTATTGAACATTTGTGGTAATGGCTGCCAACGTGCTTTCTACAATTTTCATGTACATTCTTAAACTTCATGTAAGGCCTTACCATAAATGACCCCAAAACTCCTTTAACTGTAGCAATTCTTGGAGGAAATAAAACACAATACAAACATAAACCTTTCAAACGACTTGAGTATACCAGCCATGGAGTATATTGATCTAACCAGCGGTGGTTGAATTTTCTTTTCAAGTGAATGGCATCAGAAGCAAAATCGTAATAGGATGATGGAACCCAAGGGTTTGTTAACAATTCCTTTTTTTTTTCAGAAGGTAAGTTATTGGCACAACTAACATAACGACCAATGTCATTTTCATGGTAGCCATCGCGTTCTTCAGTTTGTTTAGAGGTCCCAGTTCCAGAGACAGCTTCATGTAGATTTGAGGAACTACTTGAGCCTCCTTCAAAAATAGATTCCGATTTTGATGTTCCGACCATTTTATTTTCATCTTCATAAGAACCATTGCTTCCACTTCCACTACTGTCATCCCGAACTCTTTTCCGTTTTAGAGATTTTTGACCTAAGAGTAATAACCTAATATCATTCTTGTTTCTTAGTCCCTAGTATGATAATTAGTATAAAAGGAGACCACCATGTAATGATAGCTTATTATGTGGCGTGGATATATTATATCTGATGTTAATATTTTTTCTCTAGATTATAAACACAAAATGAAATTAATAGCACGTTTGACGTGCTGTTTGATCTTCAATACGGTAAAATTTTAAGTTTTCATATTCAGTCCCATTTGAGATATCAGCTGTCGAAATTGGTGCACTATTATAGTTTGTAATGTTTTTTATAATTATAATTAGATTAGAGGGCAAAAAAAGTCGGCATCATAATAATGGAAAATATATAAAAATATAATAATAATGCACATGTTCTTTTGCCAAAGCTAATAAAAATTGTTTCACAAAAATACAAGCAAAGAGTAAAGAGCAATTGGCAATTTTGTAAAGGGCTGGAATTGATTTTTTTTCCAAACATTGCGATACAAAAAGGGCCGAAAATTAAAAAAAGATAATTTTGAACAAAAATTAACATTGGATATAACATATCTAAATTATAAGCTATCATTACATGGTAGTTTAGTTTTATTTGGTGCTGCTCGAGCAACCAATTTTCAAATTTTTGTACCATTTCTAATGAAATGACTCTAATATTTTAATTGAAAATTTAAATTCCTTCTGAAATTATTTTATTTACCTTTTTGCAACCAATTTCTTATATCCATATTGTCTTTTCAGTCTCTTTATTCTGTGGATTCTGTGGTAAAACTATTGATACGGATTTTCCCTCTTGTTTCTCGCGCCTCGCTTCCTATTCGCAGTATGCAACTTCGTATCCTGCACTATGTACTGTACTGTACTGTCTTCGCACCGGATAGGCAACTTACTTTATATACCCTTTTCAGCTCAGCCTAGAAATTGCCAGAACATTCGCATCGCCGCCAACGCCGGTTCCCGAACATTCCCCACTTGTATCTCGATTTTCTCGAAGAAAACCAGTGGCGTTTCGTTATACTATTGAATAAGACACTTTCGCAAGACACCAACTCAATAGTTCTTATAAGAGTATTAATTTCGAATCGTGATGTAGGATTGTGTATTGAATATTTCAAAATATTTCACACTAACACTGCTTATTGAGTAAATTCGTTTTCATTAATTAATAGGATTGAAAAATGTAGTTAAAAGAAAACAAGAAAGAAAAAGTGACCATTTTTTACTTTTTTTCTCAAAATGTCCGACTGTTAAGTAGTTGAATCGAACACTAAAAAATTACGTATCCTGAAAGTTAATGATTTATTTTCGGTTTTTGCTTCCAGGGGGGGGGGGCAGTTGCCCCCCCCCTGCCCTTCGCTGGCTACGCCCATGCATATCCATTTCATCACTGGAGGAAGAGTTGTAAAAGGCAGTTGTTTTCGATTTTAGTCCTCTGACGTTCTGGTGTGTGAGTTGTAGCTGGGTACTAATCTAGTTTAAATTAACAATTTTTGGAAATCCATTGAAGTATTTCATAATACAGTTATTTTCAGCATTGTTTTTTCTTTCATTCAATTGCTGGCGTAGCCTCTCTATATATAGATATAGTGCTGAATTTGACGAGGTGTCTTATCGAAGGATATGAAAATATGCATGAAGTTATCATTCCTTGATTTTTTTTGAGTTTCTAATGCATGCTGATACTCATGCTTCGTTCTCTAGGGTTACTTTGATAGGTCGAGGAGTGGTTCTGTTAGCATCGTCTTTTCCTAGACGCATAGGTCGAAGAGGATCTGTAATTATATGCGGGTTCACGCTGTTCATGACCCTGGCCACTTCGCTCAACTCTGCAGTGAATCGATCCTCCTTGAGTGGAGCAGATTCTTGTTCGGAAATGCCAAGAATAACAAGGTTGCATTTCCTAGCATTTCTTGGACGATCTCTTCAAAGACGCTTGTGGGAATGGTGGTGAGGTGGTGCTTTGGCAATTTTTCTCAATTCCTTTACCACATCTTGCAAGGATATATTCACTGCTTTCAAAGAATTGATACACAGCAGGCTCATTTTATGTCTAAGCCAGAGCTTAAGAACTCTTCAACTGAGTAGAAAGGGTGTTCTTGAAGGAAGGATCTAATTTTGATTTTAAATCTGTTCATTGGAAGTTGCTTTATGTTTTCAGGTAATTTATTGAAAAGTCCCATTGGTGGCGAGTTATTCTTTAAATTTGTAAGTCGGTAAAATGGAGTTTTGATGAGATTTGATGAACGTGTATTATAACTATGCAATTCTGATGATAGTACAAATTTATTTTTTTGTTTGTGTATATCGATCATGGAGTAGTAGATGAACAGACAAGGAAGTGGCAATATTCCATATTTAACAAAAAGCGGTTTTCAGTGTTGCCTGTAGTCTGCATTTGCTATTATTCGAATACATTTTTTTTTGTATTTTGAAAATTTTATCGGCTCTGCTCGCATTTCCCCAGAGAATAACACCATAAGTTATTTGCGAGTGCATCAGAGAATAATAAACTGAAAGTAAAGGAATATATGACTGGATATTTTTGAACTGATTTTTCCTATATGGTCTGTCCAGTTTAGCCTATCATCCACATCAATGCCTAACAATCTGACCGATTTTCCCGTTGTAATTTGATGATTGGTTGAGAAAGTAATATTTTGGGTTTTATTCCTGTTTGAAATTATAAGCATTATACCACGCCTCAGCTTTGTTCTCTGTGTTTTATGAGATTATTTAATTTCCAAAGACACTTGTCTGAATTGATTAATGTTGCGTCATCCGCGAACATAACAATAGGTGTGATAAATAACGAGATTGTTTAACAATAATTGATTTATTTGATCAACCCACAATAACCAACACAATGAAAACAACAAGACAAAATCACAACCGAACTTGTCTATCGCTAAATATTAACTATTTTTCTTGGTGCCTTGCATCCCTGGCCGCTGTTCCATATCTCTGACTCAGATACGGGTATTAGATAATAAGGTCTCCTAACATTCGGCCATCCTGTTGTGTAGCCGGTCCTCAGGCGACTCAATAGCAGTTTCATCTATAAAAGAAAAACAAAATTATTTAGTCCATTACTTCATTATTGCACCCATTCAGGAACAGAATAATAGGATGTTTCTCTAGTCATTGAGCGTTGTACCCCTACTGTTCATACAATCAATTCTAATTGAGCTTTGTACTCATACCGTACCCATCTCACGATCACACTAAACCTATAGTGAATGAGCCTTGTACTTATACAGTACTCATCTCAACGGTCACACTGACACTAGTGAATGAGCCTTGTACTTATACCGTACCCATCTCATCGGTCACTCTCTCATTTGTGATTGAGCCTTGTACGTGTAAGGTACCCATCTCAACAGTCACAACTTTCTTTTATTCGTGAACGAAACTTGTACATACATCGTACTGACCACAATGGTCAGTCACTCTTTTATTTGCATTTTCAGTTCTCAACCATTTATATCTTGATATCCAACCAAAAATGTCCTACCTTTGCAGTTGTATCAACGTCTCGATTTGAAATTATTTTTATTTGATTCATCTCGTTTTGAACTTCTCTGTACACTGTTTTTATCCGTAAAATAAGTGTTGGAACTCTTTGATGTACTGAGCATATCTCCGTGAAATGATTTTTGATATCCGATGTGCCCTTTAGTATTAGCATGATCTAGAAATCTAGATAGTTAGCCAAATATCCTACAGATGTAAACTGAGCTGCCCTGGCGGGAAATTTCATGTGCTCATTATCTATACCCTCGATAATCGAATCAATGATATTTTCCTCACTGATAATAAATTTAATAAATTCAATTTCTTAATTTTAGCAAGTTTTTCAAAACAATAGTCACTTAGTTTTTGTCCCCTTTCGTGCGAATAATTTGCGGCCTCAATGAATAACCTTCCGAATTTAATGTCACTAGGAAAAGTTTCAATGATTGACGATTTCATATCCTCCCACAAAGAAAACTCTCGCTCCAAAGCATCGTACCATTTACGCGCATTTCCACGTAATCTACTAGTAGCTAATTTCACAGTCAGCATATTGTCCCACTGATGAATACTTCGCAGTTTATCAACTTCACCTACCCAGGTTATGGAATCGAACATTTGGCATGCTGGATCGAATTCCGGAATCAGTGATTCATCAACGTTCAGACTACTATACAAATTTCTACTCACGTTGATCATTCAACTTTCTTTGTGTGACTCACTGGAGGAAGAGGTAGAATCCTTCCGGGATCCTTTCTTCGACTTGCTTTTTGGCATTTTGAGAAAACAGCAATTCCAGTTCCTGAACTTTCACTCGCGTAGATTAAGCATTCCACTTCTGACTTGATAAATAACGAGATTGTTTAACAATCATTGATTTATTTGATCAACCCACAATAACCAACACAATGAAAACAACAAGACAAAATCACAACCGAACTTGTCTATCGCTAAATATAAACTATTTTTCTTGGTGCCTTGCATCCCTGGCCGCTGTTCCATATCTGTGACTCAGATACGGGTATTAGATAATAAGGTCTCCTAACAGGTGATGGAAAAAAGTAATAAAAAAGATCATTGATATAGATGATAAAGAGAAGTGGATCTAGGATGGACCCATGTGGTACTCCGTGATTAACTTGTTTGAAATCAGAGAACTCATTGTTTACGTCTCCTGATACCGTAAAACTTCAACTTTTTCAGTAAGATACTGTGAGAGACACAGTCAAAGGCCTTGCTTAGGTCACATAAAGTTATACCAACATGTTTACCCAACTCAAGGCTCTCCACAATATCCGCCACAACACCACATATGGCATCAATGGTTGAACAGCCGCTTCCGAACCCGAATTAGTTTCTATGCAATAGACAATGTTTCTCGAAATAATTTGTTATTTTCTGTTTGAGTAAGATTTCGAAAATTTCACCGGTACCAGAGAGATTGGTCAGTAATTGTCTGGTAATAGTTCATTACCTTTTTTATATATAGGAATGAATTTTGAAACTTTCCAGACATCTGGAAACAGTCCTTCGCTAAAACAAACATTTATTAAATGAGTCATTGGTAGGACTAAAAACTCCATAGACTCCTTGATGATGGTAGCATTCACTTTATAAAAGTCATAGCTTTTAGCACTTTTTAAAGAATTGATTGCACTCCTGACTTCATACTCAGTTACAGGGCTTAGAAAAAAACTTGCATTAACATTTTTGGTACATGTTTCAGAAAGTCCTCAGCTTCTAGGTTATTTGAATTTAAAAAGTTGATTAAATTGTCAGCGACCGTTGCGAAGAAGTCTATGAAGATATCAGATTGTATAGAAAGTCTGCTTGAAGATTCCCTGTCTGAATTTCTCTCATAACTGATGAGCTTCCAGCTGTCTCTAGGTTTATTTTTCGAATTTTCAATATGCATTTCTTTTGGTTCGATTGATTTTTTTGTTTGTACTCTTTTTGGTAGTTAGTGTGTGTAAGCTGCTTTATCATCCGGATTTTTAGTGTGGTCGTAGATATTTTTTATAGACGCTAGAGTATCTCGCGTGTCCCGCAATTCATGATTAAACCATTTAACTGCTGGTTTTGACGTCAACTTAGATTCTCTCACGGGAAAATGTTTTTCAATTAAAGTCTGATATATATATATATATATATATATATATATATTTAATGAAGTTTTGGCTAATTGATTAATGTTACAATGATTTATCTTTGAGAAAAAAGAGAAATCTATTTGGGCTAGGGAGTTTTTGAAATGTTTAATTCTATTTTCATCAAAGCACCTTTTCCAAATGAAAGTTTCGTGGTTAGGTGTGCTGCTGGTAATATTTATAAATTGCCCATAATTATCAGACAAACATGGATCAACAATACCTGTTATAAAATTGTTTTCTGTTATGTTAGTTAATATGTTATCGATGCAACTTGCAGATGATTGAGTTACTCGAATATAATCAGTTATTGGTGCCGTCAGGCCAAATGATGTTATTAAATTCTCAAAATCACTGAGATTATTCGATTTTTGCAAAAAATCAATGTTGAAGTCTCCTAATACAACAATTTTTTAAAACTTACATTAAAATTTGATTAGTAGTTGTTTGCACTTGTCGAGAAAGGTTTTAACGTCGCCATTGCATGAGCGATAGACTGTTATTATAAGGATTTTAGTAAGAGGGGGTTCTATGGCACAGAATTCAGCCTGTCCTGCTTCACAGAACTCCAGTACATCAACATGTTTTACTTTGAGATCACCCCTTTTGAATACTGCAACACCACCATGCCTATTAATCCTTCTAAAGAAGAATGTAGCCAAAGTATAACACTCTATTTTAACTGTCAAAAGTTGAGATTGATCAAGCCAATGCTCGCACAAACAAATTACAGAGTAGTTTTTGTCTTCAAGGTACAAAGATAACTGCTGGATATTATTTGAAATACACTGTACATTGACGTGCAGAATACTCACATTCGTGTTGTCTACCATAGATGCTTCATTCAAGAGCCTGGATTTATCACTTCCTTCTTTCAAAAATTTCGAAGAAATTTAAAACGTCTAACCGCCGCTCCAGTTGGCCACTTTTCTGGGTTATAAACGTCCGTCACCTTATCCATGGGAAAGGATACTTTATAGGAAGATGTATTCTCATTTCTGTTGAGATCTTCACACTCGAAGTTTATTGTTGGTGCCGTAATTTTTAGGATAGCCTTGAGATCGGCGGATGTGATGTCCAATCCTATATACATGGGACAGTTTTGACCGTATTATCTTTGTTACAGCCAATAATAGGTTTGAATCTGTTTACATCGCGTTTTCTATTGTGGAAGCCTGTCTTCGATTCTCTGTAGGAAATCCCTCTTCTTCTGGTGTTTTTTCGGCCGTTTTTATCGGTAGAGATTTTACTACGGTAGCATATGGTATTTGTTGATTCGTACCTCGTTCGTCAACCTTCATATTCATGGCTTCAGTCATTTTGGAATCTGAATTTGAATTTTTGCTTGTAGATAGTGCTGTGGTTGTATGATTTGTATCAAACGTTTTGCAATTTTTTAATAATTTTATTAGGTCCTCCTGCTCTTGAGTGCGTTTCTCTAAATGATATATCAACTTACTGATAGACTGGAGTAAATTTTTCAGAGAAACTGATCTATTTCACTGCAATGTTTACATTCATACACAATGGTTTCCTATCATGGAAAGTATCACTATCACTTTTTGATACACCCCTCTCACTGATATCTTTCACGTAATCGGCAAGTGCACTACTTGTTGAATGTGCTGGCAATTGGAAATTTATGATTATGTCGATTAACTCGTTTGTTTTTCAACTTGTTCAACTCTGCCGCAATGAGAGCAACATCATGCTGTGGCGCTATATTGCCATGCTAATGCAGCAAGTGAGCTTAAAATGCGGTTCGGCTGCTTTGTGAAAATTTTTACATCTATTATCCCACTCTAATCCAATCTCTAGAAAGATGGGATGAAATCAAAGGATGCAGTCTTGCCAGGATTACCCTTGGCGACCCTAGAAAACTGGATCCGAAGAAGTATTTGGCGATGACCAGGAGAAACCTACGTTCAACAGGAGGATTTCTGACAGGTCACTGTCAACTACGGAAACACCTCCATACTATAGGGCAAGTTGAGCCACCTCTATGCAGGATGTGTGAACAGGAAGATGAAACTGTCAGGCATGTCTTATGCGAGTATCCGGAGCTATCGTCAATAAGAGAGTGTGTGTTCGGTGAGTCTCGGCCTAGACCGGCCGATATAAAGATGTCTCCTAGTGACCTGTCCACCTTCCTGAAAAGGACAGGATGGACGATGACCTAGGTGGACAATTCCTCGGGCCTACACTTACCCTCCCTACTCTACAGAGCCACTCTAATGTGACGACTAAATGGTGTTACCCTGTATATCACAAGCTTGCAGTGTCAGGATGATAGACACGAATCGAGATCAGCTAATTGCTGTATGCACACATTGTAACTTGACACGTAAGTAACACTTATTTGCACAATTAAAAATTTCATAAATACTAAGACACGACTAAAAATTTAGTCGAAATAATCAACGTTGCTGTATGGTAGCGTGCATGAGATTCCAACCAAAATCACTAAATGGATTGATTTCCGAACGATCCTTCATGGCCTAGAAGACCTGCTCGAAAAATGAACTCTTCCCCATATAATATACCAAGAATCCCGACATTATATTGACAATCACAATGAATTGAGAGCATCCAGTTATGTAATGGATAACGATTATCCTTTATTTCAAAGTGAATATAGGAATGAATCATTTGCACTGAATGACCAGATGGATATGTCTTATGATGAGGGCTATAGTTCAGAAAATGAAGCTGAGAAAATGGTAAAATCTCGCAATTTTTTCGTCCAGCACCGACTAGTACAAAAATTTGGGATTAGGCTTATTACACCCTCTAGTTCATTTTCTATATTGTGCCGTTGTTTGCTTTTTGTTTTGTTAGGGAAGAAAACTACCCCCAATTTTCAAAAATTATGAAATAACATAAAAAACCTAAATATGGGTAAAAATAGTTAAATAATGATTGTCTCATGCTTGAGGATACAATTTCATAATCTTTCAACCTACCCTTGTTATAAACTACCCTTGAAAACATTGAATTTTTTATGTCTTCGAACTTCAGAATACACTGGTGAGAAATCAACTCACACACGCGAGCAGATTTTTCTTCTTCTCTGTCTTCCAATATGAATGGATAAAGTGGAACATATAACGTATAACGGCCGAATATACCGGTTATGTAGATTACTACGCTCCGAAGCGGGTAATTCAAATTTTTCAAAGCATAGCTCCTTCATTTTAGGTGATAGAAAATTCAGAAACGATTTTGTAAAGCTTTTCTACAGCAATAAGACTATGAAAATAGAATCACTTAAGATACCTTAATTTTTTAATGGGGAGAGTTTAAAGCGCTTGACTAAGGTGATGTTCCATCGTAAATCTCTGGGTTAAACGGCTATATCTCGCCGATTATTCACTTTACAAAAAATCTACACACAGGGAAATTTTTGTCCTAAAAAAAGCTACAATTTAGTATATTTATTTACTGTATCGTTTTTTTTTTCGTATCTTTAGTATTTTGAGAGATATAAGAATAGGGTTAAAAACACGAAATTGAAAAAAATCGTTTTCTCTTTAAATTCCAATTTTTCTAAAATCAGTCATTTTAAATTGGTTAAACTTCGCGGGTGTATTGATAGTACATATATAAAGAGAATCACAGAAGGGTGGCGATCAATTTTAGTTAGGGGGTACTTTGAAGGTTGTTTTCACAGATTTTTTTCGTTGGAAAAGCGGTTACCGATCTTATTTCGATCATAAGTCGGTCAGTTTTCATGCTAGGAAGACATTTTTCGTTTGAAAGCTCTAATTGAATACTTTAAAAAAGATTCTATGAGCTTTCTTCGAAAAATGCAAATTTTTCTCGTTATTTCGCTTTAAATCTTCAAATTTATACATTTGACGAAAAAAGCTAAGCATGAATTTGCTGTATCTCAGTTTGTATATGTCGTAGGAAAATAATATAGAAAGCATTGTTTTTGTTTTTTCAAAAGCTACAATTTGCCTGGCCACACTTTTTTTAATAAAATGCATAGTTTTAGAGTTATTTGCAGAAAATATTAAAAAAGTCGATTCTTTCGTCAAAAAACTGTTACTTTCAACTTCGAATAACTCAAAAAATATTACTTTTTCCAAAAAAACGTATGGAACATTTTTTTCTTAGAATTACTCTTTTCGTCGATTCCTACAGTTAAAATGCAATTAAAAATTTCCATCCCCGTGATGGGGTGGCAACCACCCCCAAGGCTCTAGCGTACAGCGTCATGATATAGAAAATGATCCTTGAGCTATTCTCTACCTTCTGCGGAAATTTCAGGTAAATCCATGGTGGACGAAAAAATTGCGAGCCAAAATGCTTCATTTCCTGACCTATATGATAATTTGTATTTCAAAAAGTTCTAAATTCTGAATATTCTGATTTCAGAGGGCATGAGGAAAAAACCATTCCTAAAAAGTCAAACAGAAGCCTCGGAGGCTACAATTAAAAGCTGGCTATGCATCATGCCAAAGAAAGGACAGATAAAAAGAGAAGACTTCAATAGATAGTTGTGATTTATTTCATTTTTTTACTGTGATATAATAATACATTTATTATCGTATACCAAGTTTTTGTATTTTCTCAGAATTTTTATTTGTGTTGACGAATTATGTGTTATATCAATATAATATTCCAGAATGAGTTTTCGGGTCTTTGTTTGACTTGTAGAAGATTAGTGATGAGTGAACTTCTGTTCATTTGTCAATGTTTCCTTTCATTCCACAATATTCCCTATATATAGAGGCCAAAAAAGGTGAAAAATATGAATATACTACAGGATATCCACAGGACATCATATTTATAGAAAAAATAATCCGGAGCTTAACCTGACAAGGTCCTCTTTATATCCTTCTGACGTAAACAGGATATCCTGAAAACATCATAATTTGATCCCCAACACATCCCATATAGTCCCCGTTTCATACTGATGGTTTGTGCAGGACATCTTGGGGACGTCCTAGGAAGTAGGAATTTGGTAACATTTCCGCTTCCTAGTGACACGATTGGGACACCCACCGGTATCCCACGGACGATTTAACCTTGTCCCCTATTGGTCCCAAATAGGTCATTGAGCTATCTGGGAATTCCGTTGAATATACAGGATGTGTACATAAGTACCGGCCATATATATATATATATATATATATATATATATATATATATATATATATATATATATATATATATATATATTGATAAAGGGTACCTTGTCACCTCAAAAACGGAAACTCAAACAGCGTTGTCACCTCATATATAACGTTGTCACCTCCGATTTCGGAGGTGACAACGTTTCTGCTTGTTTTTTGGCCAGATAGGTTCTACAGGTTCCAAGGATCATCATATCAAAAATTTGTCCGGAGGTCACAAGGACCCCTTTTTACCCACTCAAAAAGTTTTTAGTTCAACCGTATATCACTGGCGCTAGCGTCGCATGCATTTAAGGTTACATATTTGACGTTGTCACCTCCGTTAATCAGCGGGTATGCTGTCACCTCCGAAAATGGCAACATTGTATTTTCTTGGTTCCAGGTCGAAAGTTCTCTCGCGAGAATATTTTCAATGCAGGAAACATCAACACCGTTTCAACATAAATAGAGATGACAGCACCAAAATACGGATGAGTGAATTCCACGACCATAATGCTTTCTTGACTTGCTTTTTTTTGACGTATTTCTCGGTTCATCGGTTTCTCTCTCTACCTACCTGTTACCTGGGAAATATTGCAAGTGAAATTTGACCCACTTTTAGTTTTCCTATTGACTTGAAATTTGACAAGTGTTCATAATTCTGGTGTCAATTCATTACGCTATATTCCTCCAAAAATATCTTCTGATATTTAATCACCATGTTTTTATTACGTATAATTATTCGAGTGGAATTTTGTGATCGATTTTAAACTAACTTCACGATGAGCTAGATACTAGAAATTTGGCCAATAGCTCAGAAGTGGCTGACAATGCATTACGAAATTTGTATCTGGTTGAAAAGAAATTGTTACTCTATGATAGCGACCGATTTTTGTGAATATGGTTCGATTCTATTCAAAATTGGTGTGTGGGGGCCTTCGGGGTCGGGGACTACGAATGTTTTGTTTCAATTCATGAATTCAAGACGGCGGACGAATTTTGTGATTATTGTTCGATTCCATTCAAAATTGGTATGTGGGAGTTTTTGGGGTAAGCTCTAATCATTGCAAAATTCCGTAGACCCGACACAAGACTGAAAAGCAGAAAATAATTATCATTTAGTGGATATTTTTCAATATACCATGTTTTTAAGACGGACTGAAAAGTATTAATGACTTATTTCAATTCCCATACAGATTCCTTCAACAAAAAACGTAAGGTGCCTACAATGTTTAATACAACATGCGCATGCACCCTCACGTTTTTCGTGTAAGGAATCTTTATACAGATATAAATCTTTATGGGGTTAGGAAAAATATTATATTTTCTTTAGTCCGTTTTTGAAATGGTGAAGGTATGAAAAATATTTATCATTCAAAAATCATTTTAAAAGAAGTTTCATAAATTGTATCATGAATGTTTTTTTGAGTAATGATAGTGATCAATATGGCTGCCAAGCTATATGATGAGGGTCCGATTTTATTTCGGTTTCCAGAGCCGGTGATTATATTAGTGACTTTTTTTTTCTTCATATTCATTGCAACGCATGCCTTTCCGTTCCGTTCCAATTTTGAATCGAATCTAACCATAATTACGGAACTCGTTCGCCATCTTGGATCTGCCATTTTGATGAAAATGGCTCGGAGTACTTCAAATATCCTCAAAATCTGTCGAACATATTCCGTAACCATTTGACTGGTTTAGTGATCTAATAATCATTTTCGAGAAAGGTTGGTTGGGTAATAAGATCAATTTTTATAAAAAAAATCTATTGTTTCCTTGCTGACGTTTCGAATTCAATAAGTTTTATCTAGGCTCTGTAACAATGAATTTCAATAAATATACCTCCCACAATTAAAGTTTAACGAAGAAATGGTGAATCCTCAGTCAAAATACTCACCGAAAAAGGTTTTTTTTTCGTTTTAACCTCATAAACATTTCAAAAACAAAGGGACATATCACTCATATACATAATTGAAAATAAAAAAAACCTCAAGAACAATTTTTTTTAGAGATAAACAACCAACATAAACGACATGAAACAAATGAATGGCTTCATATATCCGATATCGCTGAATTATTCATACATAGAAAATTCATCTGAAAAACTTGGAATGCTACTCAGTAACGAACAAATGAAAGTGGCTTTCTCAAATGAAAATACAGTTGGAAAGAACTTTTTCTCAAAACAAAAAATTAAACAACTCAAGACATACAATCCAACATGATGTACAAATTGAATTATGGAAGTTGTCCAGATACCGTCCTGTTTGACCAATAGGTCAAACAGGATGGTATCTTGAAATACTAATTTCAGAACACATGAGACACTCTAAGAAAATAAATATGAAAAACCGCACAGCCCTCGTAGAATATAAGGGGAGCATAGACACATGATTGATTTTGATAATCCAACTATTCTAGATGTTCAACCATATTTATTTCATCCAAATGACTTCTTAGCGAGATGATGCATATCCTCGAACTCTCAAACACGATAGTGTCAACACTAGAAGGGATGTCGATGGCCTGAATACCGCACATTTCAACTTGATCAGTAAAATACCTGAATAATTCCCCCCATTTTTAGTCCCATTCTTTCTGTCATTGATAAAAACAAACACCACACGTTATAGGAATCATACATGAAGTTATTCATTTGTTTCATGTCGTTTGTGTTGGTAATTTGTCTATAAAAATTTTGTTGTTGCAATGTTGTTTTCGAGGTTGTTTTTATCATGTGTCTGATATGTATGATGGTTTTTGATATAGTTATAAGTTAAACAAGAAAAAAAAATTTTTTCTGCGAGTAATTTGATTAGGATTCCATCATTTCTCGTAAAATAGAAATGATGATAATCATAAAAGTTTTGTGGGAGGTATATTTATGGGAATTCATTGTTACAGAGCCCCGAAAGATAATTTAATCAAATTCGAAACGCCAGCAAGAAAACAATTGTTAAAAAAAATCCTGCCACCCAACCAACCTTTCTCGAAAATATTCCATAAATTTCAGACAATCGAATTCGGCAGTTTTCGAGTCTACCAGAGACATACAAACGAAGAAACAAACAAACATATTCATTTCAATGAACAAGAAGTTACTGGTCAGTTGGGAATAGTCCAGTCAACAATGAGATTTCATACGTTTCATTTTTTCTACTTCAGTCTTAAATACTTGATGCACTCATAGCAGTTATTGTGAATTCAGAAAAGAATAATATTCCAATGTATCTTCTTATGATAGCTGAGAGCATTCAATTAAAGATATACTGACGGAAGGAAATTACGAAAGAGTCACTGGGAAATTTAGTATTCATTATTAATTTTATGACAGTTCACATGATGCATCCGACAAAAACTAGTTCTTCTATAGTTTTCTCATCAAAAGAATGCATACCTGAGGTAGATAGAAAAAATTGTGTCGAATCAGTATAGAAATAATTTGATATATGTAGGGTTTAGAACCGAGGTATTTTTGATGAACATATTTTTTCAAGAACTAGTGGTTGAAATATATTTTTTTCTGCGAAATCTCATATGAAGTTTACAGAATCTCATACGTGTATTCCAGAGGATACAACGTTTCGATAAAATTCGTTTCAACTTCAATAACTTGCATATCTGAATAAAATAAAGATATATAAATGACTTATGAGGCAATGTCACCTTCAAAAATTGAAAAAACAAATATCAGAGCGTAATTTTTCACACCTTACATTCGGTTAAAAATATTCCAGGATATACACGCTATTAGAAATTCGCTCATTATATTATCACAGGGGGGATTCGTCACCAATTACACCCAATTCTTAATCTTTGATTGATCCTGTGATCAACCATATTCTAAAAAGAACAGTGTGGTATATATATCATTGCATTAACCATTTTGATGTATTTTATGAACAGAAACGTCGGAACATTCCAAAGACAATTCTCTGTGAATACAGGAATAGAAGAGATAATGAAGAAATTCAGAGATCCGTGCAGAAAGTACTGAATTTGTTATAGCCTGATTCGTGCTTTTACACTCAAAGAACCACGATCTCCGAAATTGTATTTTCTTAAACAACAATTCGGATGTGCTTGCATATTTATTGTTAAACTGCAATTGTTGAGACCTAATGGAGTAATCAACATCTTACCTATGTTATTTCATCAAGAATATTTCATAATTCAAATCGAGAGAGTGAAATCATAGAACAGTTCCACAGGAACATTGGACCCATCGCTGATCAATTCTTCAAATGAAGAAGCCAGTCATAGTTTTTTAAATTATTTAGTTTTCCAGATATCTTCAGAAACCTGCTAGAGACATCATTATTCAACCTGAGCAATGAAATCGAATACACAGAAACTCTTCGTTTTTTTTCAGTACTTCATTGAAATCCTAATTTTATTTTCAGATATTACTAATTGGAACCCTAAGAAAATACCATGCAGATTGATCGAAAACCTAATTCAAATATTACACCTATTACTCCAGTCTATGATGGTAAAATGTGTTTTTATCCCATACAGTACCAATTTGTAGAAAAATTTGCATTTAGTTTATACTTACGCTCTATTTCGAAATCTGCCCTGTGGTGGATGCCACCCCTTCTTGAGGGTGAAACATTTTTCTTCGAAAATAAGTGCGGGAATCGATATATTGACTAATTCAAAGCAACTTTTCTTTCATGAAGTTTTTTTCAGATTCTTTTTTGCGAATAACTTGAGAAATATGCAATCAATCGAAAAACCTGAGGTGAGCAATACTCTAGGTTTCACAAAGGTAATCGTGTATTCATGATGTATGCAGACCCAATACAAATTATTGCTTGTTGAAAAATTATTGGTATTGCCAGAATGAAAAGTTTCCACGTACAATGACCAAGAACCAATGCATTTTTCGGGAAAATCTCATTGAATCCATTTTGAAGTCCATTGAAAGGCCTCAATTTTTATTTCTTATGGAAGTTCGAGTTATGAAGAGAATTAAGTCGATTCCTATTTTTTCGTTGGGGAAAATTGTGAAAATCTTGTCAAGAGTCGCTAGATGTCGCAGAACGAGTAAGTTCAGTTCGAATCGCAGTCCGAGTTAATTCCTAATTATTCAAAAGTTATCGAGTTAATTTTATATATCAAACAATTGAAGATAAAAGTGCTCTCCTACAATTCCAAAAACAAGAGGTACACATTCTTCTGTAGCAGAGGAAGGAAATCAAGTGCTCTCGACACGAGTGCAAATTCTCGAAGAGCAACTTCGTAAAGGTTTGGAAGAGTTAAAAACCCAAATTTCTTCAACATCCTCGAATGATCAAGGTACGCTTATGAATAAAATAACCGAATTCGAAAAAAATGATGAAAAATTCACTGAATTCAAAAAGGATGAGCTCAAAAAAATGCAATCGCTAATAAATACCAACGAAAAAGAAATTGAATATATACGAAACGACAAACGTCTTAAAACACTTGTTCTGTACGGTATGCCCGAAAGTAAGACAGAAGATCTAATTGAATGTGTCTGCAATGTTTTCAAAACCAAGATACAAGTGCCCATATCGAAAAATGGCCTAGACCACTGCTATCGCATGGGGCAAAAAACAAGCGTAGACAAAAACCCAAGACCTGTTGCTGTTCTATTTGCAAATAGATGGATGCGGGAAAATTTTTCACTATTATTTTGTGATCATAGTTAGTTTATATATACATACATTGAAACTTATTGTTACTCCTCTCGAAATTAAGCTAAATGTCGCGCAGTTTGTTGAAGTGTTCACACTTGAATGCAAGGTCACTATTATCACATTTCAATGACATTAAAAGACTTATCCTCACACTTGAGTTGGACATCTTGGCGGTGAGCGAAACATGGCTTAATGCTAATATTTCCACGGAAATCATCAAAGTTCCCGGGTATATTTTTGAAAGAGTAGATCGAACACATTCGGTGGGAGGTGGTGTTGGCATTTTTCTGAAATCTCATTTGAAATACTCAGTCATTTCATCAAACAGAGATATTGAGCAGATATGGGTAAAAATTTTCCTGAACAAAGAAGTATATGCGCTTGGCACATTCTATAACCCTTTGCACTCAAATTATAAAGTTTTCTTTCAAATGTTTGAAAATACAGTTTCGAACATCTTACCTACAGTTGATACATTGATATGTTTAGGCGACTTCAATGTCGATTTATTGGATCTACACAGACATCATGTTGATTACGTAAATAACGTTCTGGCAGGATTGGGGTTGAAGCAAATGATGAAGGAACCAACACGAATAGCCAAAAGTACGGCCAGTTTGCTCGATTACATTTTTACTTCTGACGATAAAAAACTCACCATTCACAAAACGAAACATTACCTGAAATAACTGACCATGAAATGATACTTTTTGATGTCAATTGACACACAGAGGAAAACACTCCCAAATTTATTAATTGTAGAGATTTTAAAAATATTAATGAACATCAATTTTATGCAGACTTACAATCAATTCCATGGAACATTATATTCGAAATTGATGATAAAATGAACTTTTTCACTTCCAATATTATCAGTCTCCTAGAAATACATGCACCGTTTCAGTGCATACGAATTACAAAAAAATATGCACCATGGCTTACAAATGGGCTGAAAGATATGATGACGGATAGGGATAAAGCTTTGAAGAAATTCAAACTTACTAAAAGTGAACCTGACTGGCGCTCTTATAAACAGTTCCGTAACATGGTAACTTTGACTATAAAAAAAGAAAAAAAAGCTTACCACATTTATAATCTGAATCATCAATCTCCGAAGGAAATGTGGTGAAATTTGAAATCCTTAGTAGCTGACTCTGCAAAAAATTAGGACTTCATAGGGTCGAATTGGGATGTGAATGAAATTGATAAGCATTTTGTTGAAAATATCCCAAAATTAAACCCCGATGTAGAAACTAGAGAATTCTATGAGAATAATTTGAAACAGACAGTATCGTACTTCTGTCATTTCAGGCCTGTCACAGAAATAAAGTACTAAACATAATAAACAAAATAAAAAGTAAATCTACAGGAGCCGACGGCTTGAATATATTAACTATTCGTCTTTGTCTACCATTTATACTCCCTTACATAACGCACATTATTAATTTCTCTATAACACATTCCGTTTTTCCTACAGACTGGAAAAAAGCTTATATTACTCCACTACCAAAGTTGCAAAAACCTGCTTCTCTAAATGATATTCGCCCAATAAGTGTGCTACCAACCATCTCGAAAATACTCGAAAAACTCATTAAGTCACAAATACAAGAACATCTACAAAAAAATTAAATTCTACAATCTCATCAGTTAGGATTTCGATCAGGTTATAGCTGCTCCACAGCATTGCTGAAAATCAGCGACGACATCTTCAGAGCTTGGGACCAAAGTAAAGTTACTCATTAGATTATTCGAAAGCATTCGATACGCTCAACCACGAGTTATTGTTATCAATACTTCATTATAGTGGATTTTCTCGCAATGCACTTACACTACTGCAATCATTCTTAACGGGCAGATGTCAACATTGCCTTCAGTTGAATATGGCGAAAACTGATGCTATAGTTTTTGGAAAAAAAAGACACCGAGAAACATTCTCACAACAATATTCGAAACAAATCAATTTGTGCAATGAAAACGTACAATTCACAAACATAGTGAAGAATCTGGGAGTTTGGATGGACGAAGATCTCAGATTTTCTCATCACGTTAGTTACTGCTTACAGAAAGATTTTGCCTCGTTGAAACTTTTGTATCAAAATCGCAATTTCTTAGACAGATCTACCAAAACCATGCTTAGTGATGCACTAGTATTATCTAAACTCAATTTTAGTGATGTTGTTTATAATTTTTGCCTCACCCAGTTCGATGAAAATAGAATTCAAAAAATGCAAAACTCCTGTTTGAGGTTGATTTTTGGTATCCGGAATTATGAACACTTAAGTCATACTTTTGAAATTGTAAAATGGTTGAACATGAAAAATCGTAGATATTCACACTCATTCTGTTTATATTACAAAATACTCAAAGAAAAATATCCGCCTTATCTGTACCTAAAAATGAGATTTCGAACAGACGTTCACACACTTCATCTCAGACATAAGAATGCCCTCACCATCCCTCGCCACAGCTCACAACTTTTCGAACGACCATTCTCATACTCCATGAATAACTTGCCCCCTGATGTCCGAGCCATGTCGAAAAACAAATTCAAATCACACATCTTCGAAAAACTACTGTATGGACAAAAATAGTCTTTAAAGTTCATTGATATTAATTATTTGTTGGATCCAGTTACACAAAGTGATTTATTTATGTATATCCTCTCACTGCGTGTATAGCGACTTTTTAGGGTTAGGTGGTAGAGCAGACGTGGGTCAATATGTGAATGTTGACACACGAACTGAACCTCGCCCGATTCTGAGTAATAGAATTTCCTTAATACTCCCAAATAAATAAAGACATTTATGAAAAAAAAATAAAAAATCTTAAACTGTCTTCCACCCCATTTGAAAAAAATTATTGCTACTTCACAATAAACTTAATTTATGTTCTTTCCATACGTTCCGAGTGTTTGATCAGTTGAAAGTACATATGTTTGAAAAAAACTGAGCTTGAAAAGAGAAAATCATCTTCTATTGAACTCTACAAAATTCTGCGTGTCATTAATAGTTTTTGAGTTATTTTGAAAAAAAAGAGATTTTTTGTTAAACAACGAAAATGATTTTCCCTCATTAATTTCAACTGGTCAAACACTTAGAACGTATCATAACAACATTAATAAAGTGAAATGTGAAGTGCCAACGTTTTTTTTTTTTCAGGAGTGGAAGAGAGGGTGAGATTTTGACTATTTTTTTCCAACGAAAAAATAGGAATCGACATTATTCTCTGCATATCTCGCTCAATTTTGATGCTAGGAACTTACATGATAAATAAAAATGAAGGTTTTTCAAAGGACATGAAAAACGATCCATTCTTTTAGTTATTCGCAAAAAAAAAATTAAAATCGTGTTTTTTTTTTGCCTGAAAACCAACAATTTCATTCGCGAATAAGTCGAAAAGTAATGCCTTTCTGAAAAACCTTCATGGAAGTTCCGCACTTATTTTCAAAGAAAATTTTTTTCACCCCCTTCTCAGGAAGGGTGGCATCCACCCCCAGGCAAAAAGCAACCCTCGGCACAGGGTAGATTTTGAAATAGAGGGTAAGAAGAAACTGAATCCAAATTTTTATGCAAATCGCAGCTGTATGGAATAAATACACACGAAAATGGTCATAGACTGGATTATGTGAGTTCGCTAAAAATGTTATATAATATTGTCTGATCTAGAGACCTACTCTACGTTGTGTCCTCCGAAACGTGGCAACAATGTAGGAGGTGACAACGGAGAAGCTGTCTCAAGTATATGCCTATATATGATGAGGAAACAACGCCTTCTCGGTTCCTACCAAAATTCAAAATAATAAATCTTTACCCCTCTTTTGATTAACGGATTCTGGACTTTCCCCTCATCATATATTCATAAATTTTAGATCAGTCAGACAGACCCTTGACCCGGAGGTCAGGTCGCCTACCCAACTTAACGGAGGTGACAACTTAACAGGCATCTATATATATATATATATATATATATATATATATATATATATATATATATATATATATATATATATATATGTATCATCAATTTTTCAAATCACCCTGTACGAAATGTATGAGTTGTGGTGATATAAGAATAGTATATTGCATGCCAAAATAATTTTATCGCTATTCCATTATTACATCGAATTTTCAGACATTCCTTGAATCTTTTTATTTGTCACTCTGTACATAATGATATAATCTACACCATTTGAATGATATTTAGTAGTATGGAGGTACGTTGATGATAAGAGCAAAAAAATGCAGTTGACGCTTTCAAATCCCGAGAAAATAATTGAATAAAAGAAAAAGTTAACTTGAACGCCCTGTATTGCAAAATCTATCCATCATAAACTTTGCTATTCTGCACGTTCAATCATTACATCGAATACCATAAAATACTAAAAAGTAAAAATTCAGACAATTTCACTATAAAATGTGCGAGGTCCGTGCGGGGTCCTTTGGCATCGTTTCCATAGATTTTCTGGGAATATTTTTGGATAAACAATTTTTGATAATTGTAGATGCATATTCGAAGGAATTGGAAGTTTTACTACTCAACTCAATAACTTCCAACGCAACCATCAACGTTCTCAGATCAGTTTTATCGAGATTTGGTTTACCGAAACAAATTGCATCTGACGATGCGTCTTCATTTTAGTCTGGAAAATTTCAACTATTTTTGAAAGACAAAAATGATATTGTGCATATCACGTCACCGTCTTATCTGCCATCTTCGAATGGTGCAGCAGAAACTGCGACGACAACCGTTAAAAGTGGGCTAAAATAGTTTAGGAAAAAACAAGAGTATTTCATCAAATACAGTATTATGCAATTTCATTTTCGATTCTAGAAGTACCTACTCCGCACTGTACTACAGGTTTGAGCCCGGCCTAAGTGATGTTTCGAAGAAAATTGCGAACTCGTTTCGATAATTAGTAGCCCACGTGAAAAACAGCTAAATTTCAATCAGATATCAAAAGTCGCGTTTTATCATAAGAGGCAAAACAAAAATATTATTACAGGGGGAATAGATCTGTTGTATTCGAACCTGGAGTGATTGTAAAGGTAAAAGTTAATAGGAAAAAGAAAAATTCGTGTTGGATAAAAGCTGTTATTTGTAAAAATATTGGCAACATCACCTCGATGAGACATCTTAATCAAATCAACAAATATAAAAATGTCAAAGATTATTGAAAACAATTTGCCTGAAGGTGAAAATGTAGGTAACAAAAGAGATGGATTTGACATCAGAAATTCACGTTGATCGTGCCGAAAAAGCAACTGTAACTGTGAATAAGGATGAAACAAGTGACGGTGTTAGTGATATTGGAAGACCAAGAAGAAACATCAAACCAATAGATAGGCTTGTATATACATAGTTGTAAATATTCATTCATAATGTTATAAGTGACCATTTCGGCATGTTCTTTGCGCATGACCAAATTTTTCTAAGAGTATTCACCATGTTCACCTCTTCGCCAGTCAGTATTATACGAGGTATTATATGCAGATACCGAGCATCATGATATTCCTGTTTAACCTAATATAACACAATTTCACGAATGATTTTTCCATCAGATCGCAATCAATCATACTTATCATAAACTGAAATTAATTTTGAAAATGTAATGTGTTGAGGAAAATAAATAGGCCTGAATAACGTGCATGAAATAAAGCTGCTGGTTGTAAAATACTTATGAATCAAAAGTTATAAACGAAACATAGCCCCAAATACAAACGAAGTAAATTGATATATTGATACAATTAGATCGTTACCATGTAATTGCTATGAAAATCAGGTACTTTCATAACATCGAGCATATAAAGAATATATAGATTTGATGAGGAGTAAAGAACACGAGTATACAAAATTCACCGAGAGTAAGAAAGTCAAATAATTGATTCTTGTTAATTATATAATGTTCTTTCCAATGATTGTGACTGAAAAAGTAGATCAATCTTTCCCAATGGCACATCTCTCTCAAGACATTGTTTACTTCGGCCAATGCTTCTGTAAACAATTTTTTTTGGAAAATGATGTATTTTCCTCCTCGGTATGTTAATACCCAGATAGCACAAGTACGTCCAGTGGACGTACTGCATATGTACGGTGAGGATGTATTGTACGTATTTGGGACGTACTTTAGTCTCCGACAGACGTACATAAGACCTCCCTGGAACTTACCGTTTCCGCATAGTCGGTAATCCCAGGTACGTACTTTTCTAGTCCACACAGGACCTGTAATGTACAGAAAGGGGAACTGTTTGGGACATTCCGAAAACGTACCTTCTTGTTAATGATATATCGAAGAAAAAAGTAAATTCAATTGATGTCACTTCTCAATTCTCATATTCGGAATTATTCATTTCTTCTTTACCAATTAGTCAACTTGAAAATTTCACTCATGCACATGTACTTACCGAATACTAACCTGGAAAAAACTCTGGCTGCTGCGGGACTTGAACCCGGACCTTCACTTTGAATATTTCACTGTTACTACAACGCTCTACGGTACGGAGAGACTTGTTTCTAAAGAAGAGTTGTGTGGTATAGATGTGCATTCGACATTGGAGCGTAGAATAAAATATTGAATTATCACATTAGGTGGCATATTGGCATAATACTGCAATAAAGATATGCAAATTCTGATAATGCTTGAATATCGTTTTCAAAGTAAAATGAAAATATTCAAATCGTCATTTTCGAATCACAACTGAGAGGGGTATCGGGATTTTGAGAGTGATGACTTTAAAATATTCGAACATATACCAATATTGGTAATGCAATATTCACGATGAATTATTCCTGAAAAAATTTGGAAAAATTGAAATATCGACGTGGTGAATTTCAATACCAGAAAATACGGCCTGAACTTTTTGCACAGCAAGTGTGATATTCCACATCGCCATCGCATATAAGACAGTGATCCTTCAGTGTTTTTTCAAATATATTTTCATTGTTACTGAACTTCCTAAAAAAAATTTAATGTTGTCTCGAACATAGGTAACTAACTTGAAGTCACCATATTATGTGCTACTTGGGATAGCGCGTTGGGCCTACCTGACAGGGACTGTAATGTACGTATGTGGGACGTTTCTAGTTCGTACTTTTTCGGCCCACACTAGACTTGATGAGGGGATCTAGCTGAATGTACAAAGTAGGTTTCTTGGCGTATGTCAAGGAGACGTCCAAATACATACGATTCCCAAAAATGTACGTCATCGCTATGATCCTCAAAAGTTTCAAAAGATACGATTTTGAAAGGGACCCAATATGTACGCACCTGGAAGGTCCAAACAGTACGTGCATAGTCCTTCCAAACATGTACGTCAATGATACTTATAAACAGTACGTACAAGGAATTATCAAAAAAGCACGTCATTGGTATGTCCCTAACTCGTTCCGAAATGTACGTACCTGAAAAGGAGTTATTATGAACGTACCCAGGACACTTACTACAGTACGTACATAGTACTTCCAAGCATGTACGTTTTTATTACATTCCGGTTGGAACGGGACCAAATATGTACCTACATGGGACGTCTATATAGTACATACATGAAACATCCGGAAATGTAAGTTCTTCGAATGTCTCGCATACGTCCCGGGACGTATCGACGTAACTGGGACATAAATGGTTCGTCTTCAGGTCGTCGTGTGCTATTTGGGTACTTACACTTCTTTCCCATTTTCAGATGATTTTCATTTCGCTCACATGATGATACATGTAACAATTACAATGTTTCTCTTTCATTCTTCTATCAAGAAAGAGTACGAAAAGAGGGAAAAAATACACAACTGGAATACATTTATTAAAACTTACAAACACTTGTACAATGATTCTAGTATATTCTGTATGATAAAATCTAAAAAATTCAATGATGTTTAATATAAATAATAATATAAAAGTAATGTAGAGTATATCATAACAAATAATATAATACATATACAATTCAACAATGTACTGGAGTCCAATAAATAAATTGTACATCAGTAATGTAGGTACTTTAAATAATTCAATATTTTTGTCGTCGAGATAACACGGAAATATACCCATATATTTATTTAAACATCTTCTATTACCTCTATTAACCAATGTATTTATAAGAATTTCATACTTTTGAGATGCATCAAACAATTCAAGAAGGTTCTGTGAAGTTTTGAATTCTCAAAAGGAAAAGTTGATACACTAATGCATTTGAATAATAATTTGTTCTACACATAATAGCACATACATCACACAAAGTAATCTTCATGATTCATTCAGTTTTGAGCTTAAAATTTTTAACTAATATACGTTGATTACTCAATATATATACAGTTGATGATTTCAGATCCCTATATCCATTAGAGGTTAATAATTAACATGCAGTAATGAGAAATTATTCGAAGGATTTTTTTGAATAAGTCAAAAGCCCAGATTGCGTGATTAGAATTTTAGAATGTTTTATAAATTTTGCTGATTCTGCAAGTATTCACAATGAGAAAACCCTGAAAAATCAATCTTGGTTGAAACTAGGGCATAATGCTTCATCCTCATCACAAAATAGCCAGAGGATGTAATGAAAATAGAACACGAATTCGTATCTCTTACTAGCCAAAGCGATATATCATTCAGAATTCCGATGAAAAATATTAAATAATCGTGAACATCCGAATATAATAATTCTGAACGTGGGAATCATAAAAGAACTCGGAAAAGTTAATCCAAACGGTGAAAAATTAACTTTTCTGAAATATTTCACCAGGACGTTTTTATGTAAGGAATGTTTTTGTTGAAGCTTTGAGGAGCCAAATGAAACACTGAATTTGAATTTCGAAATCACTATGGAACGAAATGAAAAGTTGGTACCTCTAAAAAATGACACCGATGTTGATTGTTTCAATCGGTTTCGAGATGATCAATCATGAATTCAGCGACTTATCGGCGAGTAGTTATTCATTAACATTAGATATGATATTGTTACGATTTATCCCCTGGAAAAATCTCACTTCTGATAACACTGTTACGATATTCCTCTGGGTTCGTCGATTAAAACACCAAACAACACTAAACTACTTTTATTATAACTCTCTATCACAAAACAATACAACACAATCACTTAAATCGCTCCGATAACTTTCCAATGCTCGCTCGCTACTAAAACTCTCTGTACTAACAATTCTCTTTCCGCACAAAGCCACTTAGATCTCAATAACTCTCGCCACTCAGCTCTGAATACAAACTTCCGAATAGCCAACTCTTTGACTAACTGACTCTGACCCTGCCGCGACATCACGATGCTTATATATGCCTGCGTAACCATCGAGAATCCTCCAGAGAAGCCCCAATGACGTGTCTCGAATTCTCCCGGCGAATCCACGGGTTCTTGGAAATGACGACGCTACGGCGCGATCCTTTCGCCGTGCGTTTACGATATGGTCAGGGCCGGCGCTAGGACGTAACATTATCCCCCTCTCAATTTTGATCGTCCCGATCAAATAACATCTCGTTCAGTCTCTTTAGGTGTACGACTTTCATTTTTGTTCTAGGCTTACGTTGAACACTGTACACCACATCATTCATCCTGAGACGGGGGTTATACAGCCACACTCGATCTTCTTCTTGAAATCCACCAGTATTTGCCTTCCGATCGTGCCGCGCCTTCCTCCTGTCAATTCCCTCTAGCATCTCTTGCCGCTTAGGGAATGGAACTCTTCTTGATGGTTGTTGAATCAAGTGCACTTGGTCACTGTTGACTTCTTGTTTGACCAAGTCAGCCCTTCCAGTTGTTTTTCCCTTGGAGATGTCACTTGTACCTCCAACGCGACAACCTGACACAAGGACGGCTTTTTCTGTCTTCACCTGGACTTGTCCGGAATCCGATGGCTGGACGCTGCATTTAGGGACATTCTCTGTGACACGAGCTACTTCCTCCGACAGTGCAGGGGTTCTCGCAGTTTTCAATAATCGCAGTTTGGCATGTTTCGTCCTTTCTGTTGGAGTTGTAAGGACAAATTCTTCATCTCCGAACCTTATGATCTTTTGCTCATTGTCGAATGAAATTCCATGGTCACTGATCAGGTCCATCCCGAGTATGACTTCATCTTCTATATCTGCGACGTAAACTGTACCTGTAATAGTGAGTCGCCCAAGAATCAACGTAATTTCAGCCTCTCCTCGAATAGGTGCGTTTTCACCAGTGACTGTCCGAATCACGACGTTGGATGAACTAGGCTTTACGTTTCCAGGCCGAAGGATGTCGCTGCGTACCAAGGAAACTGCAGCACCGGTGTCTATGGTGCATATTACATCCATTTTATTCAATTTCCCTGGAATGGTGAGGCTCTCAGATGTTCTTTTTAGCCTGTTAACACAGATGACCCTCGGTGACCTTGACCTCGCAGGTGATTGCGAACTTAGCGGCGTCCTTGCAGGTGAGATGGATTTTGGTGGCATTCTCACCTTGCAGTCTTCTATGAAATGCCCCGGCCTTCTACAGCTATAGCAAATCCTCTGCGGCAGTTTAACCCAACAGTCTTTTACAAGATGTCCTAGTTTTCCACATCTATAGCACGTTCTCTTCTTCTGGGTGCTCATTTCAGTTATCAACGATTTGATCTCCTCCAGAAATTTCTCAAATGAACCACTCGTAGCGCCAGATCTATGTTCGGGATCGTCAATTGTTACCGCTCGCACTTTCGGCCTCGAGGTGTTGAAGGCCGCCTCCACTTCTAGCGAACGTACCAAGGCATCGCTACTCCTTTTGAAACTTGTAAGTCGCAGAGTTCTTTGGATTTCGGGGTCTCTAAGTCCGTCAATAAATATCTGCACAGCCAACTGCTCCTTGAAATCTCCGGGTGCCTCTGGGTACGCCAGCTGGATTAGGCGTCGAACATCTGCCTCAAATTCTTGCAGACTCTCACCTGATTTTTGTGTGCGAGTCTTCATTTGGGCCCGGTACAGCTGTTCTCGGTGTTGATCGCCATACCTCAACTCCAGTGCAGAAATCAGGTCCTGATATTGCTTCTGCTGTTCTATGGGTATCGTTTGTAATATACCCAAAGCTGGCCCTCTCAAAGCTACGATCAGTGCCGTAGCTTTTTCCTCGTCGCCCCATCCATTAGTTTCTGCCGCAGCCTCGAATTGTCGACGATACATGGACCAAGACGACTGTCCATCAAAAGTCGGCGGTTTTACGGAAATTCCTGAGGTGGCAACCCTGTCTTGACGATCTTGGTTCTTCATCTTCATCTTCATTATCTCATCTCGCACTATATCCACTTTCTTATTGACATCTTCCTTCAGTTCTACCTTTAGGTCTTCTTTCAGTTCTACCTTTAGGCTTTCTTTCAGTTCTTCCATTTGAACTTTGGTTTCATGTGAAACATGCTCGAAGAACTTTTCCTGATTTTCTAGAACTTTCTGGAAGTCTTCTTTTTGTTGTTTTTCTATTTGCTCTAATTCATTCTTTTGTTGTTCTAGAATTTTCTGGAGGTCTTCTCGTTCTTTTCTCTGTTGTTCTAGAATTTTCTGGAGTGCTTCTTTTCTATCTCTCTTTTCATCTTCTCGTTCTTGTTTTTCCTCCTGCCGTCGCTTTTCCGCCAATTCTTTTTCCTCCAGTCGTCGCTTTTCCTCTTCTTGTTTTTCCTCCTGCCGTCGTCTTTCATAATCCGCAAATTGGTTTTGAATTAATTTCAACATGTCCTCCATCGTATCGTAAGATGTACTTCTCGTATTCACCATAAATTGTTTTTATTTACCAGCAAAAATCCCACTTCTGACACCACTGTTACGATTTATCCCCTGGAAAAATCTCACTTCTGATAACACTGTTACGATATTCCTCTGGGTTCGTCGATTAAAACACCAAACAACACTAAACTACTTTTATTATAACTCTCTATCACAAAACAATACAACACAATCACTTAAATCGCTCCGATAACTTTCCAATGCTCGCTCGCTACTAAAACTCTCTGTACTAACAATTCTCTTTCCGCACAAAGCCACTTAGATCTCAATAACTCTCGCCACTCAGCTCTGAATACAAACTTCCGAATAGCCAACTCTTTGACTAACTGACTCTGACCCTGCCGCGACATCACGATGCTTATATATGCCTGCGTAACCATCGAGAATCCTCCAGAGAAGCCCCAATGACGTGTCTCGAATTCTCCCGGCGAATCCACGGGTTCTTGGAAATGACGACGCTACGGCGCGATCCTTTCGCCGTGCGTTTACGATATGGTCAGGGCCGGCGCTAGGACGTAACAATATATATTAAATATTCTACAAATTACATCTAAACTTATTTTGGCATACATGATTTTTTTAACAGTCAGATTTCGTTATTTCTACACCTTATATCATCCTAGACTGTAGATATTATATGAACATCTACTAATGCTTATATATCAAACCTTGATTAGTACTACTCATGCATAAAATTATCCTAAAATACCGTTGTGTTTAGAACCTTTCTGGTTCCTGTGATGAGTTTATATCCGAAACTTTGGCGCTTTGAAGATCCTTTTTCTACAATCTTTCTGTCACCAGAACCTTGGTGTCTCCAGTAAGTGTTGGGCTACGTACAGCAAATGATACCAAGATACCTAGTGCTACCAACACCATAGCCAAGGCATTTATAACTATTCCTTCTTCCGGCCACTCTGAATAAGTATCCCTGAAATTCCGGTTAGTGTATTATTTTCTAGAGATCTGTACAACGTTTTTTTGGCTGGATAGGAAGAGCAAGTAACGCTAATCTTTCCATAACATAAAAATGAGTTAGGCATAAAAGTATCATGCAATAGGGTTGAAACAGGCAATCAAAATCAAAATTTTCATGAAACATGTAGCTGAAATTATATTTCATTCAAGAAGCAAAGCAGAACTGAAAATATCCGTACCCTTATGTAACATACACATTCAGACAAGAAAAGTATTTTGGGTAAATATACACACGGGTAAAACATACCAATACACATTCATTAACGCTATAAAATATAGTCTCGCATATAATATTCCTGAAAATCATAAAAAAAATTATTCTTAAGATCACTGCATTTCATCAAGAAAAAGACGGTCCCTCAAAAAATTTTTATTTACGTGCTTGCAGTCATCTAACATCTTGATTTCATTTATCGTGAAATGAATCGCTTTAGTGACCAGGCTTGTTTTCTTGAATAATACACAAAACATACAATGGATGATTGTGATGTGGTCGTAATGATGTCTCAGACAGCTGGGAGATTCTAGAGATCTCCTGAACGTATGAGGATGTGGGCTCTGAACCGGAACTCGTCCCTTTGTAGAATATATGCTACAACTACAGCAAGAGCAACTAAAGTCATACATGGTGTTCACTACTATTGCTTCTTCATTGAGTGATGAATATCGATCTCTAAATGAAAAATAAATAATCAGTCACGAAACAATTGTAGAGCTGCACATAGACGATGAAAACATAATTTATCATAATGTCACATCTATAGAGATGTGATGGATGTCGCTAGATCTATGATTTATGAAACTCTTATATCGGTAAATAGTTTTTTTTCACTTCCAACTTTGAACATGGTGATTCCATTTCAGTCTACGATTGATATATTTCGACTAGAGTGATAAGAAGTCATAATCATAAATACAAGATAGGACATCAATTTCAACAGCCTCTGAGAACGAAGTGTTACTATTCATAATAATCTATTGGCTTCAATCTCATTCAATAGTTCAATGGATATTTCAAGAGTTTAGCTTTTTAATGAATCTTATAAACACACTGGAGTACTTTAAAGGTAAAGAAAGTATTCCTTTGACCTTAAAAAAATTAACCGTGCACTTTTATTGCACTGTTTCCTAAGAGTGTGTGGAAAAGTGAAGAATTGAACGTACTGTTGGATGGTAAGATAGTAGTGATTCGAACTGCTGATTGGCCATTTGTTTGTATTGAAGCTCAATGGGTCGGAATGTGAGAGCTACAATGAATTTAATAAGAAAAACATAGATGGAGTGAAAGTGATGAAAATATGTGGAAAATTTCAAGAGACTGAAAGTGAGCTGAGAATGTGAGATGTTTGAAATTATCATTGCGATGAATTATTGAGAAAAAAAAGACGTCAAGTAGAAAAAAGTAAAAAAAAATTGGATTGAATGAAAATTGAAAAGACGAAGACATTGGAAAAAATGGAAAGTATCGGAACGAAAAAATTTAACGAGAAAAACATATTTAGAAAAAATATAGGTTTGATGAATATGGGAAAAAAATGAGAAACATTGAAACAGTTCTTTGTTGAGGAACGGGGCCTTTTTCGCCTTGATGGCTCGACGAAGCATTTCTCCATATCTTGAATCATCTAGTCGATGTTGCTTCGTAGTTGTCTGTACATTTCAGAAAACACGCTAGATCATGATATTTCATGATCAAAACTAAATTTTTGAGTTTATATTCCTTTACAGTAAAATTAAGTGCGAAGGGGTGTGCAATGGATGTCGTATCTAAAACTATGATCCGAGTCGTGCACTTTTGTATATATCCCAAGAATGTTCAGTAGTTGATATATGTTATGCAATACATAAAATACTTTTAATCTATTTCTAACTGCATCATTTCCTAGGGCACAACTGAAGCGTATGTTCGAAGAAAATCGTAAGAGGCGATGTGAAATAGCCCCAGGATGGCAAAAGATTGAAATACAATCAAAAATATATTACAGTTTCCTGTATGATTTTCACTTACAATGGGTTTACAAAACCGCGACACGTGTTTCGCTATTACAATAGCTTCTTCAAGCAAGATAAATAAATCACTATTCCATAATACGCTATTTATATACAAGTAGGTCGAACGTCTCTTGCAATAAAGGTCCGACTTACCCACTAAACATGAAACATAACAATAACATTAAGAAACATTTTTTTGGAATAACATTGTAATGTATTCTTTGTTAAAATGATTTTATGTTTATGAAATATTATCTCAATATATGTATGTAATGTTATACTCTGTGACAGAAAAATAATGTTTTCTCAGTACATAACATGCAATATTATCATACAGGTGAGTATTAACATTCATGTGATATTACAGCTACTCATATATTTGTAATATTTTCCACTTATGAAAATCATTGATGAAGTTTCTGTTGTCACTCCACAGTTTTTTATGTCATAAAATATGAAAATTGAGAAAAAATATGAAAACGCTTCATTATTAAATTCTTATTCGTATTTTGAAGATCAATAATTTCAAAAAGAACAAGCAATTTTGTGAGTTCTTTGGTTCGAGTCTGTTTTTGGCTCCGTTTTTGTACCAACCATAAAAACAATAAATAAATAACGGTCTTGATCTTGATGAGGTAGTTTGCCACTCACCCATGCAATTCATCCTTTACATTCATCTCTCTTTCTCTCTCTTCAGTATAATCTACTTAGCACCAGATTCCGAAGTTCGATTCGATCACGATCGTGATGTTCTATCGCAGTTCAGCACCCACATTCCACATTGCTCTACGTAATTCTGAACGAAGAGATCGTGACCGAATCGATCTGGTTGCTGTTCTGTGCCACGACGGTCTGCCGCGCAATGTCAAAGTTTCTTGTTCTGAGAAAGAAAGGAAAACGCTCTGCGCAGCTGCGCTACCGCTACCGAGTCAACTGTCACTTGTACGCTGCATCATTCGTTATTCTTTATGCACAACAAAGAGAAAGTATAATTTTGTTTTTGCTACCAAGTTTGCCACGTGCTGCCTTTCCAAGATTCCTGTATTATTATCATTATTGGTGATTAACAAGCAGTTTCACTACCATGGGCGATAAAACTAATCGTAAGGTAAGAGTAAAATGTTTTGATTTGCTTTAGATGGTAAAAAATGTCTTGATGAAGGTTCGATATACCGACACCGTTCAGTTTTAATAAAAGATGAATTATTACAGGCCTTATTTTGGCGTATAACACGAAGCTAAAGTCAAGCCAAGCGTAAATATTCCTAGATTCTTGAAAAATAATGATATTAATACAGCTTTTCGTTTTAATAATAAATTGGGGATATATATCAAAAATAATAAAGACAAAAATGAATCGTCACAAAGATCAGGAGTTTATGAATTAACATGTGGGTCATGTCCGATGTACTACGTAGGCCAAACGGGAAGATCTTTCAACACTCGCCTAAGAGAACACAAAGCTAGTTTTTTGAATGGAAAAACAAATTCTACTTATGCAAGTCACCTCATTCTGGAAGGTCATGAGTTCAACCACGAGTTCAAAATAAGGCATTTTAAGCAGAAAGGTTGGAAACTTAACCTTCTAGAAAGCTTGGAAATCAATAGAGGGAAAAATTCAGAATATTTATTGAATGATCAGGTTGAATTAAATAACTCCCCATTGTTGAATATGTTCCCGGCCAATAATTATATTTCTAGGAATAATCTTCGTATGTAACTAATTAGTATTTGGACAAATTATGGGTCGAATATCGGACCTAAGTCGGACCTTTATTGTAAGAGACGTTCGACCTACTTGTATATAAATAGCGTATTATAGAATAGTGATTTATTTATCTTGCTTGAAGAAACTATTGTAATAGCGAAACACGTGTCGCGGTTTTGTAAACCCATTGTAAGTGAAAATCATACAGGAAACTGTAATATATTTTTGTTAATATGGATTTTCATCAAGTATCGGCCAGTTCAATTCAATTTTAGAAATACAATCGCTTCAAGCCAAGCAAGCCTATTGAATTTATAGCTTGTGGTGTGGTCAACCGAGCCGTATCTTGTACGAGTGGGGTTACTCCCTAATAGACAAGGATTATCACATAAAAACATTACCTCAAACACTACACATAGGCTGGGTGCCAACAAATTGCTCTCGAACACAAATTTCCAGAAATTACCCTTAGAAGGTAGGCAACCGGCTTATGCGCTGCACTCTAGGCACAGGCAATCTATCACTAGACTTATTTTCCATTTTGGATCTGAAACTGAGTTCAGGAACGAGCCAAGCAGCCGAAATAGCTATTTTCCCGAAAATGCTCCTGAACGGTAGGCAAACCTCTGCAGTGAGACCCTGCAAAAGGTGTCATCGTGGAAGCACATATGACAAAGTTGATTTTTCGCTAGAAAATGCCTACAGCAACCAGGTCGATATTTACAACCAGTGTAGTTTGACTGTGATTGCTGATATTTTCCACCATGTAACTTTTTTACGCTACACACTGCAGATCTGTTCAAAACACGACATTTTTTTGGGTTGCCTGTCCGGTCTCGAATATGAAACTTAATTTGAACAATTTTCCAGCATAATTCAATAACTAAATTTTGTTGTCTATTCTCAAAGGCAAACACTAAGATGTCTGTTGGTAATGACGACTTTTAGGAAAAGCATTTTATCTAAGGGAGAACATTTTTTCATTTATCAAAAACAAAACGATTATCAATCACCACTCTTGTTCTAGACAGCGAGCTCTTACAACCAAGGAGCATCACAATAGATCTAAAAAGGTCGCAGTGAATCAGGCCGTGGGCCAGCTCCCCGACAATCTAATTTGCCACCCTTGTTTTCCTAACTATATATGGATGATTTCCAGATATCATTACAGAGTGTTTGCTTCAATAGTATTTTTCCCGATACGAAACATTTTTAGAATTATACCTACATTACGTTTCCATATTACACGACATGTTCAAGAATTTTTAAGACTGATTCTGTATCTTTTTATCAGATTGAGAACCTCACAATTCTCAATTTTCACAGCCCACTGTTGAAAGATTGCAATTAATTATGCTTGTGAATCATATAGTGATGAAAATATTTTTCACCCGAAAAAAAAAATTAAAAAATATGTTCGAACATGATTTTCTGTATGTTTTTTCTTTCATGTATAACGAGAAATTGAGTACATTGATAGTGGGTTCCACAAATATAAAAAAATAACTCACTGTTTCACATTTAACGCAGGTCCAAGAGAGTGACTTTTTGGCTTTGATTGTGCGGGGTTCTATAGAAGAAAGGCCGGCATACATATTACAGAAAACATTCTTACATATGCAGCAAGTGAGCTTAAAATACGGTTCGGCTGCTTTCTGACAATTTTTACAACTATCTATCATCCCACTCTAATCTAATCTCTAAAAAGATGGGATGAAATCAAAGGATGCAGTCTTGCCAGGATTACCCTCGGTTACCCTAGGAAACTGGATCCGAAGAAGTATTTGGCGATGACCAGGAGAAACCTACGTTTAACAGTAGGATTTCTGACAGGTCACTGTCTACTAAGGAAACCCCTCCATACTATGGGGCTAGTCGACACACCTCTATGCAGGATGTGTGAACAGGAAGATAAAACTGTCAGGCATGTCTTATGCGAGTGTCCGGAGCTATCGTTAATAAGAGAGTATGTGTTCGGTGAGTCTCGGCCTACACCGGCCGATATAAAGGAGATGTCTCCTAGTGATCTGTCCACCTTTCTGAAAAGGACAGGATGGACGATGACCTAGGAGGACAACTCCTCGGGAGGATGTACAATGGGTCACATATGGCCTAAGTGCTGTGGGCCTACAGTCACCCTCCCTACTCTACAGAGCCACTCTAATGTGACGCCTAAGTGATATGTTTCCTTGTATATTAATCACAAGCTTGCAGTTTCAAGATGATAGACACGAATCGACGTCAGCTAATCGCTGTATGCACACATTGCAACTTGACACGTAAGTAACACTTATTTGCGCAATTAAAAATTTCATAAATACTAAGTTGTTGAATAGTAGCGTGCATGAGATTCCAATCAAAATCACAAAATACTGATTCCCGAACGTTCCTTCATGGCCTAGAAGACCTGATTGAAAAATGAACTCTTCCTTATATAAGCGTAAGATTTTTTAATGATGATGAAAATCAGTTCGATTGCTGTTCTTCGAGGCGATGTTAAGAATTTTACCTGGCTCATACCTTAGTTGTAAGTTGTAACTTGTATATTCATTGAATCCTGAATGGTAGATGAAATTGGATGGACCGTCATTAGTCATCACTGCAATGTTACATTTATTTTGATCTCCCATTCTCACGTTTCACTATTTATTAAAAATCTTGGCCACTAGTAGAATGTAAGCGTAAACAAGTTCCTTCAACTCGTCATGCAAATGGGTTCCTTCGGAGGATTATAATTCACTTGAATATACAGGATGTGTACGTAAGAACCGGCCATATATATATATATATCATCAATTTTTCAAAATCACCCTGTACGAAATGTATGAATTGTGATTAATGATGACATAAGAATAGTATATTGCATGCCAAAATAATTTTATCGCTATTCCATTATTACATCGAATTTTCAGACATTCCTTAAACGTTTTTATTTGTCACTCTGTAAATTATGATAAAATCTAAACCATTTGAATGATATTTAGTAGTATAGAGGTACGTTGATGATTAGAGCAAAAAAGTGCAGTTGGCGCTTTCAAATCCCGAGAAAATAATTGAATAAAAGAAAAAGTTAACTTGAACGCCCTGTATTACAAAATCTATCCATCAACAAACTTTGCTATTCTGCACGTTCAATCATTACATCGAATACTATAAAATACTGAAAAGTAAAAATTCAGACAATTTCACTATAAAAAGTGCGGGGTCCTTTGACATCGTTTACATAGATTTTCTGGGACCATTTTTGAATAAACAATTTTTGATAATTGTAGATGCATATTCGAAGGGGTTGGAAGTTTTCCTACTCAACTCAATAACTTCCAACGCAACCATCAACGTTCTCAGGTCAGTTTTATCGAGATTTGGTTTACCGAAACAAATTGCATCTGATGATGCGTTTTCATTTCAGCCTGACAAATTTCAACTATTTTAGACAAAAAATATATTGTGCATATAACGTCACCGTCTTATCTGCCATCTTCGAATGGTGCAGCAGAGAATGCGGCGACAACCGTTAAAGGTAGGATAAAATAGATTAGGAAAAAACAAGAGTATTTCATTAAATTCATTATGCAATTTCATTTTCGATTCTAGAAGAACCCATTCCACACTCTACTACAGGTTTGAGCCCGGCCTAAGTGATGTTTCAAAGAAAATTGCGAACTCGTTTCGATAATCAGAAGCCCCCGTGAAAAACAGCTAAATTTCAAACAGATATCAAACGTCGCGTTCTATCACAAGAAGCAAAACAAAAAAATATTATTACAGGGGGAATAAATCTGTTGTATCAGAACCTGGAGAGATTGTGAAGGTAACAGTTCATAGGAAAGTGGAAAATTCGTGTTGGATAAAAGCTGTTATTTGTAAAAAGTTTGGCAAATCCATTTATGGGTATTGTTCAAATTCCTGAGTTGGGCAACATCACCTGGAGAAGACATCTCAATCAAATCAACAAATATCATATAAAAATGTCAAAGATTAATGAAAACAATTTGCCTGAAGGTGAAAATGTAACAAACGAGATGGATTTGACATCAGAAATTTCCGTTGATCGTGCCGAAAGAGCAACTGTAACTGTGAATAAGGATGAAACAAGTGACGGTGTTAGTGCTGTTGGAAGACCAAGAAGAAACATCAAACCAATAGATAGGCTTGTATATACATAGTTGTAAATATTCATTCATAATGGTATAAGTGACAATTTCGGCATGTTTTTTTCGCATGACCTAATTTTCCTAAGAGTATTCACCATGTTTACCTGTTCGCCAGTCAGTATTATATGCAGATACCGAGCATCATGATATTCCTGTTTGATCTTATATAACACAATTTCAAGAATAATTTTTTCTTCAGATTGCAATCAATCATACTTATCATAAACCGAAATTAATTTTGAAAATGTGAATGTGTTGAGGAAAATAAATATGCCTGAATAACGTGCATGAAATAAAGCTGCTGGTTGTAAAATACTTATGAATCAAAAGTCATAAACGAAACATAGCCCCAAATACAAACGAAGTAAACTGATATATTGATACAATTAGCTCGTTACCATGTAATTGCTATGGAAAGCAGGTACTTTCATAACATCGAGCATATAAAGAATATATAGATTTGATGAGAAGTAAAGAACACGAGTATACAAAATTCACCGAGAGTAAGAAAGTCAAATAATTGATTCTTGTTAATTATATAATGTTTTTTCCAATGATTGTGACTGAAAAAGTAGATCAATCTTTCCCAATGGCACATCTCTCTCAAGACATTGTTTACTTCGGCCAATGCTTCTGTAAACAATTTTTTTGGAAAATGATGTATTTTCCTCCTCGGTATGTTAATACTTACACTTCTTTCCCATTTTCAGATGATTTTCATTTCGCTCACATGATGATACATATGTAACAATCACAATGTTTCTCTTTCATTCTTCTATGAAGAAAGAGTACGAAAAGAGGGAAAAAATACACAACTGGAATACATTTATTAAAACTTACAAACACTTGTACAATGATTCTAGTATATTCTGTATGATAAAATCTAAAAAATTCAATGATGTTTAATATAAATAATAATATAAAAGTAATGTAGAGTATACCACAACAAATAATATAATACATATACAATTCAACAATGTCCTGGAGTCCAATAAATAAATTGTACATCAGTAATGTACTTTAAATAATTCAATATTTTTGTCGTCGAGATAACACGGAAATATACCCATATATTTATTTAAACATCTTCTATTACCTCTATTAACCAATGTATTTATAAGCATTTCATACTTTTGAGATGCATCAAACAATTCAAGAAGGTTCTGTGAAGTTTTGAATTCTCAAAAGGAAAAGTTGATACACTAATGCATTTGAATAATAATTTGTTCTACACATAATAGCACATACATCACACAAAGTAATCTTCATGATTCATTCAGTTTTGAGCTTCAAATTTTTAACTAATATACGTTGATTACTCAATATATATACACTTGATGATTTCAGATCCCTATATCCATTAGAGGTTAATAATTAACATGCAGTAATGAGAATTATTTGAAGGATTTTTTGAATTAGTCACAAGCCCAGATTGCGTGATCAGAATTTTAGAATGTTTTATAAATTTTGCTGATTCTGCAAGTATACACAATGGGAAAACCCAAAAAAATCAATCTAGGTTGAAACTAGGGCATAATGCTTCATCCTCATTACAAAATAGCCAGAGAATGTAATGAAAATAGAACACGAATTCGTATCTCTTACTAGCCAAAGCGATATATCATTCAGAATTCCGATGAAAAATATTGAATAATCGTGAACATCCGAATATAATCATTTTGAACGTGGGAATCATAAAAGAACTCGGAAAAGTTAATCCAAACGGTAAAAAATTAACTTTTCTGAACTATTTCATCAGAACGTTTTTATGTAAGGAATGTTTTTGTTGAAGCTTTGAGGAGCCAAATGAAACACTGAATTTGAATTTCGAAATCACTATGGAACGAAATGAAAAGTTGGTACCTATAAAAAATGACACCGATGTTGATTGTTTCAAGCGGTTTCGAGATGATGAATTCAGCGATTTATCGGCGAGTAGTTATTCATTTACATTAGATATGATATATATTAAATATTCTACAAATTACATCTAAACTTATTTTGGCATACATGATTTTTTTACCAGTCAGATTTCGTTATTTCTACACCTTATATCATCTTAGACTGTAGATATTATATGAACATCTACTAATGCTTATATATCAAACCTCGATTAGTACTACTCATGCATAAAATTATCCTAAAATACCGTTGTGTTCAGAACCTTTCTGGTTCCTGTGATGAGTTTATATCCGAAACTTTGGCGCTTTGGAGCGCCTTTTTCTACAATCTTTCTGTCACCAGAACCTTGGTGTCTCCAGTAAGCGTTGGGCTACGTACAGCAAATGATACCAAGATACCTAGTGCTACCAACACCATAGCCAAGGCATTTATAACTATTCCTTCTTCCGGCCACTCTGAATAAGTATCCCTGAAATTCCGGTTAGTGTATTATTTTCTAGAGATCTGTACAACGTTTTTTTGGCTGGATAGGAAGAGCAAGTAACGCTAATCTTTCCATAACATAAAAATGAGTTAGGCATAAAAGTATCATGCAATAGGGTTGAAACAGGCAATCAAAATTAAAATTTTTATGAAACATGTAGCTGAAATTATATTTCATTCAAAGAGCAAAGCAAAACTGAAAATATCCGTACCCATATGTAACATACACATTCAGACAAGAAAAGTATTTTGGGTAAATATACACACAGGTAAAACATACCAATACACATTCATTAACGCTATAAAATATAGTCTCGCATGTAATATTCCTGAAAATCATAAAAAAAATTATTCTAAAGATCACTGCATTTCATCAAGAAAAAGACTGGTCCCTCAAAAAATTTTTATTTACGTGCTTGCAGTCATCTAACATCTTGATTTCATTTATCGTGAAATGAATCGCTTTAGTGACCAGGCTTGTTTTCTTGAATAATACACAAAACATACAATGGATGATTGTGATGTGGTCGTAATGATGTCTCAGACAGCTGGGAGATTCTAGAGATCTCCTGAACGTATGAGGATGTGGGCTCTGAACCGGAACTCGTCCCTTTGTAGAATATATGCTACAACTACAGCAAGAGCAACTAAAGTCATGCCAATGGTGTTCACTACTATTGCTTCTTCATTGAGTGATGAATATCGATCTCTAAATGAAAAATAAATAATCAGTTACGAAACAATTGTAGAGCTGCACATAGACGATGAAAACACAATTTATCATAATGTCACATCTATAGAGATGTGATGGATGTCGCTAAATCTATGATTTATGAAACTCTTATATCGGTAAATAGTTTTTTTCACTTCCAACTTTGAACATGGTAATTCCATTTCAGTCTACGATTGATATATTTCGACTAGAGTGATAAGAATTCATAATCATAAATACAAGATAGGACATAAATTTCAACAGCCTCTGAGAACGAAATGATAATCTATTGGCTTCAATCTCATTCAATAGTTCAATGGATATTTCAAGAGTTTAGCTTTTTAATGAATCTTATAAACACACTGAAGTACTTTAAGGGTAAAGAAAGTATTTCTTTGACCTTAAAAAAATTAACCGTGCACTTTTATTGCACTGTTTCCTACGAGTGTGTGGAAAAGTGCACTCCTGTAACGATGTACCCTATTCCCAAACCAGTGCAGAATTGAAGGTACTGTTTGATGGTAAGATGGTAGTGATTCGAACTGCTAATTTGTTTGCATTGAAAACCGTCACAGAAGCTCAATGGGTCGGAATGTGAGAGCTACAATGAATTTAATAAGAAAAACATAGATGGAGTAAAAGTGATGAAAATATGTGGAAAATTTCAAGAGACTGAAAGGGAGCTGAGAATATGAGATGTTTGAAATTATCATTGCGATGAATTATTGAGAAAAAAAAAGACGTCAAGTAGAAAAAAGTAAAAAAAAAAATTGGAAATGAAAATTGAAAAGACGAAGACATTGGAAAAAGTAAAAAGTATCGGAACAAAAAAATTGAACGAGAAAAACAAATTTAGAAAAAATATGGGTTTGATGAATATTGAAAAAAAATGAGAAACATTAAAACAGTTCTTTGTTGAGGGACGGGGCCTTTTTCGCCTTGATGGCTCTACGAAGCATTTCTCTACATCTTGAATCATCTAGTCGATGTTGCTTCGTAGTTGTCTGTACATTTCAGAAAACACGCTAGATCATGATATTTCATGATCAAAACTAAATTTTTGGGTTTATATTTCTTTACAGTAAAATTAAGTGCGAAGGGGTGTGCAATGGATGTCGAATCTAAAACTATGATCCGAGTCGTGCACTTTTGTATATATCCCAAGAATGTTCAATAGTTGATATATGTTATGCAATACATATAATACTTTCAACTTTCAATCTATTTCTAACTGCCTCATTTCCTAGGGCACAACTGAAGCGTATGTTCGAGGAAAATCGTAAGAGGCGATGTGGAATAGCCCCAGGATGGCAAGAGATTGAAATACAATCGCTTCAAGCCAAGCAAGCCTATTGAATTTATCGCTTGTGGTGTGGTCAACCGAGCCGTATCTTGTACGAGTGGGGTTACTCCCTAATAGACAAGGCTTATCATATAAAAACATTACCTCAAACACTACACATAGGCTGGGTGCCAACAAATTGCTCTAGAAAACAAATTTCCAGAAATTACCCTTAGAAGGTAGGCAACCGGCTTATGCGCTGCACTCCAGGCACAGGCAATCTATCACCAGACTTATTTTTCCATTTTGGATCTGAAACTGAGTTCAGAAACGAGCCAAGCAGCCGAAATAGCTATTTGCCCGAAAATGCTCCTGAACGGTAGGCAAACCTAGAAAACGCCTACAGCAACCAGGTCGATATTTACAACCAGTGTAGTTTGACTGTGATTGCTGATATTTTCCACCATATAACTTTTTTACGCTACACACTGCAGACCTGTTCAAAACAAGACATTTTTTTGGGTTGCCTGTCCGGTCTCGAATAAGAAACTTAATTTGAACAATTTTCCAGCATAATTCAATAACTAAATTTTGTTGTCTATTCTCAAAGGTAAACACTAAGATGTCTGTTGGTAATGACGACTTTTAGGAAAAGCATTTTATCTAAGGGAGAACATTTTTTATTTATCAAAAACAAAACGATTATCAATCACCACTCTTGTTCTAGACAGCGAGCTCTAACAACCAAGAAGCATCACAATAGATCTAAAAAGGTCGCAGTGAATCAGGCCGTGGGCCAGCTCCCTGACAATCTAATCTGCCACCCCTGTTTTCCTAACTTTATATGGATGATTTTCAGATATCATCACAGAGTGTTTGCTTCTATTATTTTTCCCGATACGAAACATTTTTAGAATTATACCTACATTACGTTTCCATATTACACGACATGTTCAAGAATTTTTAAGACTGATTCTGTATCTTTTTATCAGATTGAGAACCTCACAATTCTCAATTTTCACAGCCCACTGTTGAAAGATTGCAATTAATTATGCTTGTGAATCATATAGTGATGAAAATATTTTTCATCCGAAGAAAAATGAAAAAATATGTTCAAACATGATTTTCTGTATGTTTTTTCTTTCATGTATAACGAGAAATTGAGTACATTGATAGTGGGTTGCACAAATATAAAAAAATAACTCACTGTTTCGCTTTGCATTTCATATGAATCCGTTTATAAACTTAAGCTCTGAGTAAATAGTTCCAGTGCTAAATTTTTGAATATTTGTTCCGAACTGAAAGATATGTGAAAACCCATTCTTATCGTACCACTTCAATAGTTATATACAACAAAGTACAAAAATTCCCCATATAATATTTTTTTTTCCATTCCTCATCAAAATATGAAGTTTGTTAATCGGATTTGGCGCAACGATAATATGTTGCTTGTTGAGTGGCTCACATCACGATTTTGAAAATATTTTTGACTCATTGTATTGGATCTCCAGAGTGAAAACAGGGAACCTGTGATGTTCGAAAAATACTGCGTGAATCGAGGGACAGGAGATACGAATTAACATTTTCTTTGAATTTTTAAAGTTGGTGAGCTTCAGGAAAAACCTCTCTCGGCAAGAATTCCAAAGTTCAGGTGATCTAGTGAGGAAATATTCCTGAGCAAGACATGTTCGACAGGTCTCCAAGCTCACATTAGAGGACAAGGAAATCTGTACTCGTACGGTCATCCGTGTTGATACTGTTCCATACTGCAAGTTAGTATAGTAATCAGTTAGTTGGCAACAGTGTTGCAACAATAGATAAGGCAGGTGTAAAGGCAATTGACAGTTGTAAATAGAAGCGGTTGTATACAATACTGAATGAAATGGTTTCTTATCAAATCGTGTATTAATCATGAAAAATAGTGTCAGGTTGAAAGAACAAAGTACCATACAAGTAATTATAGTGAATATATGGGTATTACTACTTGAGGAGTAGCCAAATAATAAAGAAAGTTAGGAAGATAGTCGTCCACTTCAGGGGGGTCAGGGGGGGTTGATAAATAAAGTGAGAAATGAATCCTACTGCAACATTCAGACCACCGCCAAAGTCGATCAAAGTCTGAGTACAAATTACAAAAAGTAAGCAAAAATAGTGTTCTATGGGAATCGGAATTGATGATTACTAAATATCTAGCTTCAGGAGTATGAAAAAGTTGCGATACTCATTCTCTTGTTTTTCCCAAGGACCCTAACGACAACAAAGTAGTATTCAACGACTGACTTCATCTAGTTTGTTTGTTGAATAATTGAAGCCGAACTGCACTATGAACATTGAACTCGACTAAAAATTATATTTCGACAATTGTAAGGATTTCCTTAATGGAATAACTTTTGACAGTTAGGAACTCACAGAGTTCTCTACCCTTATATGATAGATAGGCGAACAGGAAAATCTTGACTGTGATTGGCCAACTTAAACCACATCATATAAAACTAGTTCAAGTCTCAACTACATATAGAGGTTGATGGACTAACATCTGCCGGAAAACGACGACTCTCCCGGCAAGCATCACAAATTCACGAATTCAATCAGACAGATGTCAGTTCAGGATAATTCACAGAAGACATTACCGAATCAATTTCACTTTATAGAGATGGGCACATCTGCAGACCGGTTTCAGGACCCATTATCAGTGCAAGGTAGGCTCCAACCAATAACTTGAAAGTCGTTTGTTTTTCATAATTCCAAATTTTTCCGGTACTTATAGTAAATATATCAAACCCCGAAAAAGACTGGAGGTGACAATAAGGTGAATAATTTCCGATAGACGCTAGTGCAGGATTCTGCACTGTGAGACACTATTGAATGAACAAATGCATTTTTCGTCTACCAAAAATTTGAAACCAACGTCCTTAAGGAGAACTAGACAAGTATCCCTTGTAACAAGGTATTTCAATGAAATTTATTTCATCAATAATCAAAACCAAAATTTTCAATTTAATTTTGGTTGAAGGCCGAATGAATAGGCGTTGAACAATCGTTTAGAGTTGCGTAAGTGCATGCATACGCGGAAATTCATTCGGTACTAATTTTGCTAGTAACATATTTGCCAACGAACATAAGTACGGAATATTGAATTAATATGGGAGCCTTGACTTTTAAAGTTTATGTAACTCCTTTGTGAATGAAAGTCTTTTACGTTCTTGCGTAATCAAGCAATTTATCTACGTTCTAAGAAAACATTTTTGTTGGCGTGAAAAAAGCATGCAACAAACAGTACGGTAAATGCATGCTTTTATTTTGTGAAAAAGTGGAATGCACAAGTTCGCACATGATAATATAATATTTTGATCGAATGCCATATATTTCATAGATTATAGTTTTGTATGACTATGTTTTTGTAAAACTAAAGCCATATTTTGGCGTTAAACCAATTCAAATGATTGAAAAACATGTCTCCATTGAAATAATAATTTCATACACTGACGTCGCTCCTATCAAATATTGAAAGTATTCGGAACCATTTCAATAGACATGTCACTGAGTTTTTATGGACTTCTGTCGATTTGTTGTATTGCAGGTATTGAAATTGATTCTTGAAAAAGATTGGTAGAATTGAAATGGCGTGTTGATTACTACATATATCAAAATTTTGGCGATTTGACAGCTGATCACGTCGTAGGAAACGAAATCATGTGTAAAATAATTTTCAAATATTCTTAGCAAGAAAATAAGGCTCATATATTCTTATTACTGACATTTGAATACCCAGCGTTCGTATATAGGGGGGATTATGAGATTTCAATTGATTTTGAAAGTGCGAATGCGCTGATTCAAATTGTACTGCTTCAGCGGTGAGAATGTTGCTGCTCATGAAAATGGTATTGCAGCTTCATTTTCTGTCACTTGTCCCAACTTCTATCATATCTGAAATTTTCAAATTATTCATTTTTGTTTGAGTTGCAGATAAGACCGGGGTTCGATTCCCTGCCGGGCCACCGTGTTGGGTAATCGCACGTTAAAAGATAAGGCCTCGTTGATCAATTGCTCTCACAAGTTTCGACTTCTAAGGGTTGACGTTCGTCAGCTGGTTAACGAACAATTTCAGAACAACAATGATGCAAGACTGTGACATACCTAAAATTTTTTTTTTTCGATGTTAGAGCGATCGTTATTCTTGCGAGGTAGTGTGGATAGTACAAATACTACATGTTCATGTGATGAGCAAGAGAAAATGTTTTATTCACAACAGTCAACCCAAACCCCAAGAGAAAGTTTTCAGAAATGAAGAAACTAGGTGTACTCATCCTATTTGCCCTAGAAGAATTACCAGCAAAGCTTTATATATATATATATATAAATATATATATATATATATATATATATATATATATATATATATATATATATATATATATATATATTCAATTTGCAGTTTTATTTTTATTGGATGGAAGACTATAAAAAAACGAGCATGGTCTTTGTTATCTTCATGAATATAAAAACTATGAGGTACGTTACAAATCCAACATTTGGTTCCGATATTCTGTGGTATATTCTCAACAGTAACATCCGCAGAGGAATGATAACACTTATTGACAATAACCAAAACTGAAGAGAACAGCTTCTAACGAAGCCTCTTGAACATTGAATTAATATAGTTCTTGTAAGGAATGAAGGGATAGTTCCTCCGTGCTACTAATAATTGAGTGAATCTTTGTGTTTTTTGAAAATAACTCTGGAAAAATTCATCTATGATTTCCTGGGACTTTTGTTATTTTTAACTTTTTGCGTTTTTTTGTTGATGTACTTGTACTGTTTCTATTTTGAGCCCTGTCCAGTTATATTCCATAATAAGAATTGGATTACGATTCGCTTGAACACAAAGTCTTTATAATCATAACTACAGTAACTTCGTGGACATAATATAGGACACAATAGCATTGATTGTCATTGCCTTATTGAATTATGTAAAAAAAATTGCCATTGATGGTATATTGACCAATTAATAGAAATGACAAATGGAATGAATTTATAGAACGAGATCAATTTGCAAATATGGCTTTTGGCAAATACTCATATTCACTTATACTTTCATGAGAAATCAAGACCGTAGAGTAAAAAATTATGGACAAGCAATATGCAAACCCATGCCTTGAAATACGGCTCAGGATAAAAATTCAAGACTGTCTTTATGACAAGGAAATGGGTCTATAATGAAGATTTCATGATCGAAACAAATTTTCAAGACATATTTTATTGATCTCACCGGGTTCACCGTGTGTAAAGAATATAGCCGTCATAATTCAACACTGACATATTTTTAACATTTTTCAATTAAGCAACAATGACCGACTGATACATTACCTAATTATTTTACGAGAAGAGCACTCATAAAATATTTATTCAATAAAGAAAACCTGGTAATTGTAAACAACGTTCAAGACAAATTCGTCCAAGCAGTAGGCGTTAATAACATATAAATAACAACTGACAACCAGCGTTACTGCCGTATTGTTCAGTTACATATTTTGCTTCATGTTTGCCAACCTTGATGCCCCCATTGATTCCCCCTTGCTTCAGGTATCTCGCCCTATACTTCGTTATATGTCGTAACCCCTCCTATATACGAACGCTAATGAATACCCTTCTATTACAATCATTGACATTAAAAACTAATCGACTGGCCTGGCCGTCACGCCAGTTTTCCACAAAGTAGGATGCGGAATACATCAGAGGAAGGAAGCATATGCAGTTCGAAAAGAGATTGACAGAATGATAACTTTATATAAAATTACTCTTTCCTTCAACACATCTCTTCATCTGCTACATTGAAGAAGGAATGCATTTCATTTATACTCAAAGTATTCTATCTTGGTTACTCCGAAGTCCCCTCTCTCTCTCCCTCTCTCCTAGGGCCAGTCCATCAGTTAAAATGTCAATGATTTTAATCAAGAATTTCAAAAACTGATTTGTCTTTCAACAATTACTAACAGAATTAGGTTAGTCTGGGCTGAATAAAATGGCGAAGAAAATGTTTTGAATGAACTGCAGTATATATCCGGTAATTGATGAATGGGAAAAAAGGTTGAACTATTTCTGAAGAAATTATCAATACGTACTTCAGAGTAAACATTACTTTCTCCGTAAGGCCTGTCACTGCTGCAGCGATGGCCAACATAAAGGTTGTTAGGCCGAATGATGCATGGATTGGCACGAGTGCAGCCCTGAAACTTGCTGTAGCACCCTCACAACAAAGTAGAACCAAAAAGCTGAAGAATCCAACGACAAACTGAAAAAACAATTCTGTTGATAACGATATAGATTGATAGAATATGTGCGCACTCAGTGTATTTCTATCCTTCATTAATGTTTCAACAATTCAACAATTAGATATGGAGATACACTGAGTACGTACTAGTTTTATCAATGGAAGTCGCTATATGATAATATTTTTTATAATAACTTTGGATTGGGAATAAAAATCAAATTATCTATGAAATAACCACATTACTTTTTGTTATGGAAAATTCGAAGTTGCGTTGCAAAAAATGTGTTTAAATAGTGTCAACTACTTCGGTTACTTCAAAAATACCATAACTCTCAGGCGGAGATCAAACTGATAAACTCAGTATATATCATCCTTTATGAATCGAGGAAGTTATAGTTTCAATTTTTTTTCTCACCAGCATACAAATGAAGGTCCTACAATGATTTCATCTCGATATTCCTTGGACACGAAATTTATAAAAGTTACGCGCACTCAGTGTATTTATTCTTTATTATTGTTTTGTCTAATGAATATAGTGATACATTGAGTGTGCACTAGTTTTACCCATGGAAAGTGTCATTAGAAGACCTTTTCTACAGGACTTTGGGGTGAATTACTGAGTTGAAAAAGTTTAAAATTGGGATTTTCGTTAACTAGCTGACGACTTCTCACCGAAGTCAACCCTCAGAAGTCGAAACATGTGCGAGCATTGGATTAACGACGGGGATTTAGGCAGGCGGACGTGCTGGCCCTACACTACCGTGAACCACAACACTGATAATAATGAATGAATAAACAACATTCGGGATACAAATCAAACCATCTCTGAAATGAGTAAATAATCTTTTGTTTTCGACAATACGATGCTGTATGGCAGAATAACTTCAAAACAATATGTTTACATATGGTTGGGAGGTTATTGGCAACAACCTTGCAAAAAATGATTAAGGAACGCCAATTTGTACGAAGGTTCTACACACCTCTACGGTCATTTTTAGGGTAGTTGCCACTACACTTTCCTGTGCAGTCAACTCTCCTCACCCCCCTGAAAATTATTTCACCCCTTAGTTCAACAACAGCTTTATCTCTGCAACCAAGGCTGTAAGAATGATGCATTTTTCTTTTTCTTGGTCAGAATCGATCATTTACTCATAGTTGAGGCTTTTCGAGCGTCCTCGGGGCCTCCCGAGTGTGCTAGAAGGGGTGTCCTGATATCAGAAAATTGATATCAATTTGCAAAAAATCACTCGGCTTTGTTTCACTCGCCGTGCCGTGTCTAGTGGCTGGTTAGGAAAGGGGGAGCGTTCGCCATGCCATACAGGGGGTGCACGAGGCCCTCTGTGAGCCATGATCTCAGGAACGGAAAGTCGTCACGGCCCCGGACTTTTTGCGCCCATTTTGCGGCATGGTATGATTGCCCTGGCACCCAGTGCCAGCAAGATATATCAGTATTTTGACAAATTTTTTGATTTCGATGAGAAACGAAATAGACTACAGGCCCATGTCAAAAATTGTTGGATCATTTGAACCACCAGAAGACTTATATAGAATGATATAAGGGTATAAAATTCAGTATTATGCTGTCACTTGTAAGCTGTCCAACTGAGTGCAAGGGAGATTTCAAAATCACAGGTAGAGTGAGTACGTTTTGGTCATGTATTTTTGTACGGCATTCTTACCATCAATAGATCCATGGAAAATAATGAGAAAACGCGCAGTACCGTACAAAAGAAGTGCGCCACAAATTCGGATTTTTTTGACTTTTCGGCGATATTTAGGGTAAAATTGGTCATTCTATTATGTACGGCATCAGTTCCATACAGTTTCAATACCTCTTCTAATCCATAATTACACAACGCCGTACAAAAAATCATGCGACAAGGGAAGAAAGTCGTATAATTTTGTTGGTCCAAAGGTCGGTAGGAGAAAAAAAAACTCCAGAAAAATCCATGTAACGGTGATTGTTGGCACGATATTTTTTATACGGCATTCAGATAGTTGATTTTATTCAATAAAATTGTCTATTAAAAGTCAATTCCGTACAAATCTGAAAGTTCATAAAAATAATATAGTCATAAAAATAATATGTGTATACATAGGATTTGTAGGCATATATCTATATCTGTTTATACTGTATCTATGTGCTTTGTATGTTGTGTAGTATTGACCATTTTGAGTCACGTGACTTTGGCAAGAGCGGCCATGTTTTTGATAGGGCACACAAAGTGAGGTTTACAAAGTTTACATGTTATCTGCATGCTTGTCGTGTTTATTTCGAGGTTTTCGTGCGTGTATTGCTTTTTCATTTAATTCAACAACAATATGTCTTGGACGAGAGGCGAAATCGCGTCACCACTCAAAAGTTGAAATTATAGACAATGTTGACCCCTACTCTCTTGGTGCAAAAGAACTGACCAACAATTTGAGTTTTTTGCCAACTGTGACTATTATGGACATGGCGAATTACCTAATTTCAACCTGGACGTATCACTACATCGAATTCCCATTACTTCAAATTCCCACTACGCCGAAAAGCATCCCCACCACTCACGTCACTAAAACACCATCGTTATCGAAGCTTGATTCCATTCGGTGAGATAGGAATTCGACGTATCCACATTGCTTATTTTGACACAAAAAATCCGAATGATTACCGAACGATGATTCGTAATTGGCCGTAGTGCCACCCCTGTGCTTCTGATATCGAAAGTGCATGGTGTGGCACTATGTCGAATTCCCATTACGCCGAATGGGATCCAGCTTCGATAACGATCATGTATTGGCGACGTAAGTGGTGGGGATGCTTTTCGGCGTAATCGAAATTCGACGTAATGGGAAATCGGCGTAATGGGAATTCGACGTAATGATACGCACTCATTCTCGTTCTTTTGAAAAGGAGTTTAGAATTTCACCTCTGTTTTTAAAGGCTTCTGGAAATTTAAAATAAGGACTTCTATCCCTTTTCTTTTGAAGAGAAACGTTAATAAATATTCAATTTTGTAAAGATATACTTAGTACTTTTTTTCATAAGATTACAAGTTATAATAATGTTTGAAATATATATAACGTCAAAAAGTATACAAAACCTTTCATACTGACATTCACAGTTTTCGATTCTTGAATATTATATACACACCGTTGCATTTCAGAAAGACGGCATAGTGATTGATGCATATCTCTTCAAAAATATGTGAGTGCCGTATAGTATCAGATGACAATAAAGTAACCCTGAAATGGTAGTGTCATTTTCAACAGCTTGAAAATGTGGTTTGCGTTAAATGTGCGGCATGATTTTTTTCTGAATTATTCACTTGAATACTATTTAAAACCACGACAATATGTACAAAATTGCAAAATTTCATTGATCTATGATTATCATTGATCAATGATTATTGAAACTCTTGAAATAATTTTTAAGGAATCATTTTTGTATTAGTATATAATTTTTTTTAGAACAGTTTCTTTCGAACGGCAATATTATATAACAATTGTATTTAACAACATCAGGTTGAAAAAAAAAAGTTGCCGTACATGACCAACAAATGATCTTCCAGCTTTATAAATCAACTATACGAGGAAATAAGGATAAGTATTGATATACATTCAAATGAACAATAATTTTCTGAAGGCGTCAATTTTAATAGAACTTTTGTGTGCTCGATTATATTCTGGAACCGATGCCGTACTTTTTCAAATCATCCCCTGGACCACGGAAAGGGAGAGGGTTGCAACCCTCGCTTTTTTCCCCTTTGTCGCATGATTTTTTGTACGGCGTTGTGAAATTATGGATTAGAAGAGGTACTGAAACTGTATGGAACTGACCCAACTAACATTTTAGGACAGTTATTCCACATGCCGGGAAGAAATGTCTAAAAAAATACTGGTAGTACAGGCCTTGAATATTTAACTTCAAAGTATAAATAATTTATAAGTAGCAACCTTGGTTAATTACAGGAAAGTAATCACCAGTAAATCCCCTTCAAATTCCATAAGCCACTTTAGAGCAGGAAACATGTGAGAAATTACCTATTTTCTCCTTCAAAAATGACCCAACCGTCGCAAGGATTGAGGCGGTTTGAATTATGGTATTATTTAGGGTATAATTTACGAAGCAAATGTCATCATAACCCAATGAATGTTTTGGTATTCTCTCTTGGTGAATATTTACCTAAATGTTACTAGATATAAGCCATTACGGTCAGGAAATATAAGGTTATTTAACATGTCTAATAGTTCAATTATTAACTTGATTTCATACAGTAAGAAGAAGAATATTGACTTATAGGTACATTTCAAAAATTACGCCATATTTATTTAGAATATCTGTTTTACCCATCAATAAATATCGATAATATATTGAATTTTAGTTTATTCTGACGATTTATTTATAAATAATGGCTGCATATGACATTTTAAAACCATAACTTTGCTAAAAGATTGTTTTTTGGAGAAAAAATTTTAACATGTGCAATCAATCTGAATTATTTTTGCATTAAATCGCATATTTGAAGGGGCCCGTGAATTTTATGAAGGTAAGAACCATCATTTTACAGAAAATTGCGCGCCGCGAGGAGAATATTGTTGAGGAGAGAGCATGTAGCTACCGTATGACAATAATTTTTATATTCCCATACTTATTGTCAGCATTTTATGTAGACCATAGCTGATTCGTTGTGGTAACCAAATTATGAGAAGTTGAGATAGAGATAATAAGTAAGTATATAAGTATTCTATTCATATAAAGAAACCTCTCTTTGTTTACTCATTCGTCCAAGGGAATAATTGGTAACAGAAAGGTTGATTTGAGCTTGATATTTACTCGACCAATTTCATGTCAAAATTACTTATTTCCACCCTCAACCTAGTAAACTAAATGTCAAAATATTCCAATTTTCGACGTCCAAATTACTTCGACTTTTTTCCCCACATTGGTAATTACAAGGTAAAAATTACATAATCTAGTCTTCTTTCAGAAAGGTCGCCGACCTGATCGAAGGTAAGATTAACGTAATTATAACTAAAAATGTTAGTTGGGGATGCCGTACATAATCGAATGACAAAATTCACCCTAAAATTCGCCGGAAAATGAATTTTTTTTTCGACTTTGTGGCGCATTACTTTTGTACGGCACTGCGCGTTTTCTCATTATTTTCCATGGATCTATTGATGGTAAGAATGGCGTACAAAAATACATGACCAAAATGTACTCACTCTCCCTGTGATTTTGAAATCTCACCTGCACTCAGTTGGACCGCTTACAAGTGACGGCATAGTACTGAATCTTCTTAATTTATACCCTTATATTATTCTATATAGGTCTTCTGGTGGTTCAACTGACCCATCAATTTTTGATATGGGCTTGTAGTCTAGAGGTTTTGAATCTTCTCGACTCAAAGCGAATCCAGAATAATACTGTTTTTGAATCACTCCATAAGTGAACAGAATCTATCATCAGTTCCAAATTGTTTTTAATAGACATCATGAACCGAATCAATAATACCGCTGCTTTTAATTCTAATCTTGGAATAGTGATTAGCTTGGCAGGACATACACGAGTTTTTGCACTCACAAAGGCAGTTTCATATGTGTTTTCTGATCCATCCCCAAATATACGACAGCGGAGTATGCTTGTTCGCTTGCGTCACAAAATCCATGTAATTGGACCACTTCCTGATCGAATAAATTTGGCCCATAACATCTTGGAATAAAAACTCTCGGAATTTCCTTCAATTCATCACAAAGAATCCTCCCTTGTACCTCTAATCCCGGACGAATATCATCGTCCTATTCAATTCCCCTTTTCCAAGTGGATTGCAGCAGAATTTTCATTTCAATGGTGATTTCTGACAAAAATCCAAAAGGGTCGAAAATCTACATTACAAGTCTCAGCACTCTTTTTTTGTTGGGGGTTTTGTACCATTCAGTATATTGGATTTCATTTTGTGAAAATTTGAGTTGAAAGTAAAAACAACCACTCCTCGGTATCCAATATAACCTCAAAGTTTTCCCTTTGAGAAAACTTGCTTTTTTCAACAATTGTTGAAAAAAGCAAGTTATTATTTTGTTTTGCTCTCAAGCTTTCTGGAATTAAATCTAAAACTTCTTTTGAGCTACAAATCCAATTACAAATCCCGAACCCACCTCTCTTTTGAACTTCAATCACCTCAAAAAATCATTCCATAGGTTTTTGATTTCTGTCCATAGCTCTCCAGAGTAACCTCTGTGCAGCACAATCTTTTTCGAAGCAGTACCTCATAAAACATTTCTTTGGCATTTCCACAGAAGGTGGTTGTGAAATCCATGCACGAAGAAGCAGCAACAGCAATTTCTCGAAACCAAACAGGAAATTGCTTGAGATCAGTTTTAGAGGAGTTCATAACTAATATTTTCCCATTCAAGCCTCAGATATGGTAGAAGTCAACTTATTAATCCACTAAGGAGATGTGGATTCATCAGACACATCAGACACCTGTACGCCAAATTTTCTACATCATTCGAAAATGGAAGGTATGTTTTAAAATTTTCTATCTTTTGGTGGGAGCGAATTTTTCACTTTATCGACTAATATGGAAATTATAAATTCAGGTCGATCAAAGAAAATCTTCCTTCGAAGGTTATTAGAGTCGGTGAGGCGGTTAATCTCAGTCGAACGTTCAAAATTATCAATGAAAATCGGCTACTCCTTTGGATTCCTATCGGTAAGTTATTATTCTGATGCTTTTGCAATTAATCAATGTTGAGCGAATTCGACTCAAACGATCTGAAGTCATCCGAAGAACATTTGCAGATTTCCTCATCCTAGCATCATTATTTTCTGAATCACTTTCTTCTAGTACTTCACAGTTATCTATCGTTTTCTTCAAAGACATTCTTTCAAATCCTTCAATACTCTCGTCAATGTCTAAATTTTCAGAATCTTCGGATCTTTCGCTAAGAATCCTTTGTCGAAAAATAATTTCTTTGCTTACTTGTTCCTCTTCTACTCCCAAATTTCTTCTGCGAATTCTGACTAGCTTCCTTTCCGCTTCAAGTTCAATTTCTAAATGTTCTTCGGGAATTTGATGTCATTTTTGAGTGGCTTCTCTGATGAGAAATATGGGACAATGCATTACTAACGTGATTTGTGGTGTCTTCCTCGTAGTTTGCTAAAGTCCGGTGCTTTCGTCTTCATATCTCTGCGGTGGAATGCCTTTCGTGAGTCTCTTGCTTCTTCTGATGAAACTCATATCTCCAGTAATTTGTTATTTAGACTGACTCGAAGGACCATATATATTTCTCCGAAGATTTTTCAACAAAACTTGTTAATAGATTTTTTTTTCAGTCAAATTACAATCAATCTTAATCATCCCAACACTCAGTCCTACCGTCATAAATTTTTTTCATATACCGGGTGACCATTTCCAAAAAGAATCTGAATCAACTGAAGTAAATTGAACGAGTAAATATATAAATATGTTTTGTTATGAATCTGCTATCACATGGGTTTAGAAATTACATATTCATTGATCTAAAATACGCATCACAGCTAGTTAGATATTTCTTATATGGTTTTGATTTTTTCCGTCAACCAACTGATGAACGTCAACCCTCAGAAGTCGAAACTTGTGCGAGCAATGGATCAACGAGGCCTTTCCGTTTAACGTGGGAATCTTAGCACAGTGGTCCGATGGGAAACCGAATCCCGGTCTTCCGCTTGATAGGCGGACGTGCTTACACCTACACTTCCGAGAAAATATTTATATTTGATGTCAAGAAGACTAAGAAAAAACCGATACGTAGATGACATCTTTATTATTTGGCCTCATGGGTTTGAAACCCTGCCAACATTCCCGAACACCTCAATTCCCAAAAAACACGACGGAAATGTGCTATACTAGCCTGACCATTCGACTCATTATCGAATTGAACATTTGAATCATTAATTCCCATGAATGAATAGTTCCCTTGAATACACCCATTTATACTGACTTCTCTTATTCGAGTTCAATAAGCCCCAAAAATTCAAAGTTGCCACATTTTGTTGAACTATAACAACTGTTTTTCCAAAATAAGTGTTTCTCGAAAATGGTTCCATGCTCTTTCCTGGGGCTTGCTGATCTCTTTGACCCACAATCGCCTGATACCATATCGTGTCCGTTATATCATAATTATATATAGAGGGTTAAGAACCAGAACGAAACAGAAAAAAATGACAAAATTACTTTTCGGCGCTTCCAATTACATCAGAACTTTGGTGCCAGTAACAGTATGGTGCTACCATCTGCTATTTCTTGTTTGACGTAAAACTATTCTGTTGAGTTTCTTGAGTGCCAAAACAATGAATCATTTTTTAGGTTGATTTGATTTTCAAGAAATATAAGAAACTAAGAGCTCATTTAACGTAACATATCGTTACATTCGATTAGAAATTATTGATAGGTATGATTTGGGACCATATTGACGTAAGTTCATTTTTTGTTATACTAGGTACCTACCAAATGAAAAGTTAGTGGATTGTTTTGAAGTTATTAGCCACAATCGTTGTTACTCTGATTATAATAATTATTCTGGGAATCCTAACTTGAGAGCCTAAAAGCCGTAACCTGTTTTCCTGAAGTCATTAGACATATCGAGTATAAGCTAGGGAAATATCAGTTCCAGCACCCACTTTCAGAGTTTAGTTCCCGAGTACAGTTGTGAAAAACCCGTTTTGTGAATCGACCAGTCGAACAGTAGTTACCCGTTCGGTATTCCTCACTTGGAGAAGTTCAGTTTTCCTCACTTGGAGAAGTTCAGTTCTATACCTCACCTACCCCTCTCTAGAGATCAGTTACCCTAACACCAAACTGATATTTTTGCACTGGACGCGCGTTTCACTAACGAAGTTAGCATATTCAAGAGAAGAAAATTGACACTAAATCTAAAGCCTAGGGTTAGCTATTTATATACCTAAAGTTTTTCGGCCCGATATGGACTTTGCTTGTTACTGGAACTTATTCTAATTATTTCGGTATATGAACAGCTAACCCTAAGCTTTAGATTCAGTATCAATTCTCTTCTCCTGAAGATGCTAAATTTTTTAGCGAAACGCGCGTCGAGCGCAAAAATATCAGTTTGGTGTTAGGGTAATTGATCTCTAGGAAAAGTTTCATCTTTTACACCAAAGGTTCCAATCTCATCGTTTATATACGGTTATAACTTGTGTCGGGTCGTTTGTATATCCCGAAAAATGTGAATAGGTGGCAACGCGGTAGTGATATGGAAAGTGAACGAAGCTAGACATAGGAAGAGAGCGACTCTGACCTCCGTAGAGATTATAGGTTACACGCTTTTCTCGGTAGTATAAGTAATCACCTACCAAATCATTTTACTTATCTTGAGTACTTTAACAAAAGTGAAGTCGTTAATAAAGGTGCAGATATCTCAGAAGTTGCTCATCGCAACCTCTACCTTCCTAATTAAGTGTTGTATTCTAACATAAGTAGCAACAGGCCATAATCCTACTGGAAGAATAAAACAGAAGTTACGTATCGTATCGTGCGTAGTTTCGTTTTGGGATAAAATGGCCTCAACTTCGTCATTATCTGCGACTCTTTCGTATGCAAAGCACCGTTGTCAGAGGGTGTCGTGAATCCAGTGTTGCTAATGACATATGTACAAAATACCCACACTATTCGACCAAAATACCCGATTTTACCCGCGCATTATTTCAAAATACCCGATATTCCAGTGTTCGATTTTCATCCCACTTCAATCGCAATTTCTATCCGCAAATCGTGCCTGTATGAATTCTGCTTAATGATGAGGGCTTCGAAACTCCTTCACAAATACTTACAGTGTATTTAAGTACACTAATTTGATTCCAATAACCGATGTTTTATTTCACAAAAGAATACAGGGAAATGCAAGCAAAGCTGACAGTTGCCCATGTAACAATCCAGTCAAAGTTACTCTTCCTGGAACAATAAACACAATATTGGCTACAGCTGAAAAGCGAGGTGATGAACCGTGACAGAAAATACATGATCGTATTAGCCAACTTGCCCTTCAGCACATATTTAGTTGAACGCCGAGTACCACGAAAAATATTTTTTGAGTTGTTATGAACCAACTATGGGGGAACAAAAAAAGAGAAGACCTCAGTCTTCGATTGTGGATAAAGCCATGGACGTTATCTTCAACGAGAACTCTGATGAAAGTAAATTTTCCATTCTGCAGATAGAGGAGCTGATTGATGAAGACAATCACCCGCATAGGGACACTATAAAAGCTCGTCTGGCTAAAAAATATGAAGACAATTTCATATTCACAAAAACATGGAAGGGGATTATCTTATCTTCGAAGAGTACAGGCTAAAAATCCTTTTCAACAACTGGTACTCTGAGAAAAAAACAGAAGGGGCTGAGAGGCTTCGAGTTGTAGAGGCTGCTGGCAATTCTGGAAGATATTCGCTCCGAAGTTTTCAACACAGCCGACTAGCCTCCAATGGGGAATTTCTTGAGTAATGCTCAATCTGTTGTCCCTGAAACCCCATTTCTTTTACTGCACACCATAATTTTAACGAGGAAACGAGGCTCTGAATGAATGGAGGAGAAAGTATCTTGCTCTGGCTCACGCCAATATGATAGCTACGCGACCCAAATCTTTCCTATCATCTATCATGATAGCAGTGGCAGCCTACATCTACAAGAAGTTTGGTTCTAAGCATTTACTGAATCAGCAGCTTAAGGATTGTCTCCTACTTATGAAGAAGCAAATATACTGGAGGGGTCCATTCTCGGGTCCATTGTTCTGCAGTCGGAGAAGAAAGCACAATTAGACAGCCAGCTCGTCCGTTCTCCCAGTATGTATTCGACAAAGCAGATTTCAACGTTAATACGTTGGATGGGCATCACCTTCCATGCTATGGGGGGATAATGACTGTGACTCCGCGAGAAGCCGTTATCAGCGAGTCCACAGTATCCCGCTTGCAAGTGAGGTCATCATCTAAATAGATTGCGGAGGCTGGCAGTAACTAATTTAATCCTCACCATCGACCAGTGAATGGTGGTTTGAAGATCGTTGATGTTGTTGATATAAACATTTACTCTGCAGGCGACATTGTGCCATCTGCTGACGATATCGCCTGGCTGCAAGGAAAGAATCCTGGGTTTTCGTTATTAGTTCCAGGTTTCACAAGAGTGAAAAAGGCGACGCTCCCAGCGTGATGTACACATCTGTATCATGTGAGATCCACCCGAGGACATTTTCTTTCTTCATGCGATAAGCGGGTGTGAAAGAAAAAGGTGTTCAGTACGTACGCAAAAAATCCCTCCTTCAAGGCAAACATGGCCATTTACAACAACCCAGATGCCACTGCATTAGAAATTTGTGAAGCAGGTGAGAAATTTCTAGTGGGATTGTATGGAGGAGACACTGAGTTATATAACCTGGATACACTGCGATACAAGCTGTTCATGAAGTCGGTGGCGAAAACCAAATTCCAACTTGCCCGGCTTCCACCAACGAGTGATGCTGCAAGTACTACTATGTACTCTTTCCGTAAATACCAGCAGGTACAAACTTGGTTAGGGAAAAACAAAATCCCTACAGTTTGGGAGTCGTCACTAAGCAAGCAAGGAGTGGTACCTACCACCACGAAGAACGCAGCCCCGGAATCTCTCCTCAAAACTCTTGCCTGCAAGTGCGCTGCGGCCTGCAATTGCGAGAAGTCTGCAGTGCTCAGTGATTTGCAAGCATTGCTCCGGCCATGCCTGCGAGAACTTGCGCGAGCCGAATCTAAGTGAAGAAGACGAAAATGACGACACCGATGAGGAGGACCTCATGGATGAGCTTATTGCTCAGGAGGAGCATGAACTAGAGGATGACGACACCGAACCTCTGGAGAGCTTTCGTGACTGAAGAAGGAATGAATCCATTCTTCTTCATTGTCAATTGCTGCATCCTCAACAATTTTTCCACTTTAATTTCACTATATGCGTATGTCCATATTTTTGTTAGTGATCGTGGTTGATATAATTGTTTTGAATAATGACTTTTTTTTACTACTTATTAAGTATGACCTTATTCTCAGTACATACATATACAGGTGAACCCTTCTAGGTCCTTGGGTATTTTATAACAGACACTGTATGGTACAAGAGGAGAGAGGAAAGAGCATAGAACCATTTTCGAGGAATACTTATTTTGGAAAAACAGTTTTGAAAATTCAAAAAAATGTGGCAATTCCAAATTTTTGGGGCTTATTGAACTCTTCAGCACTTTGAAAATGGGTCATAGCAGTTTTTGCCGGAATTAAAAGCAAAAATATTTATTGATGATCCGTAAAAACATTCCCATCTGACCGATTTCGGATTAATTTTTTCTTGATCCAGGGGGAATTTTGTTTTCTTCAATTCAATTCGCAATGGCTTCTCACCTAATATTAATCGTATACGAGTTAGAGGTGAAAAACTGAAACAAGTCCAAAAATTTCGCGGTTTTTCGGTCACCAAAAACTTTCAACAACCTCTTCGAGGTCGAAAACTTGGTTTTGACATCACTGTGTGAACAACAAAAATTTCATTAACCTGGGAATTTTTCGTTGCTAAAAGTACCTACCGACTGGACTATTAGACAATTCACACGTTATGATTGATAGACCAATCATTCAACTTCTGCCTCTTCCAAGTATTCCTTTTCTATTAGAAAAAGGATGGAGTGGTGCACAACTATGAGAAAGAAAATGCTAGATAACAATGGACAGGTGTATAACCAGTAGGAGTCATCGAAATGGTTTTCGTTGCAGATGTTGTAATTCACATAGAGTATTCAAGAGTACTTTGAGAACAATATTGACTGGAACTGTATCGCTACCGGGGGAAACATTGTCGGAAATGAATAAAAATTTTAACGTGAAATATATTTCCGAATAACTTCTTCATCGCAAGATGAATTCGAATATTGATGTGATTTAAAAGCTAATTGAGAAGATGGCTTCTTCATAAAAGTCATAGGTTATGGAAGTAAAGCTGTTTTTAGTTATTCGACATAACCACAACCATTTTCCTAATGATTAAATAATAATATTTTTTCGAACCAAAAATACATTTCTCTTCAATTCTGTAAAACAAATCACAGATCTTATTCTCAAATGATCTTTATCTACTCCCACCCGTAAATATGCTCATTTCTTTATAGTTTACTAAACGGATAAGTCAACTGAATCGTTATGATTTCATATCCACAAGGTAGGATATGAATTTTACCAATCACAGAAAACAAAATACTTGGTTACCAGGAAAACGTTGTAGATCCAAGTTGTTTCATTATATCTGAGGTGATTTCTAGTTTATTGAGTCAAGTTTGCATTGTCACAATTGATGTTTTTTTTTTGTGGAATCGAAGGAACCACATCTACTCTTCACGTCCAGTCCAGATAGCCTAGTAGGTTAAAGCGTACGCCCCCTGAGACAGTCCACTTTATAGTCGTAGGTTCGAGTCTCACTTGAGCAGTTTATTTTTGTGATATTTTTTAATTTGACATAACCAATTCAGTTTGAGAATTATTTTTTGGCTTTTTTCTTCTTCGAATGAGAAGATAGAAATCAAAACTTGAATATGAAAGAAGTAAAATCAGAGAGTGTTTGTAATTCTTTCTGATTTTACTTCTTTCATAGAAGTTTTGACTTATATTTTTTTATTAGGAGTAGAAAAAAGCCACGGCATCGTTCTCAAATTTCGTCCTCGTGCGATATGGCCACCATATTCACTCTTGTACAAACTACTATTTGAAATAAGTCGACGAGGTCAGTTAGGCGATTGAATTTTGTCAAGGGAATAACTGTTGTTCTAAAAAAATCCAAATATTCGTTTACCTGTATGGCAAATAGTCCCATAGTTACGAGTCCAATCCAACTGTGCAGCGAGTAAAAGTTGGGTGTCGCAACAGGCTGTTTCAGATTATGTGAATCTAGGACAGCCAAGAATCCGATTGCCACGCATGGAATCGCCAGGGCGTGGAAAACCGTGTGGAGGAGCTTGACATAAATTCTTCGACAGCATCTGCATATTCTATATAGAAGTATTGCTGAAATCAAAGAAAAAATCAATAGTTGTGTGAAAAATAGAAAAGATATGTTTTCTCTGTGGGACGAATGCGATATTTCAAGTTCTGCCAACTGCATGTAACAGATACTAATTTTGTTGCATAGGTGAATTCTGGCGTGATTATCTCCTTTTCACAATACACCTATTCTTTAACGACAATGTATAAAAAAAAATATATATATATATATATATATATATATATATATATACATATAATGACTGGAACTTCTAGTTGAACCGCGTCTGAAAGGTGGATAAGCTTGTTGAAACAATTATAAGAGATGGTGTGATCGAAGTATCGTCGAGCCCTTTGTATGCACCTGTTGTGTTGGTTTCTTAGTAGGATGGGTTCACGAGAGAACAATATCACCAAAAGGGATAGTTACCCTGCACCAAGAATAGACAAGACATTAGCAACTTTGGCAGGTTTACGTTGGTTTTCAACACTAGATCTGAAGAGCCGATACTGGCAGGTGGACATACATGAAGACGATGAGGACTGCATTTTCGTCTGGGAGCAGACTCTACCAATTTACTGTAATGCGTTTTGGATTGTGCAATGCTCCCCGCAACATTTGAGATACTACTGGAACTGACCCCGCGTGGGATCACTTTGAAGACCCGACGAATCTGACTATAATTTTTTCCTTGACTCCACTTTACTCTTGTGCTGTTCCGAATGAATTCGTGGAATCGGTGTGAATATGGAAAAATCAATTGAATTCAAAGAAACAGCTACGCAAACTAGCAAAGCAACAGGCTTAAAATTACCAAAACGAGCTTGGGACAGTTTCCTAGTGAGAACGCAAATTCTGAGATGACAGTTGAGCGACTTAAGGAGTTAGTGGTTGATATTGTTTTCCATCCACCAAACAACAGGGTATCAGCCCTTTCTTTTCATTCATGCACAGCCCTCACATATACTTTACTGAACTTTACTGGCGGGTCAATCCAATTCTCTCTCCCACTCATTGAGCTTATGGATAATATAAATGGCGATATCTCCGCAGTCATTGGAGATAACATCATCAAACCTGGTATCGTTGGATTCCTCATGATCATCCCTAGCCGATCATGTAACAATATACAGGGTGTCCCATTCAAGAATCGAAAGTTGATGTCATTTCCGAAAAAATTGGAAGTTGTTTTTTTCTTTCAGATATGTCGAGAAATGCTGTTTAGTGAGCTTATTCGATGTTCCGAATCTCAAAAATATAGCTAGAAAAACAAAGGAGAAAACGGGGGTGTACCATGAGTCTGTGACACACGGTATAAAACGCCTGAAGAAGCTATTATATTGTGAAACAAAGGTGGTCGTTCTGTAAACTGACGCATGAAAATCCACAAAAGGCAGAGTGTTTTTAATGAATAATGTGTTTATATATTTTCTTGACTAACCACTAACTCCATCAATAAATTTCTGCTGTGCGTCTGCAGATAATAATTTGCTGTGGTAATTGATCTCAATTGAAAAGTTCCACTATTACATCAAAGGGTATAACTTTTCGATTCTCCGAAGAACATTAAATGAGCACATCTTTCCTGACATCTGAAAAATGAACTGAACGATTTCATAGATATTACTTTGCATTTTTCAATAAATTAACTCCCTTTATCTATAAATGAAACAAGCATTGAGTGGAATGAAATATATTTCAACACAGAAATGATTACTTCAAGAAGAACAATAACACGAAAGAGAAAACATGGAAAGGATTCATATATAATACCCAATCTTCAGGTGTTTATATATATGGTAACTTCGTTATACAGCGTCTAAAATGAAAAAATATCAGAATTCCAGAATTTCTATGTTCGACCTGATTGCATTCACAAATCCAATGCCAGACAGCTATTTCAACCCACCAGGTCTCATCTGTGACACTCGGCTGGACTGTGAACACAAACATTTCGAACTATCTACTGCTTGCAAAGAAAATCTCTGAAACTGGTGCAGACCTCCAAGAGGTAACGACATCTGCTGGGTGACGACCAAAGTCTCAAACTCCTACTGCCCAAGACAGAGGAGACCTCTTACAGCGGGCCATCCTACGGCGAAGCCGCAACAAATAGCCCGCCGCGATCGAGAATCGACTTCGGTCAATTTGCAGAAAGCTGCAACCCTTCACAGAAATCAGAATTTCTATGTTCGAAATGATTGCATTCACAAATCTAATGCCAGGCAGCTGTTTCGACCCACCAGGTTTTCACAAATCCAATGCCAGGCAGCTGTTTCGACCCACCAGGTTTCATCACTGACACTTGATTGGACTGTGAACACTGTGAGATTTACTTCGTAAGGAGTAGATAGTTCGGAATGTTTGTGTTCACAGTCCACTGATGAGACCTGGTGGGTCGAAACAGTCTGGCATTGAATTGTGAATGCAATCATTTTAAACATAGAAATTCTGATTTCTGTGAAGGGTTGCTTCTTTCTGCAAGTGGGCCTAAGTCGATTCTCGATCGCGGCGGGCTATTTGTTACGGCTTCAGCGTACGATGGCCCGCTGTAAGAGCTCTCTTCTACCTTGGGCAGTAGGAGTTTGAGACTTAGGTCGTCAGCCAGCAGATGGCGTTACCTCTTGGAGTTTCACACCATCTGCACCAGTGTCATACCATGATAGTTATAATAACCTAAAAATATCATATATCTTTGTGAAATCTCTACTCATAATGGAATCGAGTACAAACTCAATTGAAATCCTTTTCAACAGCAATTACCACAACACCAAACGAAAAATAACCCGATGTGCGTGTTCCAAGCCAAGTTCTCCTAACAATGTCGACTCGGTTGGCATAACATGCGTCGTGTCTTCAGATAGGTATCACGGTAAAATTGTGGTATCAAAATCAATTATACGAGAACTCCTTGTTGCATCTTTAATTTGTAACATTTTTTGAAATCTCAAACAATATAATATAAAACAAGCCATACCCTAAGTATTTTCATGCATTGAAACTGAAAACTTCCTTTTACAGTTCCTGTAATATTGAATTGAACTAGACGATACTTCATGAAAATCCATATTCTACAATAAATATTGCAGTTTCCTGTACGATTGTCACTTACAATGAGTTTATTCTGCTTGATGAAGCTTATAGCGAAAAACGTGTCGCGGTTTTGAAACCTTTTGTAATTGAGAATGTGCAATGGTTTTAGTTGCTTTTCGAGTACTTACTCGGCTTTAGAGACCTGACTAGTACATATACTCAAATCAAATATCTCAATTTCGATTTTCAAAATAATATCTTACTTTAGAAGGACCAGGCAGCCGGCTTATGGAGAAATGGGCTTCGGTAAAATTTCATGTATTGTTATTATGATAGTACGAGAGATCCCAACCTCTTATTATACACTGTTTGACTCACAATTGCTAACTGATGCGGCATTCCTTATATAATGGATAGCGAGCCACCCCACCACCCCGAGAAGGTTATCACAGCACCGGCAGTTGAATGGGCTATCAAGTCGTTTCAGCTCTCCAAATCTCTTGGAGAGGACGGCATATTTCCAGCTCTGCTTCAAAACGGACTGGAAATAATTCTACCCATTCTCATAAAATTGCACAGAGCAAGTCTGGCGTGGAACTATATACCACCCAGTTGGTTGGCAGCAAGGGTGGTATACATACCTAAAGTGGGTCGGAAAGACCCACACCCTAAATCGGTACGACCAATCAGCCTTACATCCTTCCTGTTGAAAGGACTTGAGAGGATACTGGACGAACATATCAGGAAGGTGGCTTTATCTTCAGCCCCCCTGAATAACCACCAATATGCTTATCAAACTGGCAAATCGACAGATTTAGCACTAAATAACCTCATAGAGAAAATTCCCCAATCCCTTGATAACAAGGAGATTGCGGTTGCCGCATTTCTCGATGTTGAAGGAGCATTTGACAATGCACGACCAAAATCTATAGGATCAGCCCTGACTGAAAGGGGCATAGAAACAACCATAACGGGTTGGATCTATGCCATGCTGGTAAACAGAATTGCAACTACGACTCTTCAAGACGAGGCCATTAAGTTCAGGGTCACCAGGGGCTGCCCTCAAGGTGGGGTACTATCTCCTCTTCTGTGGTCACTCCTGGTGGACAGTCTGCTTAATGCCCTCGAAAGAAGACAAGTAGATCTGCAAGCTTATGCAGATGACCTTGTCATTTTGGCAAGGTCCACGTCGGGAAGGGTAGCTTGTAATATCCTTCAAAGCGCGATGGATGTTGTTCACGGTTGGTGCCAGAGGGAGCAGATGTCTGTAAACCCCAGCAAAACTGTGATAATCCCCAAATTGAAGACTTTCACGGCCGACAACTAATGAATTGTTAGGTGCTTCCGGGCTTCTGGGCCGTGGGCAACAGGTTTTAAGGCCTTTAAGGTTTTAAGGTTTTTAGGCCTTAAAACCTGTTGCCCACGGCCCAGAAGCCCGGAAGCACCTAACAATTCATGTGATAATCCCCTTCACCAGGAGGAGAAAATTGGATGATTTAACGCCACTTTCTCTCAATGGTGAGGTCATTCCATTTGGAACGGAGGTGAAATATCTTGGCATTGTCCTTGATAAAAAACTCACCTGGAACGCCCACTTGGAAAAAGTTTTACACAAAGCCAAACTGTCCCTATGGACTTGTCGAAGGATTTGTGGTAAATCTTGGGGTTTAGGTCCCAAACAAATTCATTGGATTTATGTGACTATTGTCAGACCAATGATCACCTATGGGGCAATTGCCTTGTGGCCGAAGGCTTCTCAGAAAACGGCTCAGGCAAAGCTCTCTGGCTTACAGAGACAGGCCTGTTTGGCTATCTGTGGTGCCATCAGTACCACACCGTCAGCGGCCATGGAGATCCTTCTAGATCTACCTCCTCCCCACATTTTTCTGGAGAGAGAGGCTAGATAGACTGCATATAGACTTGTGCACATCGCTAATTGCACACAACAATCTAATGCAGAGTATACTAGACTGCTGGCTGACACTAGAAGTCACAGCATTCTGGGAATGACCTCTGACATTATGACTCCAACTGTGAACTATGAACTGCCTTATACAGTTCTTTTCCCGAGTAGAGAGGACTGGATCCTCCGGGAGAAAGAAATACTGAGAGCAGATAGTTGTTGGTTCACAGATGGATCAAAAACACCTTCTGGTTCCGGTGCAGGTGTTTTCAGTCGCAAACCCAGGACAGATATATCAACCTGCCTGCGACCGTATTTCAAGCGGAAATTTATGCTATTGAACTGTGTGCGGAGAAATTGGCAGAATCCAACCTCACACACAAGTCAATAAAAATATTCTCGGACAGTCAAGCGGCGCTGAAAGCCATTGGCTCTTACCGATCAACGTCCAAACTGGTAACAAATTGCCAAAAACGACTCTCCTCAATAGGAAGATTTAACAAATTGTCTCTGGTCTGGATTCCGGGCCATATTGGCCTGGAAGGCAATGAGGCTGCTGACTCCCTTGCAAAGGAGGGTGCTGCAAGCAGCTTCATCGGACCAGAACCTGTCATTGGCATCGCCTTAGGCTTTGCCAAACAAACATTAAATACCTGGATGGCGAGAAGATTTATGGACTTCTGGCAAAATCTTCTAGGATTGGCTCATTCCAAGGCGTTTATTCACCCTTCGAAGTCGGAAACCAAACAGTTGTTGGACTACAGTAGGGACGAACTACGATGTCTAACTGGCCTTCTCACAGGTCACTGTCATTTGAATCATCATATGCAGAGAATCGGACTGTCAGAAGACAGCCTGTGTCGTCTCTGTCTGGAAAATGATGAAACAGCAGAGCACATAATTTGTGCCTGCCCCGCTGCGGACCGAATCAGGTTTTCAGAGTTTGGCAAGGTTTCACTCTTACCATCTGACCTGAAAGATCACTCACCATACAAACTAATCGGCTTCGTTAAGAAGCTGGGTTTATTTGGTCGAGTTTGAATAGGTGTGAGCCACAATAAACCCTTGTTGGTTGCAGTGGAGGGCCGAACAGACCCACTCACTTCTGACCTAACCTAACCTAACCACCCCACTACAATTCAGATGCGCACACATCGATAGTAGGCCTCTCTCCGACATCGCAACCCTACCACTCCAAATCTATGAGCTTATAGAAAGCAGTGCGGGCATTCTTTCTTGGCCTGAGCTTGTTGGAGTGTAGATGTGAGGTGAAATGAGTGCTCCTGTTAGTTGGTAAATCTCGGTTGATGTGTGTGTGTGTATGTGCAGGCACGTGTACTTTATGCAAACTAGTTTGTACAGAGTACACGTAGAGGAATATGTGCAACTCTTTACCGTATATGCAATCTATTCTTCATACTCATGCAGATAATCTTTACCGTGCATGCAAATCCCAATGTCGTTATTATCCATCCCCCTGCACTGCCACTCACTGACTAGATGAGCGCGAAGACGACATTGCTCATTTAGTAGTTGGTGAATCTTTGTGGTGAGCAGTACACAGAAATGATAATCTGCATTACCGTGTACGCCCCTCACCCATTGCAAGGTCGAAGGATATGACGTCTCACACACACACACACCAAATCTCTCACACACAATATTCTACATTTTCAGCTATGCTCTAGATATTTCGTTCAAGGTCAAAACTATGCACCAGACATATCGTTCAAAGTCAACCTAATTACACTACTTAATAAATAATAATAAAAATAATTAATGACGTCATAGTGGTGGGGGAAAACATACAAGCGGCTCAAATCTCCTACTGTTAGGTTAGGGTGCTAAATTTTAAGCAAATGTAAGAGGAGATTGCACCTTCGAGTATACTTACTCTTCCTATTAGGTACATAGGTATGCAAACGGTGGAAAAGGGTATTGTTTCACTTTATTGCAAAAAAACGATATACTTATCAACTTTGGATAATACTTCTGAATTCGAACTGCTGTTTTGTTCATGAAACTAATAGTTATATATGATATAAGTGCTAAAAGTGATATTTTATTTTGTGGGAAAGAAAATTTGGGACAGGACGCCGAAGGCAGAGTGTTCCATCTCTTCAAACAAAATAAATTCACTTTTAGCGGGTATATCGTACACTATTTTTTTTTAAAACCATCAAAAGTCCAAATTAACGCATAACTGATTTACATTAATTATTTGATAAAATCATAGCCTCGAGATTATCAGTTTTTAATCCAATTTCATAAAATCTATTCATGAAACAAGTTGCCAAGGTAATCAAAAACAGAATTTGTTGATTTGTCTTTGTTGACAACTAACGAAAAATAAATCAAGAATTATTATTTCTCGTTTCTTCGTTCCTCGATGGAAAGTGATTCAGAAAATGAATTTCTACCGCCGGAAATTGAAGAAGCTGCCAATAAAGCTGCTTTCGAATTATTGCCTAGTAGTCGAAGCGACATAACGAGTTTTCATACGATCCTTTCTTGAAATGGTGTGATCAGAAAAATGTCAGTGGCAAGGAGGTCCGTGAAAAAGTGTTTCTTGCATACTTTGAAGAAAAGTCCAAAATATGGAAATCGTTAACGCTTTGGTCGAATTACTCTATGTTGATGTCGATGATGAACATAAATAATCATGACATAAGCAGATATTACAACTTCTGGCTTTTTTGAAGCGAAAGGGTGAAGGATGTCGACCGAAAAAGTCAAAAGTATTGACAAGGGAACAAATCGACAAATTTCTCAGAAGCCCCAAATGAAATATATCTAACGCAGAAAGTTGCTGCAATTTTTGGTGTTTTTGGAACTGTGCGATTTGACATTGAATAATATCGAGGATTCCGGAACTCCACTAGTTGTGCATATACCAGACACAAAAACTTATGTGCCACGCACCTTTGTTGTAAGTGGTACATTGTATATGAACCACTTTAAAAAGTACATAGCCCTTCGTCCAGTGGATATTAATCATTCGAGGGTTTTTATAAAATTCATTAAAAATCAATGTGTCAGGACTCCAGTTGGAATCAACACATTTGGTAAGATGCCTGCCAAAATTGCTGAATTTCTAAATTTGCCTGATTCCCATCTTTATACTGGCCATTGTTTCCGACTGTCATGTAAGTTCTAGATCCGCCTCTGGTTTATTTCATTTATCTATATTTCTTGTAAGACTTTTTATGTGGGTTCTCGATTCGCATACTCGGATACTGAACAGAAATAAAATCAGTTGAAATATAAATGCCTATTATTTAACATGGTGCTGCGAATTTAAATTTGAATCAGTTAAGAAGTACTGAATTTAGTGTAATATTCAATTCGATCAATTAATATGTCGGACTTCAGGGCGATTTCACCATTGGATATGTCCGGTGATGTATCACAAAACTGGCAATTTTGGATACAAAAGTTCGAAAACTACTTGAAGGCCACAGAAGTAGACAAAAAGTCAGAAGCAATCCAATGTGCTCAGCTTTTGCAGTATATCGGTGATGAAGGAATCCGTATTTTCAACACCTTCAAAATAGAAGACGAAGATCAAGATAAGATCGCTCCATGGATCAGTGAAAGGCTGTTAGAGGATCCTGATATGACGTTGAAAAAAGCGGAACGCATTTGTTTAGCTGTGGAGGAGTCGAAAAAGCAAGCTCATGAGATATCCAACGAGGTGAAGGAAGTGCTTGCAGTGGGCACCAGTGCAAAAACAAGCTTCAGGTACAGAAAGACAGGTATGGGTAGAATTCAACCGCATCCACATCATTATCCAGATAATGGAATAGGCACAGCTGTTTCCAGCAGCTCCAGTAGGAGTAATACTACCTTGGCAGCAACTTCTAATAATTATAGATGTTACAAATGTGGTATGACGCATCAAGTAAGAAAATGTCCAGCATTCGGTAAGCAGTGTACATTTTGTGCGGGTTTCAATCACTTCAGTAAAATGTGTAGAAATAATCGAGGTATACATATGGTATATAATACTGAAGATGATCATGGATTTGATGTGATTTCTGACAATCATAACGATAATAACGTATTCATTGGTATGCTAGTTATATGATAATTCAGTTAATGAAAATGAAAAAGAATGGAAAATACGGATGTGGGTAAATGAATCTGAAAATGTTGAATTCAAATTAGATACCGGCGCAATGGCCAATGTTATAAGTTCAAAAATGCTTGAAAATTTGAAAGTCGATAGAAAGGCACTGAGAAAAACAAGTATTAGGCTCACAAATTACTCAAATGAATCTATACCGGTTCTCGGAGAGTGTCAGTTGGGATGTCGATACAAAAATATTTAGTATTTTCTTCCATTTGTTATTGTAGATGTAGATTCTCCTGCAATATTAGGATTAGATACTTGTTGTAAATTGAATGTTATAAAAAAAATTGATGGAATTAGCAATACAGACTTGTTACAGAAATATTATGACGTGTTTGAAGGAATTGGGTGTATAAAAGGTGTTTTTCATATTCAATTGAAAGAATCTTCTATACCGGTTGTTCATGCTGCTCGAAAAATTCCCTTTCCTTTGGTTGAGAAATTCAGAGATTGCTTGCAGAACTTGGAAAATGAAAACATAATATGTAAAGTAGATTATCCAACAGATTGGGTGAATTCCATCGTCTTAGTTTTGAAAAAAGATATGTCTTCGAGAATATGTGTGGACTCCAAAGACCTTAATAAAAACATTCGCAGAGAGCATTTTCCACTTGCTACTTTTGAGGAAATTACCTCAAAACTTAAGGGAGCTAGATATTTTTCGGCACTGGATGCGATGTCTGGGTTCTGGCAAATCAAACTAGATGAACGTAGCTCAGATTTGTGTACTTTTGCAACCCCATTTGGTCGGTATAAATGTTTGCGATTGCCCTTTGGGATTTCTTGTGCACCCGAAGTTTTTCATAAAAAATTCAAAGAAATTTTCAATATTGCTGGTGTGGAAATTTATGTAGACGATTTGTTGATCTGGGGAACAAATAAAAAAGAACATGACGAACGGTTGGAGGCAGTATTGAAAATTGCTAGAGAACATAACATAAAATTCAATAAAAATAAATCTAAAATTTGTGTAGAAGAAATCATGTATATGGGTCATAAAATTTCCCAGGCAGGTTTCACAGCTGATAACTCCAAAATAAAAGCAATATCAGAAATGCCTCCTCCTAAAAATAAAGAGGATTTACAACGGTTTTTAGGATTAGTTACTTATGTTGGCAAATTCATTAAAAACTCATCGACTATAACAGCTCCCTTGAGAGAGTTACTTAAAAAAACATTGCTTGGTCTTGGGAAACTCGACATCAAAATGCAATTGAAATGTTGAAATCATATTTGATTAGTCGTCCTGTTTTGCAGTATTATGACCCTGAAAAGCCTATCACAATATCAGCTGACTCCTCAAAAAGTGGAGTCGGAGCCGTTTTGATGCAAAATGGTTTGCCGTGCATGTACGCTTCGAAATCACTATCTGATGCACAAAAAAACTGGGCCCAAATCGAAAAAGAGCTGTATGCTTCGGTATTTTCATGTGAAAGATTTCATCAATTTATATTTGGAAAAAGTATTACTTTAGAGACTGATCACAAAGCTCTTGTTCAACTTTTCAAAAAACCTCTTCATGCATGTCCACCCCGACTACAAAGAATGTTTTTAAGGTTGCAAAGATATGACATAAATTTTGTTCACAAACCAGGAAAAGACTTAGTGATTGCAGACACTTTATCTAGGGCATATATTCAGGAAAATGTGGAAGAAAATGACATAGAAGAGGAGACAGAAACTCAGGTTTGTTTACTACGATTGAATCTAAATGCATCTGATGATAAAATAAAAGAATTGAAACTTGTTACTTCCCAAGATAAAGAAATGCAAATTTTAACAGACTACATCAAAAATGGATGGCCTAAAAATATCAAACAAACCCATCCAGCAGTGAAAATATATTATAAATTCAAAGATGATATCACAGAAGCCGATGGTTTATTATATAAAGAAAAAAAAATTAATTATTCCTGAGAAACTGAGAAAAGACATATTGTGTAAATTACATTATAGTCATATGGGTGTCAGTAAGTGCAAAAATAGGGCTAGAGAGTTTTTTCTGGCCGTTCATGACTCAAAATATAGATGACTTCATTTCTAAATGTCCAACGTGCAACATTTTTCAGAAAAATAAACCGAAAGTGCCAATGTTGCCTCATCCAGTGCCGGAAAAACCTTGGGAAAAGGTTGCTTGTGACTTATTTCACTTGGAAACTGATGTTTATCTATTAGTAGTTGATTATTTTTCTAAGTACATTGAACTAGCAAAATTGGAAGATTCGACTTCTTCCAATCAGGTTATTGTACAATTAAAATCAATATTCGCTAGGCATGGAATTCCCTCAACTGTTATTAGTGACGGAGGTCCTCAATTCAATAGTTATTACTTCAAAAAATTTGCAGAATCCTGGCAGTTTTCACATATAATGACTAGCCCTCTATATGCACAGTCAAATGGTCTTGTTGAAAGACATGTACAGACTCTGAAAAATATGCTTCGTAAGTCGAAACATGAAAATAAAGATTTGTATTTGACATTATTAAGTTACAGAAATATGCCAATTGAAAATAATATTGAATCCCCAGCTAAACTTCTCATGTCCAGGCGATTGCGAGACATATTACCAATCGAAAACTCACTACTAACACCAGAAACTAATAATTATGCTGCTATAAAGGATAGATTGCACATGCGCCAAAATAAACAAAAATATTTTTATGACAGGAACAGTAGAAATGAGAAACAGAATTTCGAAAATAATGAAAGAGTTTCAATAAAACCTAAATTATCAGATAAAATTTGGCAAGAAGGAATAATACAATCAAAAAGCTGCAATAGACCTAGATCATACAATGTGAAATTGAAAACTGGCAGTGTTCTGGCAAGAAATAGTAAATTCATTAACAAAACTGTGTCTCATAATGATATTACTACTGATAGTGATTCTGATACAGAAACATTTGTTGAATGTGGAAACCATTACGGCGAGGGAGAAGAAGAGCATGATGATGATGTTATTCATGTTCCGACTACCACTAAATCAGGTAGAATTGTAAAATTGCCCGATAGACTGCGCTATGAATGATATCATGATGTAAAATGTGAAAGGTTTTTTATTTAGACTTTAGTTATGATTATTATTGTAGGTGTTGACAAGTTCTTTCCAACACGGGGAATGTCATGTAAGTTCTAGATCCGCCTCTGGTTTATTTCATTTATCTATATTTCTTGTAAGACTTTTTATGTGGGTTCTCGATTCGCATACTCGGATACTGAACAGAAATAAAATCAGTTGAAATATAAATGCCTATTATTTAACACCGACGTTCCTCAGCAAAATTATTGGCGAACTCTGGTGCTAGTCTTACTACAATTAAAAGACACGGTCCAGTACAGTAGCAGAGGGTTATATAGAAGACTCGCTACAAAGGAAACAGAACATCGCGGATCAAATTTTGTCCAAAACTTCGGCGGATAACATTGTTGTCTGCCCTGGTATAAGCTTCACCAAATTGAATTCTGTTACATCTACCAATGAGACTGGCCATGGAGTTTCTTATCATAATTGTAGTTTCACTAATTGTACGTTCAATAGAATAAACACTTCATTTTGAATTATGTATTTATATTTTCTCTACAAATAAATCACTTTTAGCAGTAGTGCTAAAAATGATTTAATAACACCAGTGTTATAAAATGGCATTTTCGACATTGACAGCATGCGTCAAAAATTATACTTTTACTGACGTTTGTAGAAAAACATACTAATAGAGTTTGGAGTTCGTCATGAGTTTTCTTTAGAAATGGGTTATTTTGTACGGAAACGCCTGTGGGCGGACCTATGGCTCTTCACTTTTATATTAAAAACGGTAAAAGATTATAAAGAAGGTGGAATGATGTGTACTGGGGCTTGACGAATGGAAACTTATGTTTGATCGTTTTTATGTGCAGAAAAAATGCGGGATGTGCCCCATTTCGCCTCAGAAGGCCATAGCTCCGCCCACAGACAGTTCCGTTCACGATTACGTAGTTATTCTGAAAGCTCAGGACGAATTCTATTTTCCACTAAAAAATTCAGTACTCAGGTCGAAAACGGAGCTTTGGCCCTTCTTTTTTCACGAGACAATTTAATTCCATACTGCGAGAAAATGTCGCAAAACCGATACCGAACCGATATTCGTATATAATGAATTTCATTAACCTAGTAACAGCACCTTCGACAATTTACTGAGAATATTTCAATCGTATGTTGAAAATCCCATATGAAGCGGGACATTTTCGATCAATTACAGCGATACATTCCCGGCCGGACATTTTCGGGCTGGTAAATACCCAGTAGGTATCGAAAAATACCCGCTCGGTCCGTGTATCTGTAGTAACGATTGTTAAAATGTACATTTGTCATCTTGACAGGCATAAATACTGAATTTTAAACGTCGTTGTTTTAACTCCATAAATATTCTACCGAATTACACTCGTGCATCAAAATAAACCTGATAATTTTCCATTCGAACTTGTTGTCAGTAAAAAAACTGCATTCGGTTATTTTCATATTTTGCTACTCATGCAGTTTTTAGACAACATGCTTTCGTGGAAAATTATCGGTAATTTTGAAGCACTTACTCCCGAAAATACAGAAAGCCTCTCACCCCTTGACATTTCTTTACTCGACAGGTGGAATTCAGTTCCACCTCCAAAAAGGCTTATCGCTGCAACTTTTGACTATCGTGCCCGCCAGTGGTAATAATATACTTCTTGAAAACTTTGTGCTTTCCTTCAATGAATTGTCATCTTTCTTGAACGTGTGAACCCCACAGTGACCAGTACAAAAAGCAGAAACATGTTGGATATAATGGGATTGGAGCACATTTCATGAATATGGGAATCGGTCAAGAAATGTAGCTTCTAAAATGTCAACTAGCCAATATGACAGAAATAGGCCAGGGTATTAGTGAAATGTGGTATAATATTCATGGGATCTTCCTCTCGATACCTAGATAGAAAGTATGAAGGGGTCATCTGAAGGTCATGGGGGGGAGATTACATTACAGACCTTAGAAGCTCAATTATTGCTATTTGATATTTCGCAGATACACCACAAGGTGATGATTTCAGAAAGAGCTATAATTCGTATACAAGTAAATCAAACGAAAAGAATTATCAATTTCTTCAATGTGATTCTCTGTAGTGTGATGTGTGATGACTGCTTCTACCGCAGAGCGAAATACGTCATCATCACTGTGCCAATATAAATTGTTCTTTTTGGGCTGTGAATATGAAGATAGAAGTATCTGAACCTATATATGTCGAAATTATTTTATATCAGTGTTTGGTTGAGTTATTTACAACAAAAAAATCTCTCAATGTATATTACAAAACAGAACACAAAATAAAACGTATAGAAGACGTCTCCGATTACCGGTAATATACAAAACTCATCATTATCCTGTTAAGCTCAACTGTTATCAAAATTTCGCAACGATGAGTCCACTACAAATTGGTGGGAGAGCATGAAATATTTGGCGTAAGATGAGCCATGCCATCGGAATATTTTGTTGCATACGGTGGAAAAGTTCTCAGGGCAATACTCCAAGTCAGTTAATGAAGTTATGAATTCCATATGGCCAGTCAAATTGATGGAATTATGCATTTTCATCAACAAGCTGAAAGTTAGCTAAATAGCTTTCATTTGAATGTTGGAACCACATAATACAGAAACACGTTAAGATAGGAAACATTATATGTGTGTATATCAAAAACTATTGCGCCACATTGCTGTTACGATTTTTGACTCCAACCATACAAAAAAAATTGAATGGATTAGAGAGAAATGTAAAAACTACAACTAAAGAATTGGGTTATCGACAAATTGGGAGGAGATTTCCCATACTTGGATCAAACAATCAAACCAACCGATTATTAAAATGTACCTCGCCAACCTAAATCCAAAAATATCTCGAGCAGGATATCCTTGAGGAAGCTATTTCACAATGAAAAACGTGTCGCGGTTGTGTAAACCCATTATTAATGAGAATCGTACAGGCAACTGTAATGTCTTTGTAAATGATAGATTTTTAGATTCAATAACTGACTTGGCGTATTGCCCCGGGTACTTTTCAAAAATGTTTCGATTGCATTAATCCTTTTGGGAGTATTTTAGCGAAATATTGATAGTTTTATAGCTGAACAATGAACCCGTACCAACGTGCAGAAATATTCAACATGCTAATGATGATTTCTGTATATCTCGGTTAATTGAGGCCGTCTACTTTTCGTTTATGAAAAATATATGGCAAGCATACAAATGAAATATTCCACAATGAAAGTTTGACCTGGGAATTGGGTATTTTTCTTGGGCCTGACTGTTAGTTATCCAGTGTGAAGGTGCAGTGGATGAAAATTTCAAAGAACGGTCGGTTACAAGAAGGTTCTATTTCGAAGGGATTATTTGTGCGTGATATGCCATTGAAGGGACACCTATGAATTGAATACAATCTAGTATTCAATGGGCTCACGAGTAGAGAAAGCTGAATAGTTCATGAACGTCCCATCTCAATATTGATTTTAAACGTATTTTGAATGTAGATGAACGGGTGTGTGAAGTTGGTCAGGAAAAATCGAATTTTTGGAATTGACTCAGTTTGAAGGTTTTCCCATTGAATAATCACGTTAGTCCATAAAGAATTGATCATCCGTCCCCTGAAGCTTTCAAAATTTGATGGAAAAAATCAGGGCAAACTTCACATCAGCACGAAATTCCACTATATAAATGAACAGATGAGTCTTATCGTTTGTCCATGTTTATTCATCAAAATATTCGTATGTCCAACGAGATAAAAAATTGATGGAAAGTGTGTAGAAACGGGCCTCAGACTTTGTGAAACTCGGAAGCCTTCCAATAAATCAACGTTCGGAGTAGTACATTTCCTTCATTTGTCTCATTTTTATCCAGTGAAAGAAGGCTCCCATCGAACTATCAGTAAAAAAATACAGAATGATAAAAAGAGTGTAGAAACAGGCTAGCTTCACACTTTGGGAAATTTGGAAGCTCTTCATAAATCAGGGATTGTATTGCCCATCGTTTGTCCCTGTGAGAATCTGAAATTCTCAAATGATTCAGAGTTCGGAGTGGCGCATTCGATTGATCATCGTTTGTTCATATTTATTCATAGCAGAAAATCGTGTCCAACTACAAAAAAAATATTGGAGAGTGTGAACTGGTGAACTCACCAACTTCATATTCTGTGAAAATCTAGAACTTCTCAAGGAATCCGTGAGTTATACGCGAAAGAGGTATTGTCTTTACAAACTAATTATTCAACTATAAAAATATCTTGATTAGGTTAAGAATATTATCATTCTTGCGAAGCCTGGCTAGTTAGTTATTATAATCCAAATGAAATGACGAGCACAGATAGAAATTTTGTTGAAAAATCAACCTTATTCTCGAAACAAACTGAAATGTTACTGGAGGTAGAGGATGATTACCTATTCTATCGATCTATAATATTTTCAGCATTGCTGCGTTGCCACTTCATTTTTTTGAATGGAACACCCCGTATTGAAATAAATTTTTGGAATCGCTCCAGTATTTGAATACTTTTTTGTTAATAATGTCCTATACCTATCCAAATCTGTTTTCGAGATAAAAAATGAATTGTGCTGAATATGGTACAAAACATAGCCTTTATTGAACTTTAGTACATCAGTACTCTCAATTCATGAAAAGTTGATATTAAGTTGATAGTTTGGACAAACTCGAAATATTCAAATATCACCACGAAATCGACTCCATATCATACAGGGCGTGCTAAAATCACTATTATTTCCATTGTGCATAAAAGTGTTCAAACTTTCATTTTTTCAGATGAAACCCTCTGTATATTATGTACTCGATAAATTGAAAGATGGTGAAAAATGCTTCAAGATGATGTATTATGTTCCTATACCTAAATCGTCATGTTTTCTTAATAAAGCCGTTTTTGTGGAAAAATAGTTATTCATGTTTTACCCACAAGTGTTGAAAGTGGCATTTTATTTTGTGAGTGGGGAATATTGAAAAACTGGCGTCAGCAAGTGGAGCGAACTCACGAGCAAAATAAAATCACTTTTAACGAATGTATCATACAAATTTTTTTGTATAACGTTACTGCTGATAATAAAAAAATATATAGGATCCATGGGATTTGAACACATTATCTTTGGATTACAAGGCATATGTTCCAAATACATACGCCAACTCACGTTATTTTAAACATGATTATTGATTAGTTATGACGGACTTTCTACAGTTGGACTGAATACTAGTTCGTCATCGTCAGTAACACCACAGGGATTTAATATTACCAATGGCACAAACTGCATATGTGTGAACTTTTCTAAATGATTTTCTGGTAGGTGTTCGGATTTTTTTTTTCGTCGGCCTATTTCCGCTACCGAGGCCAATCACCGACGCCGGTGAGCACACTTCCCCCAACCGGAAATTTTGCCGAACCCTCTGGTATTCCAACCAGGGGTAGGGATCTTTAACGAGCCCAACATCCATGGTCTCGGGACCGACGGCTTTACGTCCCCTCCGAAGGACGGCATATCCTCAATATATCTTGTGCTCATTGATATATTGTCTGCGAGCTATGATATGCTACTTCGCTGGAGCTGTACGGGCTTTCGACACGGTATTTCCCTGTATGGTCAGCCATCCAAATACTAACCGCTCTCGGCGTTGCTTAACTTCAGATATCGAATGACTGTCAGTCAACCTGAAGAGCTGGGCCATGCCCCTAGGTGTTCGGATTGAAGCGTTTCTATTTAATGAGATTTTCAATGACAGTTGTACAAAAAACGATTTTCGAAGAATTCGATTAATTTTATAAGTACCTAATTGATAAATGGTTATTGACGGTGTTTCAAAAAATCGACTAAAATGAATGCAAATATTGATTATTCGAACGAAGTTCTTATGGAATTATTTATTATACACGGATAGTGTGATCAAATAATTGCCAGAACTTGTAGAAAATTCAACCAAATGTATCTTGAGGATATGAACGAGAGGAAGTTTGTAAGATTAGAGAATAATTTCCTTAACTCTGGCTCAATGTTAAAAGCGCCTTCAAAATTACCAAAACCTTTACTTCGAATGGGGACAATACTGTTAACGTTTTGGCATATCTTTCCATTCGCAGTGCAGAAAAAGATTTTGGTATATCACATGCTTCAGTACAACGAATTTTGGAAAATCACGGATTGCATCCGTATAAATTTATCAAAGTTCAAGCTCTAAAAGCAGAAGCCTTCGAACGTAGAGTGCATTTTTGTGAATCCCTTTTGATTCATTCAGGAAGATCGGGAATTATTGTCAGAACGAATTAAAATTTATGAGGGATGGTATTTTCAATAGGAGGAATAAACATTATTTGGCTGATCATAATCCTCATGTTACAAAAGTTTTCAAAAAAAATTTGACCTGAATGTTTTCTGTATTTTGAAGAACAATAAAATTAGCTTTTTTATTTATGAAGACACACTGAATGCAGAGAGATATCTCCAAATATTAAGGACGACTGTAACCGAATTTCTCGAATATTTGCCTTCAGAGAAATATAGGAATTCGTGGTTTCAAATGGGCGATGCGCCAGCTTATTCCACCCAGGAAGTTTCCAGGAAACTTGCCGAAATCTTTGACGATCGTTGGCTTAGGCGTTTAGGGCCGTGGGATTGGCCACAGAGACCACCCGATCTCACGCCACTTGACCTTTTCTATAGGATGTTTAAATGAAAGGGTGTACAGTACAGTACTCCAGTACCTACCAAAAAAGAACTGCGTCGGCGAATAGTGCAAAGTATTGAAGATCTGGATCCCCAAGAAATTGAAAAAGCACCACAAGTCTTGTACAAGAGAATATTTTAGAATGTAATGGACAACATTTCCAGCATTTACTGTGAAAATGTGATATTTTGTTCACAATTTTGTTATTTTGAATCATCCTATTCTGTTATTGTCTGTACTTTCACATGTTTCAGCCCACAAAATCTTACTTTCAATCTAAAAATGACTGATTTTTGGTTCAGTTGTTTCCTGGAAAATTTGAGCCATAGTCAAGGAAATTACTTTACCTCACAAACTTCCTAATTTGATAAGAACTTCGTTTGAATAATCGATATTTGCATTCATTCTGGAAGATGATTTGAAACACCGTCGATAACTATTTGTTAATTACCTATAAAAGCAACCGAACTGTTATAAGCTTGATATTTCCACTGCTACCTGAATCCAAATTCTAAAAAAATATGTTTCTAGAAGAAGTGACTGTATTAAGAAAACTTGACGCTTCAGGTATAGGGACATGATATATCATCTCGAAGCATTTTTTACCATCTTTCAATTTATCAGGGTAATAAACAGGGGATTTCATTTGAAAAAATGAACTTTTGACCACTTTTATGCACAATGAAAATGATAGTAATTTTAGCACGCCCTGTATCATATGGAGTCGATTTCTTGGTGCTACTTGAATATTTCGAGTTTGTCCAAACTATCATCAAAATATCAACATTTCATGAATTGAGAGTACTGATGTACATGAGTTCGATTAAGGCTATGTTTTGGACCATATTCAGCACAATTTATTCTTTATCTTGAAAACAGATAGAGATAGGTATAGGACATTATTAACAAAAAAGTATTAAAATACCAGAGCGATTCCAAGAATGTATTAATATACGAGGTTTTCCATTTAAAAAATAAAGTTGCTAGGACTTTTCGATAGAAGTGGCAACGCCGAAATGTTGAGAATATTTCAGATCGATGGAACAGGTAAGGAAATGTGAGAAGTGAAATTTTCATAAAAAGCATGCGTTGCGTTTTCCAGAAACGTATAACCTATCATCGACCTTGAGTCACGCTGTATATATAATGCAAATGATATATGATTCCTCTTTTGTACAATTCGAAACTTGAAGGTTATCAGTATTGACACTTTTTCAATTGTACATACAAGTTCAACCAATAATTATCCGATGCACTTGGACCAAGACTCGAACGTAATGTCTAAAAATAATACCATATAATTTCAGTACAGACGACAAGTTCAATCCAATTACATTTATTCATCAGGAAATTATAGAATTTAATTACATTGAATCATCGGAATAACTATGGACTTCACTCATTCTGTTGGGTTATACATCTTGCACGAGGTTGTGATGATTAACCTGTAGCATTATGATTATTGTTATATAATAATGATTACCTTCTTGCAGAATACATGAAATCATCTGCGTGTCAACGTTATCAAAATGGTTTGACTTATATAGAACGGATAAATGCAGGCTGACAAACACGGGCATATCTAAGGAGGGGTAATGGGGCATTTACCTCCTCCAATAAGACAGGAAACTGAAAAAACTCAGATTGACTCTACATTTGGAACCGTCTAAGATTTGTAAAAGTGTCGCCATAAAATAAAAAAATAACGTGTCAGTTCCAACAGTAGGGTTTTCAGTCTCCCTATTTAATTGAAGGATATTATCTGCATCGCCTAAAAATTGTTCTAAAAATTATATAAACGATTCAATGGAGTGGTAGAACATTATGTGATTCACAATGTGAATCAGATAATCAACAAAATTCAATCATGCACGGAAATCAGTATGAAAGTACTCACAGAATCCGCTGAAGGTGATAAATCCTGCTACCATAAGCACGGGATGTAAATTGAATTCTTTTTCGGGATTTTCTCTCCAAGCAAATCCTCCTTGATATTGTATAACCCAGAATAACGTTAGCCCCAGGGATCCAAGGAGTAATATGCTCGCCAGAACAACGACCACCGTGTACTCAAACCAACTTCCACAGCCCCATTCGTTTTCGTCCTCATAATGCCGATGTCTGGAAGGAGAAGATGGAGATGAATAGGGTATATACATCATCATCAAAGGTTATTTCATGAGTTTTCACTTGCTCTCATATCTGATATCATTTGGCAGCCAATGACTGTTTCGTTAAAAGAATAATCAAGAAATATACACATTCACTTTGGAGTAAAATGCGTGTGAGCACAAACAGAAGTTACTAAAGTGATTGAAAGTGGAACAACCGACATGTCATGTTTATTTTTATTTTTTCATAACTTCGAAGGTTTGCTAATTGAACTGATCATTTTAATTCGTTGGAACGTGATGTTTGTGTGAGTTAGGGGGAGACAAAGGGAACACAAAGGCCAATATGCAGAATGAGGTCTAAGCGTTGAAGAGCTTGTGCAATGTTAAATTTTTTGTAATGAACACGATTTCTGCAGGACGACTTGATGACCAGAGTATATAATTTTTGGAAAAAAAAATAGTAGGATGAAACCCATTGGAAGAGAAGGAGAATATGATAAAAATCAAAGGAAAAATAATTCACGGCCGATCTGGGGTCGGGAAGTGTAAGGGGGTGAGTTTTTAATGGTAAAAATTGGCTTGTCCCAATCATCGGCAAAACTACAAGTCCTATGAAGAAAGTCAAATGACAAAGTTGTAGGTAATAAAAGATCTACAACTTTTGTGATCACACTTTTTCCACATAACCTCAAAACTTATGTGAAAAATTAAAAAAACCATGTTTTTGGTTTTTATTATTGTCTTTTACAATTTTTTTTCTCGGAGGTTGGTGAAAACTTACTTTTCCATTTCCCGAGTACACTGTAATTTATTTGATTTGGAATATTTAGTTTTTCACCTTATTTTGACTCAATATCGGAAAACACCCTAATATTCAAACGAAAATTCTTCCATCAAAGTATCAGTTTTTCTCGAGAGGTTTGTGAGCTTTTTGTTTGCTGAAATCTCTACTTTCCGAAAAGTGTAGAAAAAAATACATTACTGTAGTGAACGTTCTCAAAAAATGTAAAGAATCGAAAAAAACTCGAATTCGAGTTTTTTCCCATCATTGTGTACAATTTCATCTAAAAATGTTACTGCTGCAATTTTTTTCAGTTAAAAAGTTGAATAATCAAACTCATCATAACATTAATGCCGTAGAAAATCTCAAAATATATAAATACTATTTTGGATTCTTTATTCTGATTACGTTAATCATTATAATATTTTTGACAACATTAATTTTGTTCATTCATAAAAACCTTATCTAGACTTTTAACCACTTATTCATCAGTTTTTGTCTCTATGATGGCATTTCTTTATCGTTAGATTCGACAAACCTTTCAGAATGTTGTAGATCTTCGAAATCTCAAGACCATCACCTTCTTCATCTCCAATATTATTTTCACCCTGCATTGGTTCTTCATTCACGATTTCATATGAATCATTAACTTCCTCGTTTTTCCATATTGGAGCATTTTTCAGAACCATGAGAGTTTGAACATAAATTTTTGTATTTTAAACCATGTTTTCGGCTGTCACATTTCAAACTATTACCTTCCGTTTCACGGCTGCATCAAATAGTTTTGAGCAATATTTCCGGAATATTTTTCTGTAAATTCTGCATAATGCCACGTTGATGTTGGTTCCAGCCTCAACCTGTTACTGTCAGTTCGTTACCCAACCGAGTTTGAAGCTGATAATATGCCCTGTAACAATGTTGTTGTGCTGCTACTTCTGTGGGTAGGAGGATTGCCAATATGAAAGATGTTTCAATTTTTGCCAATTGTACTTCTTTTTATAAAAAATATTGTCCAAATTTTGACAAATCTGTATTGTCTCATAATGAATTTACGATATTGAAAATTTGTTAAATTTGGCCAATATTTTTTTCATAAAAAAGATGCAAGTAAAGGAGATATTATCTATTTATAAACGTAAAAATGATGAAATGACACGGAAACAATTGGGATTCGAAAGTATTAATTGACAAAAATTTAAGCAGCTTTCATATTGGCAAACTTCCCACCTACAGGAGCAGCAGAACAATATTGTTACAGCTTCAGACTTGATTGGGTAACAAACTGAAAGCAACAGATTGGGGCTGGAAGCAGCATGAATGTGGCATTATGCCCAAATTTACAGAAATGGAATTAATTAGGAAAAATATTGCTCAAAACTATTTGCTGCAGCTGTGAAACTGGATGTAATAGGTTGAAATGTGGCTGCCGAAAACATAGTTAAAAATGCACGAATATATGTTCAAATTTTCATGGTTTAGAAAAATGATTCAATATGGAAGAAAAAACCTGAGGAAGTTAATGATTCAGATAAAATAGTGGATGAAGAACCATTGCCGAGTAAAAATAATATTGGAGACGAAGGAGAAGGTCTCGAAGATTTATGAAGATCTATAGATAAGTGATCAGAATTCCAGCTGAGGTTTTCATAAATAACAAAATTAATGTATTTAAATATATAAAAATGAATAACGTGATCAGAATAAAGTATCTAAATTCCATGGTATTTATATATTATGAGATTTATCATTGCATAAATGTAACGCGAATTCAATAAATCAACTCTTCAACTGAAAAAAAAATTGCCGAAGTGACATTTTTCAGATAAAGTTGTACATAATGATTGAAAAAATTCGAATTCGAGTTCTTTTCGTTTGTTTTGCATTTTCTGATGAAATTCACCATAGTAATGAATATTTTCCACACCATCGGAAGGTAGAGATTTCAACGAACAAAAAGCAAACAAACTTTTTGATAAAAGCTGATATTTTGACGGGAGACGTTTCGATTGAAAATTAGGGTGCTTTTTCGATATTAAGCTAAAATAAGGTAAAAAAATTAATATTTCAGATAAGATAGATTACAGTGTGTTTGGGACATGAAAAGGTGAGTTTTCACTGAATTTCGTGAAAAAAAATAATTTTTTTGATAGTCAAAAGGGGCCGTTCATTAAATACGTTCGCATACAAGGGGGGGAGGGGTCTGGCTGAGTGTGACAAGATGTGACAAGGGGGGACGGGGGGTATACGGCAACGTGAAGTTTGCCGTTTATTATTTTTTGACATGAGCGCTAGCCAGCGTGACCACTTTTGGTATAAATCTACTTTTTTAGTAGATTTCTGACGAAAATTGAAAAATTTTGGTATGAAAGAAATCTTCAGTAGATTTTGGTAGAAATCTACATGTGCGACAACTTCTAACGAATTCCTAAACTCGTCAGATTTTTTAATGAAATCTAAAGTGACTCCAGAATGGTTAGATGACGATGAAGTGGACGGTAGTTTTGAAGATGAAGAAGAAAATGGTGCAATACCGATTGAAGATATTTCGGCCCATTTAGAAAATCCTTGGACTTCTGAATAAAAGAAATATTATTTATTATTTATATGTTCGTTATGAAAGATATTTATTAATTTAGTTGAATTTTATTATAATAACTAAATAAATATTTTTAATTTTCAGAATTTGTGTACTATCATTTAGAATTTATCATACTCAGCAGGAGAGGGGGTCTTAGTTTTTGTGACGGAATATTTCTAGGAGGGGTCACAAAAAGTGTGACACAGCGTGACAATGGGGGGGGAGGGGGTCAAAAAAAGCTGATTTTAGTGTGACGTATTTTATGAACGACCCCAAAGTAAAAAAGCCCAAAAAATATATTTTTGGAAAATTTTCTCTCAGATTTTGAGGTTTGTGAAAAAAGTGTGAATAAAATAGTTGTAGATTTTTTTCATCACCTATAACTTTCTCATTTGACTTTATTCCATAGGACTTGTAGTTTTGCCGATAATCGAGACAAGCCGTATTTCACCCTTAAAAACTCACCCTCTTACACTTCCCGACCTCAGATCGCCCGTGAATTATTTTACCTTTCATTTCCATTATATCCTCCTCCTTCTCCAATGGGTTTCGTCCAACTATTATTTTTCTAAATTTTCATCATTTTTAAAGGATTTTACCCTTATCTAGTAAGCGAGAAACCGCGAAGAAGCGTTAGTGAAGACAAAAAATTACCCAGATCATTTCTAATTTCGATGAAAAGTTATGTTTCCACTACTTTTTAACGACGAAATGTTTTTCGATCGAATATTTTTCCAATAATTACGTACGTTCATCAGAGGGTTCCTTAGTATGACGTGTCACTTTCGAGTTGAGAGATTTCTGAGTGAAAAGTGATAATAAATTACAGGCCTAGAATTAACCAGCAGAGTTATGATGTACATTTAACAGTTTTTACTGAATATTCAGTGATAAAAGTGTTACGTATGGTGAATCGAATGATCCCGAAACATCACAGAATAGAATCTTTATTTGACTCTCTATATGTCATATACGAATGTACATTTATAGCAGGTCAGTTGGTTTTTTGAAACAATATTCTAAATCACACATGATAATATACCATATATACACATATATATATATCATAATAAACAACAAATGTCAAGAATTGGACAAAGCAAAGACATTCACTCACACATTCATATACATAACTACATGAATTCAAATACACACACATACACAAATACACTCATCAAATGAGTCATTTTACGAACGAAAATCCTGCAAGCTTATGATTGCCTGCTAAGGGCAATTTTGAGAATATTAGTGGATATTAAGAATATTATCGAAGCAAACGCACACGCTTTTTGTATTCGGAAACTGAATAAAAGCAGTTTTTTTAAATCAAATGTTTAATTTTTTTCTTGAAAGAAAATGAATTGAGCGACCTCAACCCTGAAGGCAAAAGATTGTATAAGTCGAAGTATAAGGAATTTTTCTGGGAAACAGAAAGCCTATCGTAGAGTTCTTAGGTGATCCGCCTGTCTCATTCCATACCGATGAACTTGAAATTGAGTAACCAAAGATGGTGAACGTTTATGAATCTCTGAGAGATATAATGGAGTACGTGAATATTATCTGGAAATAAGAATAATACAAGACATTTTTCAAGTTTGACGTTTGATTTGACATCTGGCACTATTCGGAGGTAAGACAAGTACAACCATTTCAACATATTCAATTCATTGTATGCTTTATCCCATTCATATATCCCATTCATATTTTTTTCATATTCAAGAAAAAAAGGAAGGATTAGAATAACCCTGGGGTAGATTCTGCCTGTCGTAGAAGGCGACTAGAAGGATAACCTAGGTGGATGATGGTCTTACCATCGTCCGGTGAGATACCACCATACCAACTATATATGCTGCGAGGTGATAACTCACGCTTCAGTATGTGGTTGATATTTCCGTATGTTGCCAACTATTGAATTTGAAAAATGATGATGATGTCTCCCAGATTGAAAAAATCCGGAAGTAAAATACCCTCCCAATCGGATTTCCGGAGGGAAACTTCCATCGAGAGTATTGAGAATCGATTATTGTAATATTCGTGGTATAAATAAAAAATATCAGTGATGTACATCACCATCTGCAAACAGAAAAACCTGACATTCTTATTCTAACTGAAACTCAGGTCAATTCATATACGAATAATGTACATATGCTTTGTCCAGGTTATGAATTCTATTCTCCCTTTCGTTTAAAAAGGTGGTGTTTGCCTATACTCTAGGAATGATTTATCGTGCCAACGCAAAGAACCGAAAGATTTTGACGTTATGTGGTTCAAGATTGTCAATCATCAACAAACTGAATTCGTCTCCTAAATCACCTAACAGACTATTCAAATTTCTATCGGAAAAAATCGACTTCATCAAATAAAACCATCCAACTGCTGAGGTCAATATTGGGTGATTTTAATGTACATAATTCTTCATGGCTTAAATTCTCGAAGAGAACAGACGAAAGAGGACGACAGGCGGAGACACTTGCTATTACTAATGATCTGGAACAATACATCGCAAGTGTTTTGAGCTTGAGGGCCGTGTCCTGGAATTTTGAGTTCCGGGACTTTCGTCTACATCTGCGGCAGCCATCTTCAGCGGCGTAGTCTTAGCTGACCTCCTTCCTATGAGTCTACTATACACAACTCATAGATCAACCCACTCGTATTCCTGACACGAATAACCAATTTGCCAATACACTGGACTTGTTTCTTATTACTCGTGCTGATATTTATCAGATCAAAATTCACTCCCCCTTGGGTAATTGTCATCACACTTTGATTTCAACAACTTGTTCGTATTTGGCTCCAATGAATGGTAAGTTACCCGCACGTCGTGTCTGGCATTACAAGTCAGCAGACTGGGATGGTCTTCGATTGTTTTTCTCTGATTTTCCTTGGACAAGAAGAGTCTGTTTTTCATCTGGTGATCCCAGTCTATGTGCCCAAAAAAGTTCTGACACCATTATTCTGGAAATGGAAATATTCATTCCAAGTAGTACAGAGACCACAGTCCGAGAACCCATGGTTCAATAAAAGCTACTCTGAGGCTGTCACATCCAAACAAGCGGCATTCAATCGCTGGCGTCAAGACTCCAGTTTGGAGACAAGATCCGAGTATGTCAACGCAAGAAATAGTTGTAGTGCAACAATTGAAGCTGCTGAAGAAGCACATGATCATAAAATTCGTTCAAAACTTGTTGAATGTCCAAACGGTTCTCGTTCGTTTTGGTCATTTGCTGAAGCTGTCGCCAAAAATTTCACTTTCAGTTCATTTCTTCCTTTAACCAAAGAAGATGGATCACAAGCCACCACTGCCCAACAGAAAGCAAATATATTTGCAAATATGTTTCCTAGAAACTCTACTCTGGACTCATCCGAATATCACGCCTGTCGACAGTCAGATGCCTGGGATAATTTTTCACTAAACAAATATAACAAATATTTCAATAGACCTAAAGACGAATAAGGCTTGCGGATCTGATGGAATTCCAGCTATTGTTCTGAAAGCATGTGCCCCAAATTGACAGCCAGTTCCTCAAAAAGGGAAGAAAACTCCACCTTGTAATTGCATACCAATTGCATTGATTTCTATCATTTCCAAAGTCATGGTAAAAGCAATCAATATGAAGCTTATCAAATATCTAGAGAAATCAGGAATAATTATTGATCGACAATACGGATTTCGCCATCAACGATCAACCAGTGACTTATTGGCTTATGTTTCTCATATTTGGCAGCATTCAATCGAGAAATTTGGAGAAACGATAGCTGTTGCACTCGATATTTCAAAAGCGTTTGATCGAGTGTGGCATCGGGGTCTCTTTTCTAAACTGCTGTCTTATGGTTTGCCTCCTCAGTTGTGTGCTTTGTTGAAGATTTTCTTGTCTGATAGGTCTCTGTATGTGTTTGTTGATGGAGTATTATCTGATATTCTCCCAATGAATGCAGGTGTTCCACAGGTTTCAGTTCTGGCGCCCACTTTGTTTCTTCTTCATATCAATGATTTGCTCGGGAAAACATCTTGTTCAGTACATAGTTTTGCGGGAGACAGTACTCTTCATACCAGCTTCTCTTCCAGAGTCCCCATACCAGCTCCTCTTCCAGAGTCCCCATACCAGCTCGACAAACAAAAATTCAAAGAACCATTCACGTCAATAAAATTAACGAAGACTCGGTGAAGATAATAGATCGAGGTAACATGCACTTGGTGGAATCTAATGCAAGGAAAACCCAGGCATGTCTCCTCTCAAGGAAATCTGATCTATCATCATCTAGTATCCAGATGTCAGAAGTAACTATTCCGACAAAGTCGATGCTAGGAATTACGATCAGTGATAATCTCTCATGAGAAAACCATGTGAGATCGATCGCTAAAGGTGCTTTTCAGAAACTTGGATTTCTATTTCGTGCGAAGAAATACTTCACTTCTTGTCAGCTTCTAATGATCTACAAGGCTTAGATACGACCTGTCTTGGAATATAGTTCTCATGTGTGGAGTTGGTGATTTTTCGCTCACAGACTCCCTCACTTCATTTTAACATCGTAGAAGGGTCGGGGACTTATCTCTCTTCTATAGATATTTTCACGGTCGGTGCTCTTCTGAATTGTTATCAGTCGTTCCACCCTTGGCAATATCTACCCGGATGACTCGTCGAGTACAGAACTACCACCCCTTTGTTGTGAATTTGGAGACTTGTTGAACCTCTCGTACTCAGGGATCTCTTTTCATCAGAATAGCTGAGCCTTTTGAACTACTTGCCGAAAGAGGTTGTTCCTGAGGCTAACAAACTTCAAAAAATCAAAGTGAATGTTAATTCGTATCTCTTGTCTTTTGATTCAACTAACGTTTTTTCATAATAGTAATATCATCATCAGGGTCATGGTGAAATGAAGTAGAAGATAAGTCAATGATGAAAAACGAGGGTATTTCAATGATCCTATCGTTAAAAAATGTGAAATATTCCATTTTGAAGGACGATAACTTCCGAACGAAGGAAGAGCGTCGCGTTTCCACTTTGAGGTCGTGTTTAACGTCAAAAATACGTGAGTTGGTGCAAACATTTCAAAAATCTGTGACGGTGCATGCTTACCTAAATTATATCGAAAAAACAGTCACCTTCAGAGCCGGCGCGGTGGCAGTGAGCAGAACCTAAATACAGTGATCATTCAAATTTGAGATGAAAATCACGTCAAATTCAAAATTTGATATCGGTCACGAAACGACGTATAATTTATAGATTTTTTCAGGCTATCTTCCCCCAATTCAATGGCAACTCCAAGAAAAAACATTCGTGGGAAGTGAGGAAAACGAGATGCCACCCTTTCAAATATGACTCAGGTCAATATGAAGAACAAAGTATTGTACAAGGTCTCTTCCATTCAGAAAAAATCAATAGGTTCAGTTCAGGTTTCGACACCGTATCCCAAATATGGAAAAAAAATCACAAGGAATCGAAGCCAGAATTTTGTGTGACATTCACAATTATTGATGAAAATACAAAATATCGAAATAGATAACTTTTTTCCGTATGACAATTCTAAAAGCAATGACCTATGTGACATCAGCTCCCTTCGAGACAAGATATTCTCCGGTTTCACTGAATTATGGTTTTGGGTGCTGAGCTGAGCTATGAATGGAGCTACAGGTGGTAAGAAGCTCGGTAAGAAGAGTAGTCTCCTTTGCAAAGTAGGGAGTTGCTTCTAACATATATATTCCACCGTCGCGTCGTTGATTTTTCCATCGTCCTTACTGGGAACAACAGATGAATACCCAATAAGTATTTGCAAATTTCCTGAGAGCAGTATTTTTCTTGCGAATGTAGTAAATAAGGTGATACAAATATCAATACCCAACAATCGTTGTCGAGTACTATTTCACTTTAAATTCCAATACAATTACTCTTTTCTCGAGGAATCTCGAGGTTAGCGACCTCCAAATGGACATTCCTAGTTCATATCCAACATTGCTTTTATTCTCAATTGAATATTCAGTGTTCCATCATACTGATAAACTTTCATTTCATAATGATGATTACCGGGTGAACATGGAAGTGAAGAATATTGATAGATATCTATCTATGGAACAGTGGCGGATCCACGATACTGGTAAGGGTAAGAGACTGAGGGCAATACAAGAAGTATGGAATGTTGAATCAAATTAATATTCGATTCTCTAGCAAAAAAAAAGAACTTTGACATTCAAAGATGACAAAGTATCTCAATCGAAAATCACATTCGCTGGCAGAAGATTGTTCTTCGCTGAAGAACAAAATAAATTACTCACCCCTGGATATGACGCAACCACGATAAGATATATTTCGCATTGAAAACATCAACTGAATGAATCGGGAGTAACATTAATAGACCCACATTATGTTAGAAAGGTATGTTTTCATGGAAGCTCAAATATAAAGAGATAGTTTTTTCGGACATCAATCCGTATGCGGGACGTTTTGGTGTCCAACGTTTCGATTCCCAAGCTGAACTTATTCGATGAAAAATCTGCAGTGCAGAAAATTGACAATTATTAATAATTAACAGAAATGAAATATCTGGACAGGTGACACTAATTGAAAAATGTCTTTCGCTAGCAGGATTCAAAACTCTAATCAAGTGTGTATTCAATAGTTTGATGACCATTAACACACTACTTCGTTCGATACAATCTGAGTTGAATTATTCACATCACATCATCAATTAATGGACTGATTATTATTGATCAATGATCTAGTCAGTTTTTGTTCGGTGTACAGATTGAGACAGCGTCTCAGAGGCATCCTTTATATTCCTAGCTCAGTAATGTTGTGTTGTAAAACAAGAACAGTATCGATTCTGTCAATCTATTACACAAAAAAATCTTGCAAAAGAATATAAAAGTTCCCTCATTTAATGACTTATAGTAGAAAGTATCTAGAGCCCTTGAATATCAAACTCTTCCTTATTCTTCTGTCAATTATTTTCTTCGAATTTGATATGGCCAAAATGATTCCTCACTCAACTCTCATGGGGTATAACGTTGTGCCGGAAGTAAAACCTAGTTTCGCGTTTCTCACGCCTATTTGCAATTTCAGTACACACACTTCATTTATTTTAATACAATTCAATACAGCGGCTGTTCTATGAAGTGAGAAAGCGAGACCCGGGACTAACCCTAATGAAGTCCCAGGAATACCGATTATCTCCGACTGTATTTCAGATTTTTTTATCAAGATATTAGTGTCGGGACTGAAATTGTTTATGTACCCTTCAACCAATCTTCATCAATCTCGAAATAGTTGCTTATACTGAAGAGTTCATTGAAATCTGTAAAACGCATTATATCTATTTCAGAAAGTCCATGTTCTGAAAATAAATTGTTGAAAGTTGTCATAGTTATTAGCAACTTGGGTATTTTTGTGGAAAGATGAAGTCTGATGAATTGTTTTTTGTCTTTTTTTCTCTCCGAATCAAAAAACAGAAATTATAAGTTCGATAAGAGAAGTAAAATAAATTCAAAGACATTTGATTCATTCACAAAAAGGAAGAGGGAGTCCATGTGAAACGGTTTTTCCGTTAATCAGCTGGCACGATCCTACGAACGTCAACCCTCAGAAGTAGAAACTTGTGCGAACAATGGGTCAACGAGGCTTTACCTTTCCACCTGTAATTCCCAGCACGGTGGTTTCATGGCGAGGAATTGAACCTCGGTCTTCTGCTCGACAGCGGGACGTGCCATTATCACAAAAACTTCAGGCAATCTTCACTATGTCTTTGTTCCTCAGGAAACCTCCGTCTTCCGGCAAGGAGTTCCAATGTTCAGCTGTTCTATTGAAAAAAGATTCCCGAGCAAGAGAGTTAAGACAGGTCTCCAAACCCACAACAAAGGAGAGAATTCTGTACTCATCGGGTCATCCGTGATGGAATCCGTGATGGAACGACTGATGACAATTCAGTCGTATAACCACCGTGAAAATATCTTTAGAAGAGAGAGTCTTCGACCTTTCTAGACCATACATGACGTTTCTATTAGCCGTTAACCAGTGATGTCGTTTTGTATTCTGTTATTTCTACTAATTACTCCATTTGTGAGCATTTTTATCGATGCGGAAGGCAAGCTTCAGGGTACTATACAAACATCGCTATGGATTCAATAGCGATTCAGCCTAGTAATGAAATAGAACTCTACTGAGATAAACAATTCAAGTAATCCAATTCTACTTAAATTATGTGGATTTCCCATATCATAGGTCTATTCTGGTGAATCTTGAATAACTTTCAATATTGAATATTACAATGGTGTTTGGAAATAATCAACAACTGCTATAGAAGAATATAAATACACACCATAAAGATTTCTGAAATATCTTCGAGAAATATTGTCTACTGAAAATTTTTGATTTGCACCATAATTGCATTATTGGTCTCATTCTTGAATATTTCTCAATAATCTAATGAAATTCAAGAATCAATAGGCCACCGCAGAATAGACCTGTTTGGAAATCTACAATCGGCTCTTAGCCAAACAATGTAATTGGGTTTTTGTATAGTTCATGGAAATCATTATCAACTACAAATGAATATTTTACTTTTCATATTGAATTTAACTATCAAGATAATGAAAGTGGATAGAATATTCAAGAAACTGCATTCTCAATCACTCATTATTCAGTATAAGCTGAATGTTTCTTCGCCAAATTTTAAATGCTGACACTTTTTCCTGTAATTTGGATTATGTTGATCTGAATTAGAATCCATCTCTTCGGATCTTGATAGGGATAATGGCCATATACCTCCCTCACCAAATGAAGTTTCAAAATTCGGTCATTTGCAACTCATCGGTGTGATTCGTGTATTCTTCGGATTACGTATGTTGATCTTTAACATATCCGTGAGCGTCCGCAAGATTACGAAGGCCCGTAAACAAGTTCTCGACGTAAACGTAAACAGGGCAAAACTACGCATGCGTAGCTATCAATTTGTACGTTTACGTTAACGTTCATGGCAGCACTCCAACACTCTAATAATACCTGATTCCATACTTCCACCAAATCAATTTTCATCAGGAACGAAAGGAAATAGGATCTAAATCAATACATTTCATAGTAGATTTCAAATTCACCGATCAAGCGAAGATCGAATGGACTGGAACGTATTCGATTACATAGTACCTAATCGATGTTTGATTTCTCTCGAATCGTTGACATTTCAATAAATGAATTTTTTCGGTGATATTTTATTAGACTAAGACTAAATCTATTCTAAATAAAACGAACAGACCAGGTAATAGAAAATACAGAAGAGATACTGTTGCTAAAAATTTAGTTTCGAACTTGAAGGGTTGGTCTTACAATGTGAAGACTGCTGCAAACCCAACCCAAAAATAGGAAAGTGAGTGAAAACCTCCACAAAACAGGAATATTATGCAATAATTTCATTTAAATACATCAGAAGGATTGCGTAACATAATTTTATAATTGCCCAAGTTCATTTGTTCTGAAGAGAAAACGAAGGAGCATTGTCTTTGCGCCAATTTTTTCAGCAAGACTTGGCAATGATGGGTTGATAACTGGGAGGTAGAATAGAATCCACGCAAGAAGCAAAAAAATATGCACACTCTAGGTGGCTCAGGCCCAATATAAATTATGTTGTTCGGTGCCAGTTCGAATTTATAAAAAACCATCCCAAAAACGAAATAAAAGAATTCGAATAAACAGATTATTCTTGGATGTAAATCACAACTGAATGAAGCTAACAAATATTGGTTGGTGCAAAAATATACCAGCTGTTGCTCATAGGATCTCAAAGTGGAACAAACATTCTGACCGGGCTTGCCGATCTGGAATAATAGTTGATTTGAACTACTGTCACGATAATTTTTATTCCATTAAGTCACATTCACAGCTTGATCTGAAACATCATCAGAACATTCTCAATCAGATGAGAAATTCTAAAAATATATTAACTCCGCAAATAGACGCATCACTTATAATAATTGTCATTTTCATTGTAATAAATTGTACATAAACATATAAATAAATAATTTGTTTTTTTACTGCAAAAAAATGCATCAAATACTATACGTGCCTCCATATTAACTTTTCAAACTCGCAAACTGGCACTCTCTGATAACGTGCAACAAGTTATCAACAAAATAAAAATCATCAAAATTTTCTCTTTCCTGAGATCAGCCTGACTCAGACCAAATTTCTGAGATTTCACAGGGCGTGATTTGGAGTTAGTATTTGATGGAAAATCTATGCGACATTTTTGTGAAAAAAATTCGCTAAAACAGTTGGTGATGAAACCATGAAATAGAAGTTCCTGCTGACTAGTTGGGATACAAAGCAAGAGATTTTGGGTGAAGCAGCAAGCAGACACTGTAAACTTTTGTACACTTTCAAACATTTTCAATATTTCGAATATTTTGACAGTGAATAAAGTCATCTAGAAGGTAGTTACGAATAACAATCAGAATTGTCCGAAACATGAAGTGGGAATCAGTACTCACTGGGTTGAAGATAATTATTGCTAAAATAATACTCAATATATCAACAATGATATTTCTGGCGTCGCGTCGGCGACGATCAAACTAACATTGAAATCGTGGAACAGTTGCAATTTAAATAATTGAAAAAAGATTGTGTGACTGGTAAACTAACACTTCTTGTATGATGTTTTACCCAAAATATGTCTCATACAGGGTGTCCCTGGACTTTCTCTTTTCCTCTCGGAAATGTACAGATGAGGTCAAAATATCACCAGTACTTCATATAATTTTTGTTTCTGAAAGCCTTCGTTACCAAGTTACGGGCCATCAAAGTTACAAAATGAAAAAAGTTTTTCTTTGATAACTTTTCATGTGCATATTCTAAATAAACCAAATTTTTATGATTGACTGAACAAATGAAGTGCTTTGATGAGCTATCATGCAGGTTGAATGTCGTCGAACAAAAGTGCATTTTAATCAAAAATTGTTGCTCCGATCGATTTTCCACAAGAGTACTTTCATTCAGAAAATTATCTACGTTACCCGATTTTGTTGAGAAATATATGTCAAAGTTCTGGGGTGTGGACCATCGAGTATGATGAGTTATTTTTTCGGGTTTCATTCCGTGGTCTGTGGTTTTGATCCTCTGAAGGATAATTGTCACAACGTTTCGGCAAAGTCTCATTTGCCATCTTCTAGGTGATGTCTAGAGATTCGACCCCCGAACTCGACCATAGTCGACTGACTTTTTGACAAAGTCTTATTATTCTGAAAATCCATATTATATTGAAGATTTTTTTGAAGTTTCAAATAAATTCAACAAATTTCAACTTCCCGAAGACTATGTTCTTGCAAGTCTAGATGTTGTCTCCCTCTTTAGCAATGTTTATTTGGAGTATTGCATAAGAGTAATTCATAAAAATTGGCATAATATTAGTACATATTGCAACATTCACGAAAATGATTTCATAAATGTATTAACCTTTCTTTTAAACAATACATATTTCTCTTTCGATAACAATATTTATAAACATTTGGTACACCTATGGGTGCTAAAATTAGCCCCATTTTAGCAAACTATGTGATGGATGCCTTGTTTGATACGGTCTTAAATGTAATTCCTTTTCATATACCTTTCATTAAAAATATGTTGATATCATTTTGGCTTTGCCTAGGTCTGGGGTGGACGAGATAGTAGATATTTTCAATAGCTATGATCAGTTTATCCAATTTACCAAAAAGAGGATTTAGATTTTAGTTTTCCATTTCTGGATACCAGATTGATGCGTACCTCCACCAATGTTATATTGGTTGACTGGTACTGAAAACCTATCAGCTCTGGTAGGTATTTAAACTATTGGTCATACCATAAAGATTCCATGAAGGTAAACTTGGTCAAGCAGGTGAAAAATCGAATTCTTCGCATTTCGGAACAAGGTTTTCACCAGAATAATCTCCATATTTTGAAACAATTACTCCTTAATAATTCTTATCCTTCTTCACTTTCAAATAAGATCACATTTGGCACATCACCTTCAACTCCTCCTCAAAATCATAATAATAATTCAAATTTAGAACTCACTTCTATCAGTCAAAACTCTAATCAACCCCATAGTAATTTTTCATACATTAAGTTTACCGTATATTACTGAGAACATACCTGGACTTGCCAGAATTTTCAGTAACATGGATATTATTAAAATAGCCAATAAAAGTGTTCTCACAATCAATTCCTTTTTTTCCAATGTTGAAGATGAAGTTCCAAAATTATCCAAGTCAAATGTGGTTTACTGTGTTCCTTGCAATGACTGTTACTCTGAGTATATTTGACAGACAGAAAGACTGTTGAAGGATCGCATTTCTTCACATAAAAGCGACAACAGACTCCATCCGGAAAGGAGTGCTCTGAGTGAAAATACTTCCAAGGAAGGACATTCAATGAATTACAGTTCCACTAAAATTTTATCAATTGAAAGGAATGTTCCGAAGAGAATGTTCTTAGAAATGGCTTTTATTTCCCAATCTTCAAACTGTTTAAATAAAAGAACCGATCTCAATCATTCGAGTGAAATTTATTCATATTTATTATCAACTGATGGGAATTCGAGGGTTCTCGAAGGCAATTCAAGTGATGTTACTTAATCAAAATATTTAATATATATTTTTTTCACAAAATTGAATTCATTCCATAATTTATTACTATATTTCATTTTCCCACCTCTTCTTTTGCAGCACCTGTAATTGTATTGAGGTCTCAGCGGCTTAGGCCAAATTGTGTCTCAAGAATTTTTCAGTGAAATTTGACATTTTCGACAAATGACTTTTGGCGCCTTCATAACCATAAAATTTCATGCCATTATCATTTCCACATGGTGTTCGTCACTGCACCTTTTCATCAAAAAGGAAGAAAATAGTTTTTTAACGTGTTTGTTTAAGTGTTGCTCTGATACGTACCAATGTTTTTAAAAATTTTACTATGTGTCAACTGACTTTTAACCATCTCATTCAGCGACCATCCAGACAATAACCGATTGTCGAAATATTGGAAATATATTGTTATAAGAGTACACTTTCGCTTTTGCTGCTGTCCCAAATATAATTCCCAAGTTTTGTGTATATATATATATATATATATATATATATATATATATATATATATATATATATATATATATATATATATATGTACCAGGCAATGATGTACAGCTGAGGGACTCCTATAAAGATGAATTTTGCCTAGCTGATTCAGTTTAAGTGAGGCAGTAGCTATGCGAGCATGGGTAGTTTGATTCAGCTTCCCAAGGCAATGAACACACCAGGAATATTAATTCTATTATTGTAAGTAGAACTGTTATTTTCGATTCAATCTTGTACAATTTTGTCACATTCTTTGTAGCTTTTCTCCTGATGAAGCTAATAAACATTAGCGAAATATTGAGATCAAGAACAAATGAGTTTTATTAGTAAACAGACCGCAAACCTGAGAACTTCCAAATCTAGTTTATGAAGTACGGTCGAGAATACATCACATATATATATATATATATATATATATATATATAGATATATATATAGATATATATATATATATATATATATATATATATATGATGCGTTGTTTTTTCGGGTTTCATTCCGTGTTCTGTGGTTTTGATCCTCTGAAGGATAATTCTCAGAGAATATATATATATATATATATATATATATATATATATATATATATATATATATATGTTAGCATGAAGATTCTCACGGACGAAGTATGATGAGTTGTTTTTTCGGGTTTCATTCCGTGTTCTGTGGTTTTGATCCCCTGAAGGATAATTGTCACAACGTTTCGGCAAAGTCTCATTTGCCATCTTCTAGGTGATGATTGAGTTTCGTCCTCCGAACTCGACTTTGCCGAAACGTTGTGACAATTATCCTTCAGGGGATCAAAACCACAGAACACGGAATGAAACCCGAAAAAACAACTCATCATATATATATATATATATATATATATATATATATATATATATATATATATATACATATTATATGTGTGTGTGTTTCTACAAAGAGTTTCGACTGCTCCTTGAATTAGAAATAACTATGTCAAATTCTTTTTCAAATACTCATTTGATAACAGTTAAAGATAAAGATAACAATAATCACTTTGCCGCACACAAGCTATTTGTTGCTCACCTATCCAATAGTGCACCTCTGCAGTCGAAAACGCACGGATTTTTCCTAGTTAGAGTGGCGTAATACATAGCCGCCATTTCTCAAACCAACGTATTATTCACCATTGCACAGTTAACCACGTCCAAATTTTCTACTGAAAAACAACTACCTTACTAGAGTTTGAATAACATATTATCATCTTGGGACTCATTTTCGAAAGTGGCATTAAAGCAAATAAGTAGGTACGTATAGCATTCAAGGTGAAGTGATAATGCTACTTATTTGATAAGAATAATACACTCGTTAACAATTTTGAAGACAGAGAGGGTAACAAAGGGAATACAATATGAAGTTGATAAGAGATAGTTCAATTACATGGATTTTTGAAACACGTTTTTCAATCATTGAACGATTTGAATTGTTTGTAGTGTTTATTTTTTTTTTATGAAATGACACACCTTATGAATGCATGTTTTTCGTATGCTCTCCATAAAAATAGACTCAACTTTTCAAATACATTATTCACCCAGAAATTTGTTGCATCTATTCGACAAGAATTCCACTTTTTGAAATTATAGCTGTCTAACATAAAGTAATAAATTGATTTCATGAGATATATTTTTTGAAATATGTGTGGTATTTAATAATAGAGGTCGAAACCTTCGATTCCTCCAATACTCTCACACGTAGTGTCTTATAATATAGTAGTTTTCACAATGAATGTTATTGACTGAAGGATTATAATAAAACCAATAAGACCCTTAAGTTGTAAAATCCGAGATGCACATCATAAATGTAAGGACCGGATTCAGGTAATTTTGTTTCTCAGAGAGGGATTGTAGAGGATTACAGCTTACACTTCTTGTTCATTTTAGTCTTTGTATTTCATTGGAAGTGTTCACTTATGTTAGGGCGTGTAATAATTTTATAACATTTATTTGTTATTACAGACATTAATAGCAAAGATTTTATACCCCAACGTACAGAATAGGCAGTATGTGGCGTCCGTGGATAAAAAGTGATAGTGCTTCTTCCAGTGGTTCGTTAAAAAAGAATCACCTATCTTGTGACGCGAAAATCATTATAAAAAATGTGTATAGTTCCTTACTTCAGCAAGGATATAACGCGGGTGCTGCAGCAAAAGTAACCAGTAATTTGACGAAGGTGCCTCTTACTTCAGTTAGACGAATTGTTGAAAATTCCATGGAATCAAGAAAAAAGCGTAAAGATTCCGGTGTCATAAAAAGTCTAGACGACTAGGAAAAAGATTCGATAAGGCGAAAAATCTACACTATGTACGATGAGCAGCGTGTCCCTACAATCAAAAGTCTGAAACAGCGGCTCACATCAACTGTGGCCTCACTACTCTTTGGCGAGCTCTGTCTGCAATGGGCTTTAAATATCGCAAAATTGACAAGAGACAAGTAATAATGGAATCCACACGTTTAATAAACTGGCATTCTGAATATATAACGTCAATAAAAAAATACCGGTCTGAAAATCGGTCAATACTCTACCTCGACGAGACGTGGTTTGACACGCATGACACCTCTTCCAAAGGATGGTCTGATTCCTCTGATAAGTGTAAAACAAAAGCACCATCAAATAAAGGAAAGAGAATCACAATATTACACGCAGGATCAGAAAATGGTTGGATCCCAAACGCTATGTGGCGTTCTGCCAAAAATATTGAGGACTCTTGTGTTGATTATCACGAAGATACGACAGCAGAGCTTTTTGAAGATTGGTTTAGAAATTGTCTGTTACCCAACATTCCGCCAAACAGCGTTATAATAATGGACAACGCAAGCTATCATAGTCGACAATTGCAAAAAATTCCTGGCTCAGAGAATACGAAATTGGAGATCCAAAACTTCATGGCTGCAAATGACATTTATTTTGAGGACAATTATACAAAAAAATAACTTTTACAAGTGCTGCAGTCATTTTCCTAAAAAAAAACGTATGTTTGTGATACAATTGCAGAAGAATTGGGACATACAGTGTTATGACTACCTCCCTACTACTGCGTGTTCAATCCCATAGAGCTTATGTGGCACCAACTTAAATCGAGCGTGCGCGGAAAAAATACTTCTCCGACTTTAAGTGGTAGTGTGGTAGAATTCATTAGGAACTGTATGAATGACATTCCTACCGAGAGTTGGAAAAGTTCTGTTAGTCATGTTATAAATGTTGAAAACTCGTACCTTTCTGTAAAATCAATTGCGCCAATTATAATTAATTTAGATGAGGATAGCGATAGCGACAATGAACTAAATATAGAATAGAATTGTAACATTTGAATAAATTACTTGTATATCTCCTACATTATGCAAAATTCAAATTTCTTAAGTTCGACCCTGTAGCACATTTGCATCTTTTACCAGATGATTTTCTACACAATGGTATTGAATCGGGTAGTTTATTGCAGTTAATAAGCCAAAACCATTTACTGTGAAAAATACTATACAGAAACGCATTTCAGAAGTACTGAGACTGATGTAACTGATGTATCTAATCATAAGTATAGGATTGGAAGTAGAAGTATATTGTCGAACCCTTTCCACTGGCATGAATGAAACATTCTTCGAAATGATTCATCATAGGGATTGCCCTCTCATAATAAAACCCAGTTTTTGTAAGATAAACTATTCGACAGATTTAGGACAGTGGACACCATAATGAAAGGAATATCATTGATGAGGGCGAATATTAGTCGAGTGAAATTTCGAAGCTGCAATGATTTTTTCGCACTGAATTGTAATGTTTATCTCCCTGCTTTCCATTCACAAACTATGACTATTCGAACTCTCCAGTAACTGAATGCACTTGCATGCTAATATTTCTTATTGAATGTCTCCTTTGTTTGATTGAATAAATCCGGACTGAAATTGGTACTCTATTTGTATCACAGAATGGTGCTTAACGAATACAATCGTTTTTTATAATGTTCCCCTATCTTCATTGAATTATTCTCAGTAGTGATCTTCGTTTCTATAAGCATGTTGAACAACAAAACAGACCTACCCGCATGTTATTTAATACAATCATCTATCTTTAGGTCAGCTAATTTTTTTCAGTCGCATATAAATATTAGTCTATGTAGTGGTCAGTGTGACATTATTCATCAATCGAATTTATTTTTCTACAGGTACAAAATAATTAGAAACTGCGATGTACCGTAATGTTTGTACAATCATTCTGTTGATTTCAATGTTAATGCACGTTGACTGAATAGTCGGTCAAAATTTTTCGCGAAACTACTATGGACTGACTGTAAAGTTACGAGATTTGACGAAAGTTGAGAGAAATCAGTACAACTCCAATGGTAAACTGGATCAAATTTCTAACCAGAGATAGAGATATGCGAATTGTATGATATAGATGGCCTTGTTTATGATAGGTGTTATACTTACCTATATTGAATATTGGCATATCAGAAAATCGAAAATTATTTACTGCCAGTGTTCTCAGATGGATATAATAAGTACCTACTATGTATGCGTATATTTCTCAACAAGAAATTCCAATCGAAGAAATGACAACTTATTTCCCATCTTGGAATTATTGAAAAAACGGTTGTTTCGATTTTCTACACAGGTTATTTTATCGTTCAGATAATCAAGTCCTGATCTAACCTGTTTAATTTTCCCGCACTTGTTTGATCAAAACCTTGGAAATGTTTTCATTGGTAAACGGTTATATTTTGCTGACTATTGAGAGAAATGAAGACACTCTTCTTCATCAAAGTTGATTTATTTTTTATATTGGGTGGAACTCGTTGATGACTGGAATAATCTGAAAGGATCAAGTTTCAAACTGTACTACTGAAGTGTTGAAAAAAACTAAATTGTTCTTACAGAAACTAGGAATGAGGAGTAAATCTGAATTATCAAAAGTAACAAATAGTGTGTGTGTTATAGCGTAGATTCGGGTAGACTTGTAGGCTACACCATGCTGTGATAAAGAAAACATTATTAGTTTCAGCTTTTTTGGCATTAAATGCAATCCTTCAAAGTTTGCTTCTTTCAGCTCAAACATCCATCAGATATCTGAGAAATGACATGACCCTTGTCTTCCAAGAGGGAACCGATCAATATTCAATGTCGAATTTTGAAAATCTGGAGAAACATTTGGAAAGTCATTCCTCCAGGAGCACTCGGTCAGGATCCGGATACACAACCACATGTACCAATTCCTTCGCCAGATTGAATTATTGAATATAATATACTTGAATCTGAATAAATTCTCAGACAGCGATTCTGGTTCTCGATTGAAAAAATATTATTATGGTACTTCACTTAATCATTGAGATGCAGCTATCGTTCCTTTAACGACATAACCGTTGGTACCGTTCGGTGGGCACTACTTTGTCTGACCTACCTACCTACGCTCTCTCTCTGTTGGTATTGGTATTGTTTGTCGATATAGCCGCTGTGCCGAACATAAGATGGAATATATTCAAAATATCATCGCGTCTTTTAAAACGTTATGAAATAAGTCAATGTTATGTAATGTTTCAATCGAAGATAATTGCTGAAGAAAGCTTATCCAACAGTGGACTTAGTTCCTATTCACGGTTTTGTGACTATTAATGAAATATAATTCGGTTCAGAAATTATCAAAAATCGGTGTGAATCGACGGGGTGAAAACTCTTGACAATGTGGCAACAATGTGCGCCCGGAATGAATTCATTGATTTTTGTAGTTTCAGTGGTTTTTTCAAAGATTATAGGATCCGTTATGATGAAAACAATTTGAATGTAAATTTCTTTCACTCATATATGTTCGATCTGTTTTGTCGTCTGTCGTCAGAGGGGTGCTATGTTCATCACACTTTCCAATAATTCATTTCAATCTTATTATATGATATCAGTGGAATTTGTCTTTTTGTGTTTCCATAGCGCATGAGTAAATGTCGGGTCGTCAGAGAGGGGCCCTGTTCACCACATCACAGATAGAGAGAGAGGGGGAGATCTGTGATTAGTCATCTGTCACTTCTGTCAGTCACAATATTTCTTTCGTAGGTTCGGAAAGCATGTTACTACTTCGCAAAGTGCATTCTGCATTTTATTTTCTTCAGTATCGTTATTATTGTATGATTTAATACTCTGATGTTTATTCATAATGGTTCGGACTTCCATTTTCTATATTATTAACTCAATTGAAACCTGTTGCGAAGAACGAAGGATTAAAATACAAATCAAGTGAGAAAATCAAAATCAAATTTTTGGTCAATAATGAAAATGAAATTAGGGATTGATTGATCAAAGAAAATACTGTTGTTACAAAAATCGAGATATCGAATATGAAATATGAGTCAAAAAAAATTAAATAACGAAATAAATGAAATAATATTGTGGCAAGAAAATTGAGGTATGGAATGTAAAAAATGTAACTTTTATCGTCAAGTGACATGTTTCAAAATACACCATAGGCGTAACAACTAATGGATTAGTCATCAGGATAGTTTTTCACAAAGCATGATGCGGAATACATGCAAATTGAATAGATATTGTGAAGGACATAATAACAATTTTATAATTGAATTACTCTATCCTTCATTACCCCTCTTCCTCCGCTACATTGCGGAAGGAATGCACCTAGAAATTACACTTGAATATCAGCAGTCTTCTCTCTCTTAGGACCAGTCCATTACTTGTAATATCTATGACTGAAACTGATGACGACTAGCTGATTCTATTCATAACAACAATCTACATAGTTTTTGTGCATCGAAATATGTTTCTGAAATTAATTACTTCCAATTTTTTTTTCAGCTCAAAGAACTTTCTAAAATGAAGCAATCTTTATGACCTCATCAAACGGTGTATGAATATGCTCATTACCAACTGTAATGGGGTGAATAGAGCTGGTTGGGAATACAACTGTTATAAACTTATGTTTCTTTCACAAAATAATTACTTTCAAACAGTACTTATGTTTCCTTTTGTATTGTGTATGTTATATGATTATACATTTTTCATTATTATGAAAAAAATATAAATATAAATGATGTAATTATCAATCTACAAATTCTAAGAAAAGACCACACAATCTGTTGAAATGAACATATATCTTCTGATTGTTATGAGAATCATTGTTTTGGATTTCAGTTTCTGCAGACGAGCGATTTATCAGTTGATAATAGGTCGAGAAATAAAAGAAAAAAAAAAAAAGGGTTGGGAAAACTATGCAAAACACAGACTGAATCATTATTTATACTCTTTATTATTATTATATTTTTTTTTAAACAGAATTACATTTTAGTGAATTGTTTTTCGATTTTGCTGTTTTTGGAATTTTTCAATATATATGTTTTCAATGCATCAACATTCAATTTCCACCTATACATCATACACTGAGTTGTACATTCTATGGTTGTTCACTATGGATATCCTTATCCACTACGGATATCATAAAGACATATATAGGATATACGATATCTTGTGCATATCTGTAGTCGATATCTCATGAATATCGATGATGGATATCTATAAGACATCCAAAAAGGTCAAACTGTCATATCCCATGGACGTCCATAGGATATACCAGGGCCTTTAACGGATACCTTACGGACATCCACAGTATCAATAATTGATATCCATAATATATCCATTAGATATACTTGTTATTTAAATATTATTATTCAATGAATACATTTTTAAAATTACTTTCAAAATTTCGAATTTATTATTGAAAATTTCCACTGTGAGATTTAAGAAAATATAATCATGCCATTGGCTTAACATTTGCCAAAAATCAATCAACGCATATTAATCACTGATTACTAACTTATTTTTTGATTATTGGGAATTGCGAGATAACTGTTTTTAGTTCGGTTGTGAATACCTAAAAGGGCTTCCGAATTGATTTATCGTATAGTCTCATCAATGAAATTTGTAAAATTACTTTCGAAACTGAATAACTGTAAATTGGAAAATTGATAACTGTAAATTGGGAAATTATTTCAATAAGAATGATTTGTATCGGTTTCGAAAAATGCCGCTCATTTGAATAACAATGGAGTCGGTCTACTTCGATGAATGAACCCTTGCCTTGATTCTGATTAACTGCACACGATCTTCATTTACGTAGAAATATCCTCACTTCTCAACATTCAACCTCAAAATTCGAGGGTTGCTTTTCTTATATTGCTCTTAGATTATCGAATAGATATTTGGAACAACTTGAGCTACCTTCAATTCCTCAGAAAGTTGAATTGATGAATGGTCAATGAGATTATTTCAGCATATTTGTGAAAAGGGAACATCATTTGGGTGGAATGGAAGAACGGCCAAGCCGAATTCTCACCCTTTGTGCTGTACTACTTTTTTGGCACAATGAAGATTAGTTTTTTATATGATCTTGAGGCAAATACTGGTCGATTCGAAGAAGATATCGAGTGCGGCTGTACAACCCTCCTCGTAGAAAACTAATTTCTCTCTAATTAACATCATCTTGAGAAGGACCCTATAATATGATAGTGAAGAGAATAAACGACGTGGTCCATAGGATAGGATAATGATAAGAAATCTCCTAACGCCGCTACTGAGTTGCGCTTGTGAATGATACGTTGGAGTCGCTCATTTCAATGAGGGAATCCCTGCCCGGACGATTCTGGAAGCATTCGAACGTCATGGACTTCTGAATCAAGATTAGACCATTTCCCGAAAGGTCTCCTCTGTTCGAATGGTCTGTATAAGGAACGCAAATCATAGAGGCAGTTTAGTAAATAGAGTTTAGTAAGGAGTATTCTTTAGGAAACGAACCCCGAAATATTGTAACAATGCTGTTGTCAAATGGATTAGGGATCGGTTATGAAAAATATGTAAGATGTGATTTTCACATTATGAATACCTATTAATACTTTCTTGGTACATCGATCATCGTGAATAGAAACGTTGTAATGAGTAAATTACTTGACCGAATCCACACTGACCCATACAGTTTCACTTTCCATTAATAAATACTCCCGAGTGGCAGATGTTTGACATCCTTCAAGAACATTCTAGTTTCGAGGTCGAGAGTGAGTGTGGTCAATAATTATTACCTTTATTTAGAATAGTTCACTTCAGTTTCACGTAGAAATAGGTGTTTCAACTTCTTATCTATAAATGATGAGATTGGAACCTCTGGTGTGAAAGTACTGAATATGCTAATCTTGTTTAGTGAAACGCGCGTCGAGTATCAGTTTGATTAGAGTAATTGATCTTTCAGACCGGGAGATGGTAATACAAAAAAGTTAGTCATTTGCTACAGGTATGGCAACCCCCTACGGGTCTTATTATGTAATGAACAAGACGAATTAGATGCTAACTCACTGGCCGTTGGGGCGTGATCGCGTGGCGATCTACCGAACGTGTAGGATACATTTGGATATTCAAACGTTTTGTTATACGATAATTCTCATATTTAAAATTTGAAAACTGGAAAGGAAATATTGGGGGATAGATTTTCCAATTATGAGTTATGGAATGCTGAACCAGAAAAACTGAAAAATAATTCGGGCGGCAAAATTAGAGAAATATAACATAATTAGGAAAATTGAATGATGTCTGAAGAAAAAATTGGGGAAGGGCAGTTACTACAAAAAGTTGCTGCGTGAAAAAAAATTGCGAAACGTCTTTCCTTCTAAAGAAAAACAATAGAAAATTAGTCCGCATCTTGGATTATTTAGGAGTGACCATCAAACAATATTAACAACTTAATTATGTTGTTGATATTTTGGTATTCAAATCTGCTTTCATTGTCAGAACTATATACAATCTATAATTTTGGCGTAACAACTTTCCGTGGAAGAAAGCTGCCTCTCAAATATTTGGATAGATTTCAATCAATCAAGAATTAACATTTTTATACTTATTCAAAATGTAAAGCACTCTCGTTTTCCTGTAAATATAGTCGTTTCTAATTTTTCAATGGCATTCCTGGTATACTTTCCAGTCGACAATATATGCTTATGCACACTGGTTTCACGAAAGAAACTTCAATGACGGGAACGAATTAGGATTAAAAACACAGGTAGTGCAAGATGGTGATATGAATTATTGAGAAATTGTAGATGATTCAGAAATGTAATGAACATGATGTATATAAGGAATGATGTATAGAAACATGTTCAAATCGAAAACTAAAATAATAATAATTTGAACAAGAGACGTTTCCTCAGAATACCGATTTCAACAATTTTATTTGTGTCCTAGTCTAATGAGGAAGGCTGTGTGTCTTTAATCAAACCAAAACAAATCATCTTCATTTCCTGTAAACATTGTGTAGGAATAGTCAAAATGGTTATACATAATACATATGCCTCGATTCGAATAGAATAAATAAAATAGAAATATAACGGATGAAAAAAGAAAATATACACACATATCCAGACAACAGCGACTACATATAAAAGAATAATTGATAAAATATTTCACCTAAATGCATAATGATATATCTATATTATATAAACACTTCTCATTCAAGTACGATCTCAAGCGGATTTCAAAAAGAGCTGTAGGCATGCAACTCGTGCAACACTGAATTTCGCTCGGTAAAGAATTAAAAATTTTTGGTTCAAGTATACCAGGTGAGTTCGAACATATTTTAGTTTTAAAATAGGGTATATCGAGGTTGTTCTTTCGTCTGGTATTCACTTGGTGTATATCTGATTGTATTAAGAATTCAGATTTATTGATATAAATATATAAACACATTTCGAAAATAAATGAAGACGGGGGAGTTGAGATTCCTGTCTTTTCGAAACTATCAATACACGAACTGTCTTCTTGTGAATGTCATCATGCACCTAATAAATCTTTTCAGGGCAATAAATACGTCTTTCGATGACAATGATGACCAGCCCCAGAAGCATTTTCCGTAACGGAGTCTGCTGTAAACCTGTACGTAGTAAAGTTAAAGGAGTTGGTCGAGATTGAGGGTATATCTGACATTGTTGAATTGAAACGATATAGAAATCAAGTGAGAGACAAGAGATTCACATTTGGTTCTCCATGAGAGACATTCATCTACATGGAGACCTGAGAACCTGATACACTACTCATCGGTCCGCAAGTTATGAAAAAAAGTTCTTTGCAATATCTTTGTCTACTATGAAATCTTATCACCTGTGTTTTCTCGATATCAATAGAAAGAGAGTTGGCTGATAACCAATTCTCCATTTCGGTTATGGTTATTTCACATTATTTAGTCAACATATTGTCATTTATACCCGATAAAACCACCAATGTGTCGTCAGCATATAAGGTGAAAGAGGCGGGAATTTTTATTGTGTCAATGTTATTGATATAGTAAAAACAATATAGGTCCTGGAGCCAGACGGCACATAATATTCCATGAATATTCTCACAACGTTCAAATATACTTTTTTCAGAATATTCCACTGAAATATATTCAAAAAATTCCAGAATATGTTCATCCTGTAACAAATATTCTATGAACATTCATTCGGTATATTCCTATAATATTCCCTTCGAATATCTGGAGAATACTCAAAATCGTATCGAAATATTCTAATGATGTTCAAAATATACTTAGTTTTGAATATCCCGATAGAATGTTCTGAGAATGATCCCAAAATATTTTCATCCTGTCATTTTTAGTAGTTTTTCTACCAATGGGATTTTCCGATTCCGAAATTGTGATATCAAAAAACCCACTGTCCTATACTCCATAACAGACAAAAATATTTCAACTTGTAGGATGAAAAATATGACAAATTCACAGCTAGGAAATCTAGTCCAAATAATATAAATTATTATTGAAGGTCATTGTTTCCAAAGTATCTTCGAATTATCAACCTCAATCTATAAGATGGCAACAGCCACCATACAACGCGGAGGAAGGTTTAATCACAGAGGTAAAGCAACGATAGGCGCAGTTAGGGTTTGGATGGGTGACCGCATCTGCCAAATGATGATACTGTCAATTTTTCTTTTTATCTGTTTTCATATATTCTCACAACATTCTGAGAATGTTCATATGTTATTAGAGAATATTCTATGAACATTCATTGAATCACTATGGAAAGTCCTAGTATATTCGAGAGATATTCTAAGAATATTTAAAATCGTCTATTTCGAATTGTGATAATGTTCTGAGAATATTCAAATATTCTCGGAGGATATTCTATGAACATTCTATGAATGACATTGTGCTGTCTGGGGAACGGACCCCTGCGGAACTCCACTTTTAATTCTACATTGTTGGGATGATTCGTTATTCATTGGTACATATTGTAGTCGATTTTGAATGATATTCGAAAGCCAGCTCGAAGCCAAACCTCTTATTCCGTACCTCTCTGATAATATGTCATGATTGACGCAGTCGAAACCCTTGCTGAGATCACAAAAGATCCCAACAGGGCACTCGCCAAAATCAACAAATTTTATTAACCTGTATTCCTAGGAATGTACGGTAGTTATGGTAGACCGTTTATTCACGAATCCGTAATGATATTCTGATAAAATGCCTTCGTGTTGCAAGAAATCAAGAAGTCTTTCCAGGTACAAAAATGAATATTAAAATAGTCCTTGGCTTAGGATGTTTATTGAAAAATAGCGATACAATTATCCAATAGTAATCATTATCTAATATTGATATCTTTCATTCGAGTACTGATTGCAAAAATCACAGAAAGTTTTTAATAGGGAGAGCAAGTCTTCTACTCATTTATTGTTTCCAGTAGTTGGTGAAGTCAATCATCCCAAACACAGGTTAAGTATTGGGGTGACCGACCCGGCCACCCCTAGCGATTTTTGTAGGCATGTGGATGAAAATAAAATATAGATATGATTCCAGATATTTTCTAAAGAAATGGACATGCAATTTCCGAGTATTTCAATACCTCACAATAATAAATATTGTATTTCGTAACCACATTCAGTGTCAATAACTGTTTGAGAAAATTATTATATGCACTGACCCAGAAATTCAGTTGATAGATGAATAAAATATGCTCCAAGCATAGCTTCTGTGAGCATACGTGCGATATATTCATGCATACATAATCAATATTCATGCGTGGTATCGGTTCTTTGTCGTTATGCAACCAAACCACAGGTGCACAAAAATGTGGACCACAGTGGAACATTTGAATTTTCCTGAATGTATTAACTTGAGACCTACCCACTCATGATTCATCGCCTTGGGCATACAATGATTATATTACCGTCTTTCTAAAAATGATACGAATAGTTCTAAAATACAGGTCAGGCGTGAAGTTGAGATATTTCAAGTTCCTGACTCATGTTACAATATTTTGAAAATGTAAAAGACGCTCATGAGAATATAAAATTGAATAACTACTTCTTAGTTGATTTGCTATATCACTAAATGACAGTATACCGAATTGAAATACCTCTGATCTGCAACGTAATTGAATCAATAAATTTTTCCAAAGAATATACCCAAGTACACGTGAGTTTCGTAGAACATTTGAAATATTTTCAGTATATAGGTACTGAAAAAAAGTTCTGTTACTGACATAAGTTATTGCTACCAAATCTTCTGTAGACATATCAGACAAGAAACCTTATATTGGATCCTATATGAGAATAATGATGCATACAAAATTTGCAAATGGTTGAGTCCGTAAAGTTGAAATCATTTTGGGATACTGATTTGCCTCATTGGCCCAACTGCATGCAACTGCCAATGAGAACTTGGCAACCGAGTTGGCGACCATTAAGTACGAGATGGGTGCATCACTTTGAAGTACTTATATTCCTCCGAATTTGGTCAATTGGTGCCTAACTGTGCAAGCAATTTAAATTCGTCGTGTCGGCATCTTTACACAGCTCTGATCAGTTATTAAACTTTTCTCCCATTTCTACGCCACATAGCATCCGCATCTTTCGAGTTGACTGCCCACCAGCCACCTCCTTTTTATGCGTGTACCATCAGCCTCTCGCGCAACGAAACTTGTTATTATTTTATTTTATACGTTTAATTGAAGACGTTAGTCACATCCTGTTTTTTAGTTGTGTAATTTCGTTGTTGATTTGAATAATGCGTTTTTCTTGCTGCTGTCCTGATATTACTTGCATTTCGTCAGGTGATCATTGAGGCAACAATTGAGTTTCGATTTTTGCGTGATGTAGGTAGATGTAATACAAATTCATGTATGAGTTCTTCGGAGATTAATTTTCTGTTTGTCATAAGCGTTGCAACAGAAAAGTCACATGTGGTGTTCAGGTTACTCCAGAATCAAATCTTTTCAATAGGAACGATAAAAAACCTATTCAAGACTTGGGCAATATTGCATATAACTGACTCAATTTATTCGTTATCTTTGTCTTGTGCCATTAAAATTATTTTACTTTTTCATCATATCTCCCGGTCAAATCTCCATATTGACAGACAGGTCAATCAATTCTCATATATTCAGAATAGTAGTACAATCATATTTGGAAGAAACTACTTTTTTTGTCTGCTACTAGAAGGCAATAACTTTCAACTGACTGTTCGACAACTGTTTGTTGTTGCGACAGTCACATATTTACCTCGGTTACTAATATAATAGCTTTTTTATCAATACGCTCATATTATTAGAACGTGTTTCCAAAATACTATTGATACGACTTTAGAAATAAAGCTTTTCTTGTTTCACGTAAAATTTTCATTTTTCGAACTCCTTTGGCTTTCTTCTCCGAATCAAAAAACAGAAATCACAAATTCTATGGAATATTATCATTCGGAGACGTTTCCAGTACAGTAAACATACTGATAGAAATAGCACGCCATCAGGGGCCTGTTTCATAAAAGTACATGTCTTGTAGCTACAAGAGAAAGACAATGCAGGTACAGGTAAAAAAGTTAAAACAATTATCTATAATCGTGTTTCTTTGTTTCTCTTGTAGCTACAAGACTTGTATGTTCATGAAACAGGCCCCTGACAGTAGATCACTCGCTGATACTTCTAAAACAGCCAGCACCGGACAAAACACCTATCAGAACAAGAAAGACTTGACAAAAAACAAAACTCAATTGTCTGCACACCAACGAAAAACATCGTCTTCACGTATTCAGCATCACAGATCAACTTCACCTGTGAGAAACTGGAGCGGAAAGATAACACGTCTGCTCCATGCAAAGTAAGCTTTCCTTTATCAAATGTGAACGAAGGATATAACCCTGACATTTGGCCAGAGGAGTGTGCAGTTTAACTATTTACCTTCTTGAAAAATTTTCCAAAACAAAAAAACATCAAATTACCGAAATTAATCATGGAAACAAAGTGATAACTGAAAGTGACCCAGCAATACAAACAATGTTTTTCAGACCTGTTGATGTGAATGATGTTGGTGGGATTATTGAATCATTACCAACTAAAACATCTACAGGTTTGGATGAAATCATCAGTAGTAAAACAATGCAAGTATATCATATCTCCAATACTCGCTCAAATTATAAATTTGTCGATTATGCAAGGTAAGTTCCCTTCAAGTCTGAAAAGCCTGTGTTATTTTATTGTACGAAAAAGGTGTTCCTGCCAATGTTGAAAACTACCGACCATTTTCATTAGGTACTTAGTACTTTCTCTGAAATAATTGAGAAAGTGGTCGCTCGGAGGATGGAAGCGTACCTGAGTCCTTCCAATTTGATAACAAACAATCAACACGGTTTTAGAAATGGATTTTCTACTGAAACTAGTGTGGCTGAGTACACTCAAACTATTTTTGAAGAATGGATCATGATGAATATGTAGTATCAGTATTATTGGAGTTAACAAGAGCATGCGACATAGTAAAAAGGTCTCTCGTTTCAGAATATTTGGATAAGTTAGATATTCGTGACTGCCTTGAGACTGGTTTCTCTCTTTCCTCGAAAACTGTAAGATCCTAGTGAAAATTGATGATGTTTTGTCAAATGAATTCGATATTGATCTTGGAACCCCTCAGGCAGTTCTTGTCAATTAATTTTTCTCATATTCATTAACGATATTTCCAAATATCTAGCAAAAGTTCTCATGTATGCAGTCGACACATGCACAATAATATCGGATCACTCAAATCCTGCACTTTCAAGAAAAACTCACCAAAACACGAAACTAATTCAAAAATTGGTGCTATTGTAACGGATTAATGTTGAATCTCTCGAAAACAGTTCGCACTGAATACCATATAGCTCAAAAATTGCCATCAGATTGCTCACTATTATTACATAACACCTCGAAGGTTGCAAAATCTTGGAAGGCGCATATTAACAGTGCCTGTAAAAAAATTAACCAGTGTTTTTATCTATTGACTGTTTTGAAATCTAAGCTAGATAGGGATACGTTATTGAATGTTTATTATTCATATGCTTACTCTGCGATTTCCTATAGGTATATTCGAAGGGTGTTTGTATTACAAAAGAGAATTATACGATTTATTTTCGACCTAGGTACCTCATGTGGCGATGTAAGCAAAAATCAAAAAATTCTTACTGTTACTTCTATTTACTTACATAAATCACTGAGCCATATTTACCGAAATCGGAATAAACTGCCAAAAAAGTCTGATATCCATAACAATAAGACAATGCATAAAAACGACTTGTTGCAAAAAAAGGTACCAGACTTTCCACCAAAAATCACCTCTGATGACTGGAACGTCTAACGTCTTTATATATTTGTTTTTATCACGAAGTGATATTATTGTTCATCCTCATCAATGAAGTGGGTCCATGTCTATGTGTGTGTGTACGTATGTGTATGTGTATATAATCTTTTTTGTCAATGTATATGTAGTAGTTTGGGGGGTCCTGATCACGAATCGAAAAAAATTTTGGGACTATTTTGCCCCCTAGCATGATATTACCGTCAAAATGGGTTGTTCCATCGCGACTAGCGGGTACCTAGTGTATATCACTAAGGCCAACACTATTTAGCCGGTAAGTGTATTTTCAGCATTTTCATCAGTCTTACGAGTTTCATCATTCTACCTTTATAATTACAGAAGTTACAGGGATGCCTCCATGAAAAGTGAGACACACTGTTTATAAAAAATACACGAATGATATTGTGAAAACCAAGGGAAAGCTGAAAAAGTTCAAGGGAAAATATTGACGGTACCATATTTTTTCAAAACAAAAGTATTCAATGCATAAACATTGATACATCTGATAATAGCTGAATATTAACATTTTATTACATCAATGAAAATTTTAGAGACAAGGTATGGTTACAAATTTTGCATTTTTCACTGTATTCATAGAATGCTCCAAGTTCTGGCTTGATTCGCATTTGCTTCTCGTTATAATTTTGAGTTGTTTTTTTCCATAGTGAACAATGATGCCTCGAACCGTTACCGTAAGAAATTCTGACCATTGTTTAAATATCAATATTCGCGACATAGAAGCGAAACCAACTCCACTTGACAAGGTTAGTGCTGTATTTTTTTCCAAGTGTAAGTGAAAATCTAATATCGGCCTCAATTCGAAACCCCTGTATGATACAAGATTTCTAATTCATGGATAGGGATAGTCTATGGATATCATACTATCTGTTTCAGATCGAGTTAGTCGTGTTTATATCGCGGATCAAGGATCACAAAAGAATTCAAGGGAAGCAAATTCTGTCAGGTGAATGAAATTTCTGATGCGAGAACGAAATGCTTCTATTTACTTACATCAAGAATTTACAAGGAAATTCATGTTGGAGTGATGAGCTCTAGGCTTGGTTCTGAGATTGTGATGAATTCCTCAGAAGACGCAAATTGCCTTGGTTTTCTTTCGGATTTATAATTATGGCTACGTAAGATTCATTTTGATGAGCAGATCCAATTCGTAGTGATGCTTACAAAGGAGTGGTTGAACAAGGATTTGTAACGCTTATTGGCATTTTCTTTCTATGGACGAACTGAAGAATCAATTGATGTATGGAGATACAAGAGAAAAAATTACGAAAAAAACGCGCTGAGAGTTCCAATATTAATTGAATATCACTAAATCGTGAAAAATTGGCTCAGTGAAAAATATCAGAAAGATTTGAGAATTTTAAATATTAGTTCCATTTACACATACTCACTTGAACTGCATTTTGATAAATTTAATAATAATTCACACAACATTTCGAATGAATCCCTGTAATATTAATCGCCATCTACTAACCATAGTCCGTAATTTTTCAAATTCATATTGTAAACGTGGCATCAGTGGTTCTGTCGAATCGCTTTCTGTAATTCCATGAATTCCATGGCAGAGAAGGCGAGCGATAGATCTATTGATTCCATGGGTCAATATAAATCTTTGGAAAAAATTGTCAACTGTCACTTGTCATACATCAACTTCACCACGCTTCACGTGACTAACCTACAACTAATTTTTCTCATAATTCAACCATGCTGTATGGTACAATTAAGTTTTTAAAGATATTACCCAAATTTTAAATGTTTTACACTGTTTTTTATCTGCATATGATGACCGATAAGCTTTGACTGTTATGAAGAAACTAGCTTCTTTCAAACTCACGATAGTAAGTAGTCTCATCCGATCTATAAAATTGTTTGTTATTTCGTTACAAAATTTTTTAGTAAGTCCTGAAGAAGGAAATAAACATTTCCGAAAGCTTGATGCAATACCAAAGAGTTTTTCTCACTCACTCACTGGCATCCTCAAGATTGACTGCAACCTCACCAACAGAAATCACCTAGTGGTTTCGAAGTTCTTTTTATATATATATATATATATATATATATATATATATATATATATATATATATATATCTGAGCTTTGTTGTCAATAAGACAACAAGATGGTTTCCACGGGTTCTTCATCCGTTTGGTTTCTTCCGAATTGTTCGACGTTTCGACTTCCATTTCGAAGTCATTTTCAAGAACTGTCAGACGAATATCTGTCCTCGATCTGTCCATCATACCGCCCTAGCCAATGATTTCCCTTACGAAATAACTGATCAAGACAAAGCAAAGACTTCAATTGTCTGTTCGCCAAAGTTACTGGTATTCATAATAATTCTCCTTGAATTTTATCCGACTCTAGAACTAATTACGAGAACACTAGTCCCATAGTATTGATGATTATATCACTCACCACTCTCTGTGTCCTGCCCGTTATGTAGAAATAAATGGTTTCATGGATCTTTGATTATAAAAGATGGTCTTAACGGGTTTTTTAGCTGTTAGGTTTCTTCCGAATTGTTCGTGTGACATTCCTCATACTATATCTGTAGGTTCACTTTGTAGGATATGATAGCTGTCAAAGGGGAATGTCTGTGGAAAAATCTGGGGTTGTGACAAAACGCAAGAGTTCTCACAAATATTTCGAACCCACGGACAACCTACATACAAACGGATGTTTAAAGTTAATGTATAAGTTCTCGTAGAATATACGCTTTGTTTAGTATTGTGTTACTTGAACATATCACAGTTTGACTTTTCAACTTCCATTTAGAAGTTATTCTCAAGAACTATCAGACGAATATCTATCTGTTCATACCGTCCTAACAAAATACTCCCCTTACGAAATAACTGAGCAAGACAAGGCAAAGACTTCAATGGTCCGCTCGCCAAAGATACTGGTAATTATAATAGAAATAGATCATATTGATTTCCGAAAAACGTTTCAATATTCTCTAACGAGCAACTTCACATTCGAACTATCCGAAGAAGTCTCGAAGGATTTTTCGATTTTAGGAAATATACCACGAAATTAAATCCGTGAGGGTGGGTACCTGACAACGGTTTTCAATTACTCGATCAGTGAAAAATCTAATGCCGTTGTTTTCTTTGGTAGATATGTAATGCTTGATTACTAGGTTCCACTAATGCAAAAAGGTAACCATGAATGATAATTATCGTTATAATAAGTAGTTTACGACCAGTTCACCAACAAATCAGCCTTGATTTGAACAATGAAATCATATCAAAAGACATGTGATTTGTAGATAGGAATGTTCCTGACTTCCACATTGATTTACAGTGGCGTTCACATTGCGAAAGCTGAGTTTGCTTAATGATCAACTACGTTTATTTAGGATTCTAATGAGTTCATTTGACAATGTTCAATTTCTCAGGTTATATAACGAAATTTTATACAACATACCCTAAATATCACGTGAGCTAAAGCAAACTCAACGCAGAACCGGTAGTTGTTTCATTTATTCTCGCTGAAGTAATTCATGTTATTCAACATCTTGTGAGAACAATCACAAATATAATAATTGAATGAAAATCTTTTTTTTAATCCTATCAGTTTATACACATGTAACTATTCACTAACTGAGTACATGGAGTATGATAATAACATTCTACCTGCAACAAAAAAAAACGATTTCTTCTTATTTTCACATAAAAGATTTAAAAGCCTACTTTTTTCTCAAACGTAGACCCTTGGTGTGGTGTGCAGCCGATCTCCCACTGGCCATGGTTATTTATGTATACTTTAGTTGAATAAAAGAAATCTCACACACATCTAAATTATTAGGATAAATGTCAATACACACATTGTCTTCATTTAGTATGCAGCAACTTCATTATCTTCCGTCTATAATATCTTGATGTGATGATTTCTTTCTGCCTTTCTACAAGCTGTTCCGCTCCAGCAACCATTGCATCCTAATAACGTTACAGAAAAACCTCACTTCCTTGTTATAATTCGGAACGCCTTGAGACCCTTTAATCATTTTTTTAGGTAAGGATATGTTCAGAGCAATCCCTGTTGACTTCCATTCTAAACACTGAATGGTGGTACATTAGTGTTGACAATTTTCAGTTCGTTTTCCCTTATCAAAACAACAAATCTCATTCTCTGTTTTACCTTTTCCACAGACATTCACCGTAAATTTTTTAATACTCCAAGGTTATAATGTAGAGCGTGCTTAATCTTTCCTTAAGCATTGGAAAACTTGGACTCAAACACTTCCATAGTTTTTCTTCTCATCCCGTAGGAATCATGTTCATTATACAAAATGAAATTTTTCATATCTGGTTATAACATGAATAGCAACTATTCAAATTCCTCTAGAATCTGCCCAAGTAGGTACAACGGACTAGCAACAATGTATCGATGCGTATCAATTTTGATATGCTCTCCATTGTGCCAAGTCCGAATGTGAAAGTACTCATATCTTGGTCAACCTCATCTTATACCTATAAACATATCACACATCATTGTAAAAAATAAAAATTCAACCAACCTATCTACCTACATTTTTATTCAACATGAGCTTTATATGAACAATCTGCATAGCGAATGTGGATAATCAAAGGAAAATTCGCAAACCTTCAAGCACAAATTGCTCGAAAAAGATAAAATAAATACAAAAATGCTTTCAGATTTTTCGTCCGAGGCCACCATTATCAACTTTATTTTTTCTTATGAGAATCAAATTGAATTTCAGCTGTTTACGATTGACACTTTTCTAACTTTTACAGTGATAGCAAGTTACCTTTGCATGTCCGAAAATCCTTTATATCAAAAAAGAAATCTGTAGTACCTAGTGGAAGAATTTTTTGGCGAGCTACCGTATAAAGACTGAGTTGAGAATGGGTTTGAAAAGTGTTTTTCAGTTAATCAGCTGACGTCATAGTCCTAGTTGATATCTTTCGAATAGAGGGTGCACATTTTTCAGCTCCCAGTCAGGTAGTGGAATACTTATCTGGCGACGGCGCAGGTTGAAGTATTTCAACCTATCATATATAATTACCATAGTAGTATTCTACAATTGTTTTGTAATAAGTGAGGATCTGAAAACTTCCAAGAGTATTTTTCCCAAACAATAAACTCTCGCCTTCACTGTTGAATCTCAATGTGAGTACAGCTCATCCAATCTCACCTCCTGGGGATCGATTCTCGAGTTAAAACAATTTTTTCTGTGGGTTGTCAAGTCGAAAAATGTTATGATTGGACAAATGTCAAATCACGTCCATTTGATGCAAAAACCTACAGTTTTCGATTCTTGTAAGCGATTGCAAACCACTAACTAGAAACACAATTTGACATAGTAGAACACATATGACAGATGTTTTTGAATCGTACTCTAAACATCGATTTCGCCGCACAACGTCATTATCTGCCAGGATATATCGAGGAGCTGTTCCTCGATGTGCCGATACATTTTTGCAGAATGAGTACAACCTGTCGTAATTAAAGAAATAACAGATTTGTTGTCTAGTCAACTCTTCGGAGAGATAAAGGCAAGTGACTCGACAATGAGCTCATCAAGAAAAGCGTATCTATTGTTAGTTCCCTACCTTAATGCCTGAATAACTGAATAACATTCGACATCTGGTTGATTATTTCACTCGTGATTAAGCAGTTAGGTTGTCTTTTCACTAGGTCATGTATTATACACCTGGAACAATAAAGCTGCATTATGCATCTTGTATTGTTATGGTATCATCATAGGAACATAGAACTTTCTTCGGTACCACTGGTGATTGAACGCATGACTCGGATATCAATGAATAGTCATCTGACACGCATATCTCGACGCGTATACTATTCGGACTTGAAATGCAAACTTATTGCCTACAAAAATACATTGTAAGCCAAGACTCTCCTTTTCTGGTCAATAGCGACAGCTGGTATCTATCGACCCATCTCAACGGTAGATTGGTTTCTGATTCTATCAAGGTATACGAGTAATATTTCCGTGAGTTCACTCAGTTTCTAAACACTGTCTTATTTCGAAGAAATACCACTTAGTTTTTACCCAAAGTACGTGTCATGGAGCCACAAGATGATTTTTGGAAAGCTCGACAGTTCTGTTTATCGTTTGCTTGACTGTGATTGACAATGTTCCTTGCTCAGTGGTATTGGACTTCCATTGTCTATATTATTGACTGTATTAAAATCGGTTGCTAAGAACGAAAGGATAAAACTATTAAAATACAAATCAAATAAGGTAATCAAATCCATACAAAAAGGTTTGGAATGGATTTTTTGGTCGAAATAAAAGTTTTGATTGATCAAAGAGAATAATGTTATGACAAGAAAATTGAGATATCAAATATGATATACCTATTAGTCACAAAAAAATTGAGATATCGATTATGAAATATTGGTCGAAATAATGTTAATGAGGTAATGAATGAAATAATGTGAACAAATTTTGAAACCAAGTATCAAGTTGAGTGTACTCAAGAGCGACGTTTCGAATGCTGGTTGTTAGCGAGAAAAGGATGTGGAAGTTCTGTTTATGCTTATGTTTGTGGTTAGGCCAGAGTTTGGTTGGGTTGTTTCAGGTAAATTGATGGATTTGCAGTAGTTTTCAATCATCATGGCATTTTTTCTTCTTATTAGCAGTTCATTTTTCGTCTAGTCGTTTCCTGTACTCCTCCACATAAAACCCTCCCAAGTTGAATTCCTCAATGTCTGTCTGTCAATGTTTTCTACTATATCATCATGTAATGAATACTTTCTCGTATAAACCATGTTCACATCATTCGGTAGAAAACTGTAGGAGTGACCCATTCAATAGTTGAGAATTCCGCCATTCGAAATGATTTCATTCACAAATCAAATAGCCTAGGATTTGTGGATGCAATCAAGATGATTTACTTATTACTCTCCGAGGGGTGGTTCACTCCAGACACCCAGTGTAGAAAAGTCACTATGAATCTAGATTTTATTCACAGATCTAATAGAATACTTAGGATTTGTGAATGCAATAATTTCGAATAACAAATTCTTATTTTTGCCGGGGGTACAGTACTTACAAGTAGTCCGAAGACGAATCGCGTTCGGGATAATGCTCGGTTTAGAAGAAGACTGTATACTGCGTATGAAGGTTGATGAAAAAACTAAACTAAATAAGTTCCAAAAAACTCATGACAAAAACGAACGATGTTTTGAAAAATTCCAACAATCTGTATCTCGAAACCGAATCATTTTTCGACGAGATCCACCACATACTTAGTTTTTCTGATGTTTCTCAGCAACTTCACCCAGCGCCTCGCTCAGCGCCCTAGGAGCTAAGTACTATGGAAATTGTAATTGGGATGTGGAAATTAGGTTTTTTTACGAAAACTGCCAAAAGTTCATTGTCGAAGAAGTAGGGGCATTTGAAAAAAATTATTATAGCGTAAGCAGCGGCCTTTAGATGTTTCATGAAAATCAATACGAAATTATGATTTCCCGCGTAAAAAAACGGGTAGGTAGCAAAATTCGTGCAAATAACTTATTTTCTGCGGAAGCTAAAAAACATTAAATTTCAACACCTCTTTCTTCTTTTCTTAGAATTGTGTCAGGAATACGTCACTTCAATATTTTACTCATATGTTACACGCTGTATAGAAATCACTTCTCAATTTTACGATAGGCACCAAACTGTGTCTACCTACTTAGTAGTAGTAGTAGCTTTCGATGAGTAAATTATCAAAGCAGGTGATTATCTTAACCCGAAAAAATACTTGACCTGAGGTATTTCTCTCAACTCAGGAAATGTTTGGAATATCGATTTTGGCGGGAATGTCGAGGGGAATGTATAAGTACCTACCCTCCACTCAACTAATTCTTAAGAGAAAAATTTTCTCAGTACCTGAGTATCATTTGTGCTTTTAGGTTCACACTGTGTACGTATTCCAGAGAGGAAAGTGGATGATTCAAATGAGGTATATTTTCATGAATCTCATCATCAATCTCGTCATCAATGTAGACAAAATATATATGAAAGCTGAAATATCATTAAATGTGAGATGAAATATTTTTATTGATATTTCTGGCAATGAAGTTTGCATAACAAATGTGTAACTTAGGGACACTCGACCCAAAAAATTGTTGTATATCGAGAGTTGTATTGTAAACCATAATTTCAATAAGTATTACAGATGCCTCAAAATTATTAAAAATCATCATCTGTAAGATCGGAACTTTTTGCAACCTTGTAGCTATTGGGAGAGAAATCAGGTGCTTTCATAGTTTTTTATATGCGATGAAAGTTCAACGTGTCTGATTTTCGAACCAAATTTAAGTAAGTAGGTACATTGTTAAGGTAGATCCATTTGAATTTTTTATTTTCGGTGTGCATGTTTATTGACTTTTAAATATTTGTTGGTATTCAGTAGAGAGTGAAGTTGATTTTGTGTATAACATTCAATCACAATAAATCACCTAATCCTACTTTCTCTGGAATGTCAATGACTCGATCAAGGAATGCATATGTATACCAATCATTGCCATTGGGTGTCAATGAGTGGTATGTTGGTGAATATTGAGAGGTGAATGCCAAGAAGCACAAGAAGACATACATAAACTCTCCTAGAAATATGGGTTCGAAGCAATTTCTGGTTCCAGTCTCTGACAGGGGTGTCAATTATCGGAACATCAATTGTTGCAGATGGTGTCAAGATCAGATGAATGTAGCTCTAGAAGCTGTATCAAGAAGAATACCTGTAGCTACAGCTACGAAAATTCCTCGGAAAATTCACTTGGTTCCTAGAGTAACACTGATGTATAAATCGTCAGGGAGGCTACCCAAGGAGTGTAAAATGGGGCCGAGTACCGTTTTTACCATCAACAAAGAGGACCTTTCAGAGAAGTGGACCCTTTCACTGGCTTAGGTACACCACCCAGTCAATAAGAAGCAGCTACTGGATAGTGTGAGTCTGATAGTTCAAAAGATTTGTTTCGGCAAGAAGAAATTAGTTCAAACAAAAAAGAGTACTATAAAAAAAAGAATAGAGAGAAAGAAAAAGGTGGGAAAAAAGCGGAAGAAAGAAAACGATAAAGGGTGAAAAAGCTTGCAGAGATCCAGAAGTCAGGGAAAGAATGAGGAGAGTTTCAGATTATGCAAGTTCACTGGATTTTGAGGAATGAGTAGAAAGCGGAGATAGTATCGATGATGTTGACATATATTCAGAAAGAGATTGAGGAAGCGATGAAGATGACGGTATATATATCCCGTTGAGTTATTCGGTCACAAAATCGAAACATCATTTGAATACGAATATAAAGACATTCGTGTTGAAGATTTTGTTTTGGCCAGGTTGATGAGCGGAAAGAAGCAACCCCTTTTATATAAATATGTCTCTGTCTGTTGGGATGAATACCGAAAAATAGGACATCTGTTCGATATAATTCTACCATTCAAAAAAATATGAAATTCTGGTTCTCGCTTCAAGTCATTTTATGGTAGCAAGCAATACAAACTCAATAGATACAAATATGATCTACGACTGAGATTGTAATTGTCGAAAGTGAGATCTTTTCCATCGGAAGATTCGAAACAAAACGCCTCCCAAAATTCATATCCATTGCCAGCTACTTATTGACACCATTGATGATAATAAACAAGAATAAGAATATGAATGGTACATACCTATAGTTAACGCAACAAAATAGGGTAGTTCTACAGAAAAGGTCTTGTATCTTGTTACCTTCAATTGAAGGGAACTGAGGTTGGAATTCATTCTGAATTCCTGACAACTTTAAACTAAGCTGAGATACCTACCTAAATCATTCAGAATATAATGTCAAAATAGGAAATTGGAATGGCAGCTTTTGCGTGCTATTTGAATTCAAATTGAATTTCGTGATTCATCTTTCCTGTTTCAATGTGAATATCTATCTACATATGAGCTCAACTTATGTTACTCTGAATGAGAAATCCGCCGTTGTACCATCAGAAATATATCGTATCAAAATTTTACCTACGTTGAATGCATTTTATTCTTCGCCATGGTCCTTTAAACTTTAAAATCCACTGAATCCAAAACGAAACAAACAAGAAACTGTCAAAACCATACACTTCGTTTACATATATATGTAGCACTCACTGCAACAGGTAGTCAGTTGCGCGGAAAACTATCACGCACTGTTAGCCGAGTGCAACACTACAACTTAGTAAAACTTGCTGAGAGACTGAGAGAGCGGAGACGCGACGACGCGACAAGCATCAAAGTAGTTGAGCTATGAAAATGGCCATTGCGCATGGTTGCCAAATGTCCGAAAAAAGCTTCTCATGAGAGTTTTTCAGCTACGAATTTGTAGAAGCTGATGCTGTGACCCTGGGTTTATATACTTAGCAAATACGATCTTCTGAAATAAAATAGTAAATAAGAAATAAGATAAGAGTTGACCAACTTTCAACTCTTATATTATTTTAGTTTGAAAATGGAAATGCGCATGTGCAAAAAAATAGCAGAACGTCTTTGTCAAAAAAGGTATGGTTTCATTGGTTGATTCTTATTCCTTATTTCATCTGTATAAACGGGTATAATTTCATCTAATTCCTTGTCTCATTACTTATTTTATCTTATTTGCTGTGTATAAACCCAGGGTGTGAATCTACTAATAGCAGTTTTGTTTATTATAGAATTATCGAAGGTGCATTTTATTTCAGAGTATTCAGTGAAGATTTTATATATTTTTGAACCCACAAATTATCCTCAGAATTATAAAACTATAACTTCATATGATTATTGACTTTTTTGTTGTTCCGTAAATGAAAATTATGCGACCCTAAATAATAACTTTTCTGGATGTGAAGTGAATTCAAGGCAGCATTCACTCCATGGCCTCTTGTAATTCACTTTTACAAACTTCACTCCTATGTCGGTGATTCATCATTGATGATATCGAATTCAAAATATCGAAAATGATACCGACCATTCACCTGCGATATATGGAGCTGCTACTAATGCAACATCGAGGAAACTCCAAGCTTCATTTGAAATACTACTAGAATATCACAATGTGAAAATGGATAAAATATTCTCTCCATTCAAAAATTATCAAATACTCGAAAGTAGCAATTTTTCAGGTACTGTTCTGAGAGGAGCTATAGAACCTGCATATCTTATTTCTGTAGTTGAATCATAAGATGTCTTGACTCCTTCAACATGTACAGGAACTTGAAAAATATATCTCTCAAACAATGATATGTGAGAATGATTACTTGATCTAGTTGGGTATTGGTGGAATTGAGGATAATTACAACACTTTATCTTTTGACTATTTGGATGCCTGTCCCGATTTGACTCCAGAGATGAAAATCAGTGTTTGATGTGAAAAATATTATTCGCTTGTCAATCATGCTAGAGTATCCAACATGGATTTAATGGAAGTGCTTGTATTGTATGATAAGATTAAACGCATGGGTCGTTTCTGTAGCTTCTGATAACTATTGATTAGGTTTTGGTTCAGAAGGAATGGAAAAGTGAGGAATACTTGGAATGTAAAAAGTATGATACCGCTGTATATTATCATTCTGATCATCTGAATGGGAGGTTCATTTTATTAGAAATCGTTTTGAAGATATTATTTGCATGCTCTCCAAATGTTGGTTGAGTCTACTATTATAATACCCATGTATTCAAATGAATGAAGAAGATTCCATCAAAAATAATTTCAGGACTCTTTTCTGGAAATTTGAATTGTTTCGAAAACTGAAATAAATTAATAACACGAAACGAACATTCAACACTCGATTTTTCAAGGTTATTGAAGTTTTGCTACCGGTCTTCGGTACCGATATCCGTTTTCATCATATGATGAGTTTCCACACCCACACTTCCAAGAACAATTCGTATCGATGATGATGATGGCTATGTGTTTTATAAATATACATATATATATATATATATATATATTATATATATATATATATATATTTGAATTTTCTCTCTTCTGGTGCCATTTCATCGTTTTTTTTTGAGGATAAGTAACTATTCTCTTGCCCATGTTTTAAAAATTGTTCAGTCAAACCTTGTGGAATTCTCGATTGTTGTCTGGTGACATTTTCGAATAGGATTGATTCACTGATCATTGACTGAAATCTTTATTTCCATTAGGGACTGAGCTCTATAGTGCTAGGGCATCCTTGAAGCAATATATCTATAGAAATGCGTTGTAATGGTTTGCTGTTCATCTTATACCTTCTGTTGAAGTTTTATTTTAATGCCTTGTATATTTACCTGCACTATTTTCAAAGTTTATTTAATTACCTCTGAATTGTGAATGTTGTTAAAAAAAAAAAAAAGTGACACTGGCACAAGAATTTTTGATATTCGTCTTTCGAACCGAGATATTATTGAAATAAAACGATATTTCAGGTAAGACTGAAACACCTTCTGCCTGTACCAGTAAGGTTGACGAAACTTCATCTCTACTTCATTTAGTTTCGATCCAAGAACTATTTCTTCATTATATGTGTACTCTCATCGATATGTGGACTTTCTGGTGATCAATACGGCTATACCTCATTATTCCATTCATTCTTTTCATATATTCGTTCTGTTATTGCTGGAGAATATCACTTCAGGTTTTTATTTTTCTTGTAATATGTAATTGGTACGATATACCAACAGTAACACCGACTGGACCAAAGCTAACCGTTACAGTGAGTGTGTACGGTTCCTAGAACCTTCTTGCATACACTTCGACAAGGAGTACATTTCTGGAACTATATTGGTCTCATGCATTTTGAGCTTCCTCTGCAAAAACTTCCTACTGCTGCTCGAATTTGGGTACCTTTATGAATTCCGAAAATATACATGTTCTTTAATGAGGAAATAGGATGGAATGAAATTTTCTTTCCACAGAAATGAAGTATCTGATATTACTATTCGTATTCTAATATGTTGTATGTGACTGCATTCTATGCCCTATCTCTATCACAGATCAGCGTGAAGAGGGCATACTTCCGGGTCCGAATTTTGATTTTTTCTGGGCTCTTCTGCAAAAGTTGTCAGAATTCGGTACCTGAGTATTGGCTTCCCGAAGGAAAATAGTATGACAGATGACACAATCTAGCATGGAGGTACCTGTTAATTCAATTGAGTATAATTTTTATCAAATCTGGTACATTCTCATTACATTTTCGTTTCGAATCTTTCAAGTTTTCATAGAAATTCACGGCGGTCTCAAGTTCCACTCGGAGTTCGTCCACAGGAGATGAAGGTTTCTGCCAGAAATCTCAGTACCTCATTAATTGAATAAAGACAAAATAGTTGAGGCTTTCGCGGCCGAGGTTTTCAGTATCACTACTTATTTTATTCGGGTTCGAAGGCCGTCGTTTTTTGGAATTCTTCCGAGTTTGCTGGTCGAGTGGCTGCTTCTTAGAGGTATTGTCGGAGTGAATTCCAAGTGAATGAACCTCTGAAGAAGCTGCCTGCGGAAACGTCGGGAAACAAAGAGCTTACCCGAAAGAGTAGTGATACTGAATTGAATAATGGTTCAGAAGTGGTTCCTTTGAATTGTAAAACTCCCGGATATTTTTTTCAGATGTAAGCAGTATATCATTCAAGAAATATTTTTTTATTGCACTCATTGTTTGCTGGATTTTTTGCAGACACCTATTCTGTACCCTGCAAGAAGAGTGTAATGAAAAGTACATATCGAAGCACAGTGTATATCCAAACCTATAAAATTCACTGACACCTCACAACCCCTGTTGAGTTTTATAACTAACAGTTGAGCAAATGTTGTGTAACCATTGAGCATGTTTTTCGTATTTCGTAACAAAAATTCTAGCAGCTGTATCATCAGAAACTCAGAACCATTTTACTAATACATATTTCAGGACGAAATGCTATGGAAGTTGAAGAGAATTATGGATTCACTCTTCTGATTGTATAGAGAAGGAAACGTCGTTATCTCCAATTTGAGGAATAATGTGGCTAGTACTATATTTCTATCAGTGTTGAACTGTGACAAATAATTGTTTCATATAAAGTTATAAGATACTTTTACAAAGTTTCGAAAACAAGTACTTCGATAAAAAGAAACCTTTCTTTCAAATATTTTGTTGCATGTATGTGGTTCCATACAAAACGGCATTGATTGAGCCATTGTTCTGTAGACGCAACCCATCACTTGAATTTCGTGCACTACCGCAGTACCTTAGATGGATATACTCCAAGTAGGTTAGAGAATGATCGTCCGAAAGTTGTAGAAGTTACTTACATTCTGTTATAGTGTTCGTTACTTTTGTGCTGCTATATGACATTATGTCGAGGGGTATTTCACTAACGTGACATTTGTACACCCAAATAATATATTTATCTACACCCGTACTCTAATAATACACTTATATGCCCACCACCCGTTTTATAATGAAATCCATTACGATACAGATTTTCATTACGATACAGATTTTCAACCAATAGAAACCCATTATTTTTCAATCAAGCATGATGTGCAAGCTCTGCATTTTGACGTTTGTCAAGTCAAAATCAGTAGGTATTGAATTTTTGAAGAATTCAGTCAATTTTCGATAATCGAATGAAAATGTCTTATAGCAGTGATATAGAAGAATTACCAGCGACTCCTCCACAGATGTCTTAGACAAGAAAAAAATACAATCGGAAGGATTATATTTTTCATTCGACAAACACATATGTTGTTATTTTCGTTCAAATCGAATGTGCTTTCATGGCCGAATGGTCAGCGCGGGCAGTGATAACAAACGTCCCGGGTTCAATTCCAGATCTCGGCAAAGACTTTTTTTTCATTTTTTTCTTCTCATTGTTGTATTTTCCGTGGTTATACCATTAATTATAATTCTGTAGAATTTTTCAAAGAAATACGATTGATTACCCACTATTATTGTGTTCAATATAAATACCAAATATTATAATATTTTTGGTTCTTCATTATTTATTGGGTGTAGATAAAATAGCGTATGCAACTCTCGTGTAATGGTTATTAATACACTCGCATAAACCATACGAAACTCACCTTCGGCTCGTTTCGTATCCCGGTTTATGCTCATATATTAATAACCATCATTACACGATCGTTGCATAATATACTATTATAAACGGGTAGTTTCGGAAAGTTTTGGTATAACTGACAGATTGGATGGCAGTTCCGTTCTTCATCCCTCTGTCTACTTTCGAAGATAAGAATTGCTATTGCAGATTTCCATTTACCAATAGGAAAGTATGATATCAGAATCAACTTTCTCTTACTCTCCAGTCCTGTACATATATGAGATTGGTGAACAGTGCTTTATCAAGTCTCCAAGGTATACATTGCCTAGTATCACTTCACGATATTGTAATCTTAGCAGAAATTTTCGAAGACCATAATTTTTGGTTGGTTCACAGTTTTGAGAGGTTCAGAAAAAATAGTTTGAAGTGACAACCTGAAAAAACCAGAGCTCTGCTATCTAGGTTACATCCTCAGAAAAAGCATTAGACAGGATTCTGAGGGAGTTAAAGCCGTGACAAAATTTCCAATACCAAAAAACGTTACTGAAGTGAAATCATTCTTAGGTTTTTATGGTTACTACCGCTAACACATACAAATTTTTGCAATTGAAATTCAACCTCCAACCAATCTTTCAAAAAATAATGTCCTTTGTAGGGTTCTTACTTCTCAAGGAGAAGTTGTGAACGCCAATACTCCAATTCCATGATTTATCTAAAAGGTTCATTTTTACTGCGGATGCATTCAATTCCGCCATTAGTTCCATAGCGTGAATTGAAAAAGAGTTGTTAGCAATTTTATGGTGTTGTGAGCATTTCCGACCTAACCTTCATGGTAAAAAGTTTCTTGTTGTAACTGATTATAAGCCTTTGCAATATATGTATTCGATCAAAGGCTCAAGCAGTCGAAATTCCGTTTGAAACTTCATATGAAAATAATATATCAGACAGGTAAACTCAACGCTAATTCTGAATCAACACCATATGAGAAAAACTAAATCCAAGGATTGAATTCCAAAATAATGTGATAATTTCATAATACACCGTTAGGAAGTAATCTAGGCGTGAACAAAACATTCAATGAAATCCGCCAGAAATACAAAGATTCAGGCATGTTCAAAGATATAAATGATTTGTAATGTGTAAAGTTGCTTTAGATATTTGCGGACCATATACCACAATGCATACCCATCATGAATACATCTTCACTTTTCCAGAGGATTTATTTGAATTTTGCTATTTTATGCCGCAGAAAATCCAAAAGCTCAAATTATTGCGTAAAAACTTTGTCTTACATTGTCACGATGGTTTTCCAGATTTTTTGCTCAGTGATCAAGGACAAATGTTTTCAAGTGAAGATTTCAAACGAGTGCATTTGGGCCCAGACTCATCATGATTCAGAAATATCCATGAAAAGGAAGTTAGAACCGATAATGAATATACAGAATAATGGAAGTGAACTCCAATGTAAATGCTTCCATTTCATCAAAGAATGAAATCATAGAAATTGCTTGAAACCTCACAGTGATTACCTTTTCTTGTTTCAATTATACCGTTGTATATATATATATATATATATATATATATATATATATATATATATATATATATGTTACAGTGGAGGTTTTCACGGATGCTTGAGTATGCGAAATTGGTTTTCTGGGAGTTTATCCGTTGGTTTGTCGGTATTGACGAGTTTTATTTGAAGAGATTATTCATTTGAAAAAATAGAAGAAAGAGCCATTCAGTTCATTAATATTTCCCAGGATTCCCAGGATTCACGAGACGAATGGCTTGGCAGAGAGGATGAATCGAACCTTAACAACGATGGCGAGAACAAATTTGGTAGATTCGGAGTTACCCAGGTTTTTTCGGGCAGAAGCTATGGCTCATACTGTATTTACTGAAAATAGGCTTCCACATTCCTTCACAAAAAGGACACCATTCGAATTTTTTTACGGGAATAAACCATCCTTAGAATATCTGAGATATTTCAGTCAGGAAGCATATACCCATATATCATAAGGGAGTAAATTCCAAGCTCAATCCCAACAATGGTGGGGTACGGTGAAAAACCAGGATTGTACTGATTGTGGAATGGATTGCAAGTAATCGTATCACGTGATTATAAATTTTCTCCAGAAAATCACTTAGCTGACAGTAATTTTGAAACTGAGACTCCTTCTGAATAGTGATGGGAAAACCGGTTCCTCTCTTATCGCGTTACAGTCGCGACCGCTCCAGAAAAATACCGCGACAAAATACCGCGACTTTGTAACCGAGTTGAAGCGGTAGTCGTGTTATTTTAAATGGAACCGTGCCTACTGCAACGAGATCGTTGGGAGCAACAACAAATACTGATTTACCTAAATAATGATTGTTCCTAGGTATATATTTTTATTTTTTATAGAAAGATTTATTTGTTAAGTTACCCTTCTGAATTATTAAGTATTATGTTAAAATTTTCAAATTGTTTATTTTCGTGAGTTTTTAAGATGCATTTTTCTATAAACCAATTTGAATTTTTCATCTCATCTCTATTAGTCTATTTGAATTTCTACCGAGAGTACATCTAAAATACCGCCTCTCTCCCGAGCTCCTATATTATAGAATATCGGGCAAACAAGCGAAACGCAAATCGAACGAGGTATCCGTGAATCGAGAACGTCAACTCTAAATACCGTTGTACTGTCGAGTTAATCGGTATTCAACCGATTCAACGGTATTTGGGTTTTGAGTCGCGACAGTCGCGACGTTCGTTCCACGTTCCACGTTCCATACCTCATACCTCCCTCACGAGTTCCGTCCCTCCCTGCGCTAGCGGTAATGCGCCGGTAACCTGAATTATGAATGACGTTACTGTGGAACCGATTACTTTGTGGTTGTGGAACGCGTGACAACGTTACTATAAAATACCGCTCCAAAATCGCGGTATTGAAATACCGACCCATCACTGCTTCTGAACATTCCACATTCGATTCTTCAATTAGACTTAGCTACCGTCAGCACAAAACTCCGATATGCTGAAGAATTCTGTCATTTGGCTATGGATGAACCCTGCTCATTGAGTGAAGCATTTTTTAATATGAAGCTAGATTGGTAGCTCAAGGATTCGCTCAAATTCCTGGTGTAGATTTCGATGAAATATTCGCCCCAGTAGTTCGCTATGATACAATTCGAATCTACATCGCTCATGCTATTCATAGAATGATTGCACGACAGATGGATATAAAGACTGCATCCTTGAACGGTGAGCTTGATTGCTGCGTGTACATGAAAATACCAGAAGGTATGGATGCACAACCAGGAAGAGTTTGTAAATTGAAAAAAATCTATACACGGTTTGAAGCAGTCTCCTCGTCAGTAGATTACGCTGGTAAATGTATCAAGAGGGATTCAACTGGACCAATCTGAGGCTGACTCATGTTTATCTGTTTCACGAGATGGAAGTCAGGTAGTTTCGATCTATGTTGAAAATATTTTAGTACTAGGAAAGACTGTAGGCACCTGTTCTACAGATGATAATAATAATAATAATAGCGTCTTTATTTTCCATTTCATTCAATTTATATCATACATTTTTAACATGATAGATAGATTTGTTGGCATAAAGGGCGGAGTTCAGCGTATAATATAAGTATAATATATAATGAAGACTTATAAAGAAATTGAAATTGGCTGCTCTTCCACTCAACCTTAAAACGCACCGCATTATGAAAAATAATGATAAAAAAAATTATCTATATTAATCGCAGATTCAATGATGAGGGGGGCTCTGTTTAGTGAGTAAGATATCTTTTATATGTTTTTTGAATTTATTCACAGTCATCTCTTTTAGAACTGTTGGGATTTCATTATAAATTTTCGATATTTGGTAAGTATAGGATCGTTTGTATTGTTGAGTTCTATGGAGAGGAGGCGTGAGAAGCCCTTTGAACCTCAAATTGAATGTATGAACATCTGTACGGAATTTCAATATCCTATGAAGGTATATAGGTGTTTTCATTTAAATTACTGTATGATGAAAACCTTTCGAATGACCATTTCGAAGTTATTTTTCTTGGAATACCAAAATGTCTTTTATCGATCCAGATAACATGATATGAAACTTATGCTACATTATGCCAAGAAGATTACATCAACAGACTGCGTTCAAAAATTTGATTCAACTGATTGTAAACCTATGTCCACTCCTATGGATCCTGGCTCGAAGCCTGAAAAAGCGAAAGCAAATTGGAACACTTTCATACCTCGCAATGGGTACCAGACTAGATATAGCAGATACTGTCAATATATTATCACAGTTTTGTGTTGAACCCACAGTACTTCATGATGACATGCTCCAACATATATCGAGATACTCGCAAGGTACTAAAACGGAGCAGTTGATCTATCCAAGGAGCTCTACTACTCCAACAGTTTCAGTATACTGTGATGCTTCATATGCAAGTTGTCTCGATGATAGAAGATCTTATAGTGGTCATATAGGTCTTCATGGGCAAGCTGTTGTCTGCTGGTCAACAACAAATGTGCTGCTATATCAACAACTGAATCAGAATATATGGCTCTTTCGGTTTCCTGTAGGCAAATTATGTGGATGTCCTATATCATTAAATTTTGAAGCAAACGACCTTTCTTGAGCTCTTTTGTGAAAATCAAGCAGCCATCCACTTATCACATAACCCAGTTCACCATTAGAGGAGCAAACATACAGATATTATGTGCGTGAGAGGATTTTGGATAAAGCTGTTTCAATAACCTACATCAGTTCGAAGGGAAATTTAGCTGATCTTCCCACCAAACAATTAGGAAGAAACCAGTTTGATTATTTATGTCCCAAGTTCATGAATGATAAGCACTGAAGGAGAGTGTTTATATGTTCAACAGTACCTATTATTTGAATGACCATGTATGCATATTTTGTCTTACCCTATATATGTACCTATTCTTGTTTTGTTTTGATATACACGTTCCTATCAACAGAGAGTGTTAGTTAGTGTTAGTTTTTTGTTCATAGGAGTTGTTAATCCTATTTGTCGATTCGGAAAGGAAAAAAGCCAAAAAGTAATTCATCAAAATTCATATTTCGATCACACAATATGTAATTTTTTTGAACAATTCTTTCCGAAGTGTCAATTATAGGTAAATATTCTACAGTGTGAACTGTCGATTACACAAAAAAAATATTGATTGGCACCTCAGCGCCTTCGTTGCTTCACATATTTCAATTGGAGGTTTCAGATATTTTCTTTGGTTCAAGACCCTATCCAATTTTTTCAAGCTATGAGGGGATCGTATGATTAGAAGAGTCGCTAGAGAGCGACAAAGTTGAATAACTCAAAATGCATTGTTTGGTATTTTCCATAGAAAAAGTATAATTTGAGTGCTATACATTTTTTGTGAAGATCGTATCAAATCAGAGGTAATTATATTCAAGGTTCTATATGAAGATCAATACAAGTCAACTTCAAAGTGTAACTAGTAGGGGGCCCCCTACTGTAACTGAAATGTGGATACATACGAACTCGAACCTGCACATAAGAATTTCTAATATAGTTAAACGATTATCAGAATGAAATTGTAATAGATGCATTAGGGAGAGTATTATTATGCTGATATTGCATAGGATATCCTAGACATGAAGAGCGCATAAAGTATCCACCAACGTGTTTACTGTTGTCTATATTTGATGGTGCAAACAGTCACGAGCCGATGCCTCAAAGAGTTTGAGTGATAGACTCCATTTAATATTATAATAGTAATAATATGCATTTATTGACAGAATATAGTACCTAGATACATTTGGGGAGAAAAAAGGGAAAATCTGTCAATGGGTTACAAAATTGGTTTGGACCATTCTTAATCTTGCACCTGGCAAAAACAAATAAAAAGGAGAGAAAACATAAACATGAAGTTGCTATCATACTAATAATAATGATGAAAGGTATGTAGTTGATTTTCTTGGTAAAGTTTCCCCAAATAAACATTTGGAAGCATATGAATATTTTATAGATATTATTACAATACTAAGACAACTACAGCAGTTTGGTAATAGCTTGAATGATATAGAGTAACAATCTTGTGGGAAAAAATAAGACACTGAAGAATACATAATTCAAGAAATACAATAAGAAAGATCAATGAATGAGAAATTAGGTGATATATTGATAGTGGAGAACATAACAAATTCACCAACGACGATAATCCGATAATAGGTTTTGTTTATAATATTTTTTGAAGCTCGGAACAGATACAGAGTGGAGGAACGGTGGAAGGTCATCATAAAACTTGGCGATGGTATAAGTAAAAGATCGTTTGAATTGCTTGGTGAAATGTTAAACAATATGAATCATTTTACGTCTTACGTTCACGTGGTGCACATCAGTTCTAAACTGAATTCTATTATATAAGTATGGGGGTGTATGTGCGACAACTATTTCATGGAATAAAACCGCAGGCCGAAGTGTACGCCTATCAAACATATTCAACCAATCAGCTTTTCCTAGGGTGTGTGAAATGGGATCCGTCTTCCTTACGCCAAATGAAAATCTCAAACATGAGTTTTGAACCTTCCGAATTCTCTGTTGTTTCTTTGGTGTTCAGGGAGTAGTGATGTACTACATCACAATGGTTAACAGTGGACAGAATCAGAGAATCACACAGTAGCAATTTAGTTTTTAGGTTTAAGGAATGTCTGTGTGGATATAATAGTTTCATTTTTCCATAAGCCTTTTGTATCAACAGTAATATATGCTTTTTGAATCCGAGGTCGTCATCGAATATAATTCCCAGATTTTTCACCTGATTCTTCACAGGAAGATGTACAGTACCTATTTTTATTTTTCGACCTAGTACCCTGTCTTCCAAATTTGATCATAGAGCACTTGTCAATATTCACATGAAGGGAATGTTTTTTCGATACTTCGACTTAATGGTACAGTTCTTCATTTATAATATTGACACTATGCTGCATATCATCGTATTTGAACGAATAATACAATTGAGTATCATCGGCGTACATATGAAACTTCATTGCGTTCAATCCTACGGTCAGTTGAGATGTATATATAATGTACAGAATGGGCCCAATTATTGACCCCTGTGGTACACCCGATGTTAGTTCATTGAAATCTCATAAATCATCATCAACTTTCACCATTTGCGATCTGTTCGAGAGATACGAAGCGAAAAACTTCAGAGCATTATCAGTTAAACCATAATAATGTAATATGGAGAGAAGTTGATGATTTATCGTATCAAAGGCCTTCCTGTAATCGATCAGAATCAAAGCAGTAATTTCACCATTATCATAAGATTTGACAATATCGTCAAGTATATTCAGTAGGGCCGTTGCACAACTATAATCCGGTCTGAAACCTGATTGCATCGTAGGAAGGATGTTGTTTTCAGAAAGATGAACACGAAGCTGTTGAGCTATTGCTTTTTCTAGAATTTTAGAGAGGTATGGCAGTAGAGAAATAGGGCGCAGGTCTTTATATTCCATCGGTTCCTTGACTTTTGGTATTAGGATCACGATAGATTTCTTCCACAAACGAGGAAAAACGTTTTTTTCCAGACAGAAATTTATCAGGTGGAGTATGACAGGTAATAATGATGGACAACAAAGATTACCAAGAAAATTGTCAAGATCGTCAACTCCTCTGGACTTGCTTTTAATTTGTGACATTATGATTAGTAACTCAGCCCCCGTGATAGGATGATATTCTAAAAATGAAGTTACAGAATCATTTATGTTGTTTTCATTAAAACTTCTTATACCAGAATCAACTTTGTCATTAAGTTTAGTGGACGATTTAAAAATATCATTGATATCACTTGCATTGTGCAACTGGGCGGGTATATTCGAGGATTTGGTTCTATGTTTAATTTTCTGAGCTCAGGCCACAAGTCCTTAGATCTATTAGTATTCACGACGATATGTTCCAAATGAGCCTTTCTTTCACGTTCAATTGAAGACTTCGTGTAATTTCTGGTAGTTTTGTAGTAATTCCAATTCCCGACTATGTCCGTTTTTCTGAATTTGTTTAGAGCTTTATCCCTGAGTTTCATCATGAGTTTTATATTGTCGGTTATCCATGGTGTTAATGGCTTGTTGTAATGTATGGAGAGTGAGTATCAAATAAGTTGAGAATATGCGAACAGAAATATTCAATTTTATTGTTGATGTGATCCATAACAAACATGGGAAGCCAGGAAATCGAATTCAAATCGTATGTGAAATTTTCAATATTGAAGTTTCTGAAATTGCGAAACGTTCGCGGTACAGGTTTATTAAGATGTTTCGTCTGTGGTATAATGCAGTAAACTATGTTGTGATATATGATGTGAATCTACCGTTCCACAGTCATCCCAGTTCAATTCATCGTGCATGATAACATAGTCCAGCAGAGTGGACGATGAGTGCGTGACTCTCGTTGGCGATTGTATGATTGGCTTCAACTCGTACGTTTCGAGGATATCATTCGGGTGCCTCTAGAATGAGGCTATCTTGAAATTCGCTAATACATTCAGGAAAATTTGAGGTTGATAACCTATAAATAATGCCAACAGTATACATTTTTGTACCATACCTTGATTCGACCCATAATTTTTCAATATTGTTGGGAATATCACTTACCAAAATGTAAAAACGAAATGACTTTCTGAAAAATAAACCAATATAATATCCCGAGCTCATAAATATGATGCAACTCGGAATATTAACCAAAAATAAATATATACTTTAGAGATTCAGAGTTTCGATTCAAAAATGAAACACTTGTTTCCATTCACAAATTCTATTTCGAACTGGCTTGAATACCTTTATCAAAACTATATACAAAAAATGGTATTTAAATATTCCCATAAAAACACATTAAAAGCACGGTGACCTGCTCGATGTCCATACAGGGTTTATCGAACTCAATATCTCACATCTCCCTTCTTAAAAAAATATTAACTAACGAAATACAGTCTGTTGCACGTCATTTGAACCTTGTTCCTCATTCTTAGTATTTTCTGTTGTGGAAGACGGAACAAAATAAAAATTTTTTATCTGGTTTAAATGACGTCTCCACTGTGTATACCTAAATCTGGCACTTGTACTATATACACTGTTTTGCCAACTTTCTTTAAGATTACCGCCTTCATCCACTGTCTTGCCTTTTCCCGCACTGTCACTTCCTCACCGGGTTCAAATACTGAATATCTCTTACCACTAAGATACTTTTTTTGATTATATTGGGCCACTGGAACTCGATTCCTCAAATCAATTTGATCGTTCGGCAACAAAAAATCAAACCGAGTTCGTAAATTACGACCTAGTAATAATTTTGCCGGACTCTCTTGGGTAGTGCAATGCGGAGTTGTTCGGTAATCGAACAAAAAATTATTCAATGCCAAGTTGATACAAATACTTCTAGCTTTGCCAAAAGCATTTTTAAGTGCATTTTTCACCGTTTTCACGGCGTTTCCCGCCGCTCCATTTGAGGAAGGATGGAAAGGAGGACTCGTGGTATGCTTGATGTTATTTTTCAACAGAAAATTTTGAAATTCTACCGAACAAATAAAAGTTCCATTATTAGTTGAAATTTCGTTAGGGAGTCCAAAACGGGAGAAACAAGATCTTAATACTTCAATTGTCAATTTGGAAGTTATCGAATAAGTCATCGGAAAGACTTCTATCCATTTACTAAAAGCATCTAAAATGATCAAGAATTGTTTGTCAAGAAGAGGGCCCATAAAATCTAGGTGAAGCCTAGACCAAGGTCTGTTAGGAAATGATCAGTGGTGTAGTTTAGCTTTATCGGGAGATTTTTCATTTACTGAACAATTTTCGCAAGATTTACAAATTTCTTCGATTTTGCGATCCAGGCCAGGCCACCAAAAATAAGAACGAGCGAGGCTCTTCATTTTGATGACGCCCATATGGGATGAATGAAGGCTTTTAGAAACGTCTGCCTGTAAAATTGCCGGAAACAATTCGATTCTATACTTGGGTCATTTCGAATTTTGCAATAACTGTGTGAACGTTCCTCTGAGTATCTCGACACCCACCCTTCGTTGACTTTTTTCATAACCAAGGATAGAATTTCATCTTTGGCAGTGGCTTCGGAAACCAGTTTGAAGTCAATTGAAAAATGTTCATTTTCCAAAAAATATGTTACGTAATTCAACTCTACCTCCTCGATAAAGGATTCTTTGACAGTTTGCGGAAGTCTTGATAATACATCCGCCTTGTTTTTCTCGGACTTAACTACTTCTATATTATATTGATGAGCCGACAATGAAAGCGCCCACCTGCGCAGTCTGTTAGCTGCAAACTGGGGTATACTTTTATTTGGGTGTAAAATGTACGACAAAGGTTTGTTGTCAATAACTAATGTAAAATATGTAACCAGCGCCCCCACCCCATAGTCACTTGCATCCGTAATGAGGCGCGAGGGTAGTTCTTGTTGATAATGTACCAGAACTGGTGCCGAAGATAAAATATTTTCAACTTTCACGAACGCAGATTCACATTCCTTTGACCATTCCCATTTCGTTCTTTCTTTCAAGAGATTATATAATGGATACAATGGTTGTATTCGGGTTCACAACAAAAACAGTTCGGGAACGGTTCGAAATAGTTGGACTGTTGAGGCGTGAAGGGTTTGTCGCGAATATATGTACATTAATTGGGTGGGTGACTTTTTTTGACTGTTCTAGAACAGTATTTATTGCGATCCCGAATACGGCTAATGATGTTGACAAATTTCTGACAAACTTTCCGTAATAGTTTATCAAACCTAGGAAAGATCGCAATGTAGTTAGATCCGTTGGTGCGTTCTGAATAGCCAAAATTTTAGTTTCCGAGGTGTGTAAACCTTCTTTGTCAATATCATAACCTAAATAGGTGATTTTGGGTTTGAAGAACTGACATTTTCCCAAACCGAGTTTAAATCCTGCTTCTTGTAATCTGGACAATACCAATTCTAGACGAAATAAATGTTCATCCCATCCTCGTCGCCACTGTAATATCCCGAGCTCATAAATATGATGCAACTCGGAATATTAACCATAAATAAATATATTATATACTTTAGAGATTTAGAATTTCGATGCAGAAATGAAACACTTGTTTCCATTCACAAATTCTATTTCGAACTGGCTTGAATACCTATATACAAAAAAATGGTATTTGAATATTCCCATAAAAACAAATTGAGAGCGCGGAGACCTGCTAGATGTCCATACAGGGTTTATCGACCTCAATATCTCACAACCAACACCTCCTCCTCTGGTATCTCTAGCTGTGTGCATGAATCTATAATCAGGTATCTGAAACATGGTTACATCGCTATAAGATTTCAGCCATGTTTCAGATACCGCCAGGATGTCGTACTCTTTTGCAATTACACCATCTCTCGTAGATCATTGAAACCAGTGAACAGTGAGCGAACGTTTATATGCGCAAATATCATTATGGAAGGTGAAAGAATAATTTTCGAGAATCGGTAGAAATTTACAAGAAAAAGTTGAAAAATATATCAAATTTATGAACAAAATAGAGCAAGTTCTAGAATCCCGTCTGTCTGATACGTTTTTATAACTAGGTGTTTTTATTCCGTGGCACGATTTCCCGTGCCTCATTTTTTCTTTCATTATGTTCTTCGGCTTTTGAAGTCCAAGGTAAAGTTTGTGTCCCTTCTTCTTCTGAGCGTTTCAATTCAGCGTATGTATTTTCAGTTCCGCTTGTAGTTAATCCTTTTTCACGCAAATCTACTTTTGTTGTTATGTCTTGGATTTTGGCTTGTTTCAGATGCGACAGCAGGAACTTATTAGCGGTGTGATCTTCAGGAGGGAGGTCGTGGACAATGTTTATATTGTAATTTTTCAGTGCATCGTGACCCAACTTTGCTTTTTAAATAATTTTATTTTTCAACTGGAAATGTATGGCTTCTAGAGCTACTGGACGAGTTTTGTTCTCCGTTCTAATACCTAGACGATAAATGTCACGGAAGTCGGTAACTGAACATTCGATTTCAAGTGTATTATTGAGTGAGCTTAGGATATCAACGATATCATATACCCGAATGAAGAAACATTTTTTTATCGTAATAAAAATATTCTCAATAGTTGGGCTACTCCTACCGAGGAGAGTACAGATTTCCAAGTAGGGTTTTCTATTTCAAACAATTCTTTTCGATGTTGGATACCCTGTATAATAATGTAACTCATGCTTATGCATACGAGTGTATTTTTCCACTTCTGATCACTTTCAAATATTATCAGCTTAGTGGAGAAGAGCAGTTTCACTTTCATCCACGAGGGGCTTTACGATTTTCCAATCATCAGCGGTATACTCCGGAAAGTCTGTAAACAAATGACCAGTCTCTTATATATGATTTCATTTATGTTATTGCAGTTGTTGAGACATGTTATTGATTCGAGTGTAGAAAAAGTTTAAGTTAAGGAAGTGTACTAAAAGTGAATTTCTTGCGACATCTTTAGCAAATGACCGAAGTGAACGAGAACAGTTTGGTCATTCAACAAATCCTGATCGAATTCTATGATTATGTACTCCTTCAGCAGCTTCAATTGTGTCACTACACATTACTTGCGTAAACATACTCAAATCTTGTTTCTGAAGCTGGATTTTGGCGACAGCGATTGAATGCTGCTTGTTTGAATGTGCCTTAGCACCAGAGTTTCTCATGAACAACTCCAATATCCCCATCGAAACCAAGAAAGCTCTCATCCCCCGGGAGAAATCCCCACGTACACCCCGCATATATGGTCTCCCAAAAATACACAAACCCAATGTTCCTCTTCGCCCCATTGTCAGTGCTTTCGGTTCTCCAACACAAAACCTTGCTAAACACCTTGCAAATACTCTCCAACCCCTTGCAGAACAGTCTTCGTCATATGTACGAAATTTATTCCATTTCATTAAAATATTACAGCCAGCAATAAAAGCTCCACATTCCTCCGCTCCCCCAAGGACAAAATTGTCAACGAATTACAGGGTATACATGAAATACCATGTTCTGATTGCCATAGAACATATGTAGGCCAGACCAACAGACGTGTGACAAGTAGAGTATACGAACATCAACTTGCTGTCCGAAAATCAGACTCATCTTCAGCTCTGTCCAAACAGCATCAAGAGACAGGACACAATATAGACTTTGAGAACACTAAGACCATCGCCACAGCAAAAAAACAACAAGCTCGTATCATTCGCGAGGCCATCGAAATCGAGAAGCGACCTTCCTGCTTAAACGAACGTGACGACGGTCAGAGACTTCCAACTGCATGGACACCCCTAATTTCCAGATGCCCAGTCCCCACCAAGACATCCGACGGTGCGACGGTGCTTTAGCAGCACCCGCTCCTAAAATTGCCACCCAACATCCCTCGATACCCCAGTTCGATCTAAGGAGTAGGCAGATCGAGGCCCCGGCGTCAAGTAACAAACCTTTGCCCCCTGCGACAACACCTGAGGAGTAGGCAGATTGAGACCTCAGCGTGAAGTCAAACATACCTCTTGAAAATGGCTCCAAAATCGGAGCCGAAACGTCGAGAACAAAACTCCAGACGCGGTTCAAACCGAACTCAACAACATATATATATATATATATATATATATATATATATTATATATATATATATATATATATATATGTAGAAATTGATGTTTTCACGGATCTTCGATATACAAGATGAATTTTTCTGGGTTTTTATCCGTTAGGTATTTTCTGATATGTTCGACGTTTCGAATTCCATTTTGAATTCATTTTCAAGAACTGTGAGACGAATATCTGTCCATACCGTCCTGGTCAATCACTCCCCTTACGAAGCAACCAAGCAAGAGCTAGCAAAGACTTCAATTGTCTGTTCTCCACGGAAACTGGTACTTATAATGACTCTCCTCAGTCATTATCCGACTGCGTCCGATATTAAGGCTGCATCCTGCCCATCCAGGTATTATGTAGAAATTGATGTTTTCACGGATCTTCGATATACAAGATGAATTTTTCTGGGTTTTTATCCGTTAGGTATTTTCTGATATGTTCGACGTTTCGAATTCCATTTTGAATTCATTTTCAAGAACTGTGAGACGAATATCTGTCCATACCGTCCTGGTCAATCACTCCCCTTACGAAGCAACCAAGCAAGAGCTAGCAAAGACTTCAATTGTCTGTTCTCCACGGAAACTGGTACTTATAATGACTCTCCTCAGTCATTATCCGACTGCGTCCGATATTAAGGCTGCATCCTGCCCATCCAGGTATTATGTAGAAATTGATGTTTTCACGGATCTTCGATATACAAGATGAATTTTTCTGGGTTTTTATCCGTTAGGTATTTTCTGATATGTTCGACGTTTCGAATTCCATTTTGAATTCATTTTCAAGAACTGTGAGACGAATATCTGTCCATACCGTCCTGGTCAATCACTCCCCTTACGAAGCAACCAAGCAAGAGCTAGCAAAGACTTCAATTGTCTGTTCTCCACGGAAACTGGTACTTATAATGACTCTCCTCAGTCATTATCCGACTGCGTCCGATATTAAGGCTGCATCCTGCCCATCCAGGTATTATGTAGAAATTGATGTTTTCACGGATCTTCGATATACAAGATGAATTTTTCTGGGTTTTTATCCGTTAGGTATTTTCTGATATGTTCGACGTTTCGAATTCCATTTTGAATTCATTTTCAAGAACTGTGAGACGAATATCTGTCCATACCGTCCTGGTCAATCACTCCCCTTACGAAGCAACCAAGCAAGAGCTAGCAAAGACTTCAATTGTCTGTTCTCCACGGAAACTGGTACTTATAATGACTCTCCTCAGTCATTATCCGACTGCGTCCGATATTAAGGCTGCATCCTGCCCATCCAGGTATTATGTAGAAATTGATGTTTTCACGGATCTTCGATATACAAGATGAATTTTTCTGGGTTTTTATCCGTTAGGTATTTTCTGATATGTTCGACGTTTCGAATTCCATTTTGAATTCATTTTCAAGAACTGTGAGACGAATATCTGTCCATACCGTCCTGGTCAATCACTCCCCTTACGAAGCAACCAAGCAAGAGCTAGCAAAGACTTCAATTGTCTGTTCTCCACGGAAACTGGTACTTATAATGACTCTCCTCAGTCATTATCCGACTGCGTCCGATATTAAGGCTGCATCCTGCCCATCCAGGTATTATGTAGAAATTGATGTTTTCACGGATCTTCGATATACAAGATGAATTTTTCTGGGTTTTTATCCGTTAGGTATTTTCTGATATGTTCGACGTTTCGAATTCCATTTTGAATTCATTTTCAAGAACTGTGAGACGAATATCTGTCCATACCGTCCTGGTCAATCACTCCCCTTACGAAGCAACCAAGCAAGAGCTAGCAAAGACTTCAATTGTCTGTTCTCCACGGAAACTGGTACTTATAATGACTCTCCTCAGTCATTATCCGACTGCGTCCGATATTAAGGCTGCATCCTGCCCATCCAGGTATTATGTAGAAATTGATGTTTTCACGGATCTTCGATATACAAGATGAATTTTTCTGGGTTTTTATCCGTTAGGTATTTTCTGATATGTTCGACGTTTCGAATTCCATTTTGAATTCATTTTCAAGAACTGTGAGACGAATATCTGTCCATACCGTCCTGGTCAATCACTCCCCTTACGAAGCAACCAAGCAAGAGCTAGCAAAGACTTCAATTGTCTGTTCTCCACGGAAACTGGTACTTATAATGACTCTCCTCAGTCATTATCCGACTGCGTCCGATATTAAGGCTGCATCCTGCCCATCCAGGTATTATGTAGAAATTGATGTTTTCACGGATCTTCGATATACAAGATGAATTTTTCTGGGTTTTTATCCGTTAGGTATTTTCTGATATGTTCGACGTTTCGAATTCCATTTTGAATTCATTTTCAAGAACTGTGAGACGAATATCTGTCCATACCGTCCTGGTCAATCACTCCCCTTACGAAGCAACCAAGCAAGAGCTAGCAAAGACTTCAATTGTCTGTTCTCCACGGAAACTGGTACTTATAATGACTCTCCTCAGTCATTATCCGACTGCGTCCGATATTAAGGCTGCATCCTGCCCATCCAGGTATTATGTAGAAATTGATGTTTTCACGGATCTTCGATATACAAGATGAATTTTTCTGGGTTTTTATCCGTTAGGTATTTTCTGATATGTTCGACGTTTCGAATTCCATTTTGAATTCATTTTCAAGAACTGTGAGACGAATATCTGTCCATACCGTCCTGGTCAATCACTCCCCTTACGAAGCAACCAAGCAAGAGCTAGCAAAGACTTCAATTGTCTGTTCTCCACGGAAACTGGTACTTATAATGACTCTCCTCAGTCATTATCCGACTGCGTCCGATATTAAGGCTGCATCCTGCCCATCCAGGTATTATGTAGAAATTGATGTTTTCACGGATCTTCGATATACAAGATGAATTTTTCTGGGTTTTTATCCGTTAGGTATTTTCTGATATGTTCGACGTTTCGAATTCCATTTTGAATTCATTTTCAAGAACTGTGAGACGAATATCTGTCCATACCGTCCTGGTCAATCACTCCCCTTACGAAGCAACCAAGCAAGAGCTAGCAAAGACTTCAATTGTCTGTTCTCCACGGAAACTGGTACTTATAATGACTCTCCTCAGTCATTATCCGACTGCGTCCGATATTAAGGCTGCATCCTGCCCATCCAGGTATTATGTAGAAATTGATGTTTTCACGGATCTTCGATATACAAGATGAATTTTTCTGGGTTTTTATCCGTTAGGTATTTTCTGATTTGTTCGACGTTTCGAATTCCATTTTGAATTCATTTTCAAGAACTGTGAGACGAATATCTGTCCATACCGTCCTGGTCAATCACTCCCCTTACGAAGCAACCAAGCAAGAGCTAGCAAAGACTTCAATTGTCTGTTCTCCACGGAAACTGGTACTTATAATGACTCTCCTCAGTCATTATCCGACTGCGTCCGATATTAAGGCTGCATCCTGCCCATCCAGGTATTATGTAGAAATTGATGTTTTCACGGATCTTCGATATACAAGATGAATTTTTCTGGGTTTTTATCCGTTAGGTATTTTCTGATTTGTTCGACGTTTCGAATTCCATTTTGAATTCATTTTCAAGAACTGTGAGACGAATATCTGTCCATACCGTCCTGGTCAATCACTCCCCTTACGAAGCAACCAAGCAAGAGCTAGCAAAGACTTCAATTGTCTGTTCTCCACGGAAACTGGTACTTATAATGACTCTCCTCAGTCATTATCCGACTGCGTCCGATATTAAGGCTGCATCCTGCCCATCCAGGTATTATGTAGAAATTGATGTTTTCACGGATCTTCGATATACAAGATGAATTTTTCTGGGTTTTTATCCGTTAGGTATTTTCTGATATGTTCGACGTTTCGAATTCCATTTTGAATTCATTTTCAAGAACTGTGAGACGAATATCTGTCCATACCGTCCTGGTCAATCACTCCCCTTACGAAGCAACCAAGCAAGAGCTAGCAAAGACTTCAATTGTCTGTTCTCCACGGAAACTGGTATTTATAATGACTCTCCTCAGTCATTATCCGACTGCGTCCGATATTAAGGCTGCATCCTGCCCATCCAGGTATTATGTAGAAATTGATGTTTTCACGGATCTTCGATATACAAGATGAATTTTTCTGGGTTTTTATCCGTTAGGTATTTTCTGATATGTTCGACGTTTCGAATTCCATTTTGAATTCATTTTCAAGAACTGTGAGACGAATATCTGTCCATACCGTCCTGGTCAATCACTCCCCTTACGAAGCAACCAAGCAAGAGCTAGCAAAGACTTCAATTGTCTGTTCTCCACGGAAACTGGTACTTATAATGACTCTCCTCAGTCATTATCCGACTGCGTCCGATATTAAGGCTGCATCCTGCCCATCCAGGTATTATGTAGAAATTGATGTTTTCACGGATCTTCGATATACAAGATGAATTTTTCTGGGTTTTTATCCGTTAGGTATTTTCTGATATGTTCGACGTTTCGAATTCCATTTTGAATTCATTTTCAAGAACTGTGAGACGAATATCTGTCCATACCGTCCTGGTCAATCACTCCCCTTACGAAGCAACCAAGCAAGAGCTAGCAAAGACTTCAATTGTCTGTTCTCCACGGAAACTGGTATTTATAATGACTCTCCTCAGTCATTATCCGACTGCGTCCGATATTAAGGCTGCATCCTGCCCATCCAGGTATTATGTAGAAATTGATGTTTTCACGGATCTTCGATATACAAGATGAATTTTTCTGGGTTTTTATCCGTTAGGTATTTTCTGATATGTTCGACGTTTCGAATTCCATTTTGAATTCATTTTCAAGAACTGTGAGACGAATATCTGTCCATACCGTCCTGGTCAATCACTCCCCTTACGAAGCAACCAAGCAAGAGCTAGCAAAGACTTCAATTGTCTGTTCTCCACGGAAACTGGTACTTATAATGACTCTCCTCAGTCATTATCCGACTGCGTCCGATATTAAGGCTGCATCCTGCCCATCCAGGTATTATGTAGAAATTGATGTTTTCACGGATCTTCGATATACAAGATGAATTTTTCTGGGTTTTTATCCGTTAGGTATTTTCTGATTTGTTCGACGTTTCGAATTCCATTTTGAATTCATTTTCAAGAACTGTGAGACGAATATCTGTCCATACCGTCCTGGTCAATCACTCCCCTTACGAAGCAACCAAGCAAGAGCTAGCAAAGACTTCAATTGTCTGTTCTCCACGGAAACTGGTACTTATAATGACTCTCCTCAGTCATTATCCGACTGCGTCCGATATTAAGGCTGCATCCTGCCCATCCAGGTATTATGTAGAAATTGATGTTTTCACGGATCTTCGATATACAAGATGAATTTTTCTGGGTTTTTATCCGTTAGGTATTTTCTGATTTGTTCGACGTTTCGAATTCCATTTTGAATTCATTTTCAAGAACTGTGAGACGAATATCTGTCCATACCGTCCTGGTCAATCACTCCCCTTACGAAGCAACCAAGCAAGAGCAAGAGTCATTATAAGTACCAGTTTCCGTGGAGAACAGACAATTGAAGTCTTTGCTAGCTCTTGCTTGGTTGCTTCGTAAGGGGAGTGATTGACCAGGACGGTATGGACAGATATTCGTCTCACAGTTCTTGAAAATGAATTCAAAATGGAATTCGAAACGTCGAACATATCAGAAAATACCTAACGGATAAAAACCCAGAAAAATTCATCTTGTATATCGAAGATCCGTGAAAACATCAATTTCTACATAATACCTGGATGGGCAGGATGCAGCCTTAATATCGGACGCAGTCGGATAATGACTGAGGAGAGTCATTATAAATACCAGTTTCCGTGGAGAACAGACAATTGAAGTCTTTGCTAGCTCTTGCTTGGTTGCTTCGTAAGGGGAGTGATTGACCAGGACGGTATGGACAGATATTCGTCTCACAGTTCTTGAAAATGAATTCAAAATGGAATTCGAAACGTCGAACAAATCAGAAAATACCTAACGGATAAAAACCCAGAAAAATTCATCTTGTATATCGAAGATCCGTGAAAACATCAATTTCTACATAATACCTGGATGGGCAGGATGCAGCCTTAATATCGGACGCAGTCGGATAATGACTGAGGAGAGTCATTATAAATACCAGTTTCCGTGGAGAACAGACAATTGAAGTCTTTGCTAGCTCTTGCTTGGTTGCTTCGTAAGGGGAGTGATTGACCAGGACGGTATGGACAGATATTCGTCTCACAGTTCTTGAAAATGAATTCAAAATGGAATTCGAAACGTCGAACAAATCAGAAAATACCTAACGGATAAAAACCCAGAAAAATTCATCTTGTATATCGAAGATCCGTGAAAACATCAATTTCTACATAATACCTGGATGGGCAGGATGCAGCCTTAATATCGGACGCAGTCGGATAATGACTGAGGAGAGTCATTATAAATACCAGTTTCCGTGGAGAACAGACAATTGAAGTCTTTGCTAGCTCTTGCTTGGTTGCTTCGTAAGGGGAGTGATTGACCAGGACGGTATGGACAGATATTCGTCTCACAGTTCTTGAAAATGAATTCAAAATGGAATTCGAAACGTCGAACAAATCAGAAAATACCTAACGGATAAAAACCCAGAAAAATTCATCTTGTATATCGAAGATCCGTGAAAACATCAATTTCTACATAATACCTGGATGGGCAGGATGCAGCCTTAATATCGGACGCAGTCGGATAATGACTGAGGAGAGTCATTATAAATACCAGTTTCCGTGGAGAACAGACAATTGAAGTCTTTGCTAGCTCTTGCTTGGTTGCTTCGTAAGGGGAGTGATTGACCAGGACGGTATGGACAGATATTCGTCTCACAGTTCTTGAAAATGAATTCAAAATGGAATTCGAAACGTCGAACAAATCAGAAAATACCTAACGGATAAAAACCCAGAAAAATTCATCTTGTATATCGAAGATCCGTGAAAACATCAATTTCTACATAATACCTGGATGGGCAGGATGCAGCCTTAATATCGGACGCAGTCGGATAATGACTGAGGAGAGTCATTATAAATACCAGTTTCCGTGGAGAACAGACAATTGAAGTCTTTGCTAGCTCTTGCTTGGTTGCTTCGTAAGGGGAGTGATTGACCAGGACGGTATGGACAGATATTCGTCTCACAGTTCTTGAAAATGAATTCAAAATGGAATTCGAAACGTCGAACAAATCAGAAAATACCTAACGGATAAAAACCCAGAAAAATTCATCTTGTATATCGAAGATCCGTGAAAACATCAATTTCTACATAATACCTGGATGGGCAGGATGCAGCCTTAATATCGGACGCAGTCGGATAATGACTGAGGAGAGTCATTATAAATACCAGTTTCCGTGGAGAACAGACAATTGAAGTCTTTGCTAGCTCTTGCTTGGTTGCTTCGTAAGGGGAGTGATTGACCAGGACGGTATGGACAGATATTCGTCTCACAGTTCTTGAAAATGAATTCAAAATGGAATTCGAAACGTCGAACAAATCAGAAAATACCTAACGGATAAAAACCCAGAAAAATTCATCTTGTATATCGAAGATCCGTGAAAACATCAATTTCTACATAATACCTGGATGGGCAGGATGCAGCCTTAATATCGGACGCAGTCGGATAATGACTGAGGAGAGTCATTATAAATACCAGTTTCCGTGGAGAACAGACAATTGAAGTCTTTGCTAGCTCTTGCTTGGTTGCTTCGTAAGGGGAGTGATTGACCAGGACGGTATGGACAGATATTCGTCTCACAGTTCTTGAAAATGAATTCAAAATGGAATTCGAAACGTCGAACAAATCAGAAAATACCTAACGGATAAAAACCCAGAAAAATTCATCTTGTATATCGAAGATCCGTGAAAACATCAATTTCTACATAATACCTGGATGGGCAGGATGCAGCCTTAATATCGGACGCAGTCGGATAATGACTGAGGAGAGTCATTATAAATACCAGTTTCCGTGGAGAACAGACAATTGAAGTCTTTGCTAGCTCTTGCTTGGTTGCTTCGTAAGGGGAGTGATTGACCAGGACGGTATGGACAGATATTCGTCTCACAGTTCTTGAAAATGAATTCAAAATGGAATTCGAAACGTCGAACAAATCAGAAAATACCTAACGGATAAAAACCCAGAAAAATTCATCTTGTATATCGAAGATCCGTGAAAACATCAATTTCTACATAATACCTGGATGGGCAGGATGCAGCCTTAATATCGGACGCAGTCGGATAATGACTGAGGAGAGTCATTATAAATACCAGTTTCCGTGGAGAACAGACAATTGAAGTCTTTGCTAGCTCTTGCTTGGTTGCTTCGTAAGGGGAGTGATTGACCAGGACGGTATGGACAGATATTCGTCTCACAGTTCTTGAAAATGAATTCAAAATGGAATTCGAAACGTCGAACAAATCAGAAAATACCTAACGGATAAAAACCCAGAAAAATTCATCTTGTATATCGAAGATCCGTGAAAACATCAATTTCTACATAATACCTGGATGGGCAGGATGCAGCCTTAATATCGGACGCAGTCGGATAATGACTGAGGAGAGTCATTATAAGTACCAGTTTCCGTGGAGAACAGACAATTGAAGTCTTTGCTAGCTCTTGCTTGGTTGCTTCGTAAGGGGAGTGATTGACCAGGACGGTATGGACAGATATTCGTCTCACAGTTCTTGAAAATGAATTCAAAATGGAATTCGAAACGTCGAACATATCAGAAAATACCTAACGGATAAAAACCCAGAAAAATTCATCTTGTATATCGAAGATCCGTGAAAACATCAATTTCTACATAATACCTGGATGGGCAGGATGCAGCCTTAATATCGGACGCAGTCGGATAATGACTGAGGAGAGTCATTATAAGTACCAGTTTCCGTGGAGAACAGACAATTGAAGTCTTTGCTAGCTCTTGCTTGGTTGCTTCGTAAGGGGAGTGATTGACCAGGACGGTATGGACAGATATTCGTCTCACAGTTCTTGAAAATGAATTCAAAATGGAATTCGAAACGTCGAACATATCAGAAAATACCTAACGGATAAAAACCCAGAAAAATTCATCTTGTATATCGAAGATCCGTGAAAACATCAATTTCTACATAATACCTGGATGGGCAGGATGCAGCCTTAATATCGGACGCAGTCGGATAATGACTGAGGAGAGTCATTATAAGTACCAGTTTCCGTGGAGAACAGACAATTGAAGTCTTTGCTAGCTCTTGCTTGGTTGCTTCGTAAGGGGAGTGATTGACCAGGACGGTATGGACAGATATTCGTCTCACAGTTCTTGAAAATGAATTCAAAATGGAATTCGAAACGTCGAACATATCAGAAAATACCTAACGGATAAAAACCCAGAAAAATTCATCTTGTATATCGAAGATCCGTGAAAACATCAATTTCTACATAATACCTGGATGGGCAGGATGCAGCCTTAATATCGGACGCAGTCGGATAATGACTGAGGAGAGTCATTATAAGTACCAGTTTCCGTGGAGAACAGACAATTGAAGTCTTTGCTAGCTCTTGCTTGGTTGCTTCGTAAGGGGAGTGATTGACCAGGACGGTATGGACAGATATTCGTCTCACAGTTCTTGAAAATGAATTCAAAATGGAATTCGAAACGTCGAACATATCAGAAAATACCTAACGGATAAAAACCCAAAAAATTCATCTTGTATATATATATATATATATATATATATATATATATATATATATATATATATATATATATATATATATATATATATATATATATATATATATATAAAGCTGATGAAGGCCAAAGCCAGAAATAGCTAGCTATCTTGTGGTGGGCATTTCGAATTGAATGCAAATTGTGATAGACCAGAGAATTTGATAATCTATTTATCAGTTTCCTGATTCATCTTGCTTCATAGCAAATAACACTTTCTCTTCATATATATATATAAAGGAATTGGGCCATGCGGATATGCTCTTGGTTAGTACCTAGTCTACGGGCAAATGGTGCCATTTCTTCAAGTTTGATAACATAAAAATATTCACTTGGGGCTGAATCTGGAGAATGGGGCGTATGAGGGAGCAATTCGCAGCCCAATTCATAGATTTCTGCCATAGAAACTGCAAATGTGTGCACCGCATTGCATTGTCCTGGTAGAAAAGAACTTTTTTCTTGTAAAAATTCGGTGTTTTTTTCTTCGATTCTTCTTTAAACCGACCCAATGAGTTGGTAAGATATCAGACATTGATTTTTCTGTCCTTTTGATGGTTGTCAATGTGGATTATACCGCGTGAATCCCCAAAAAGGTGTCCACGTCTTTTTTGGCTCATGATCTTTGCCTGAATTTCAAATGCCTGTTCAATTCATAAGTTGTAAAAATTTCTTTAACCATTACCCCAGTTGACCCCACCAAATGAACAACTGTTGCTACAGTGCTCAATATTGGAAAACAGTTAGCCACGGACAAAGCTGTTGAAACGGTCTTTTGTGGTTTTGTCTTATACTCATGCGTCTTCCTGCAATTTTCAGAAATCTGCATGTATTTATGTTATTTATTTCTTACAAGAGTCGTTTAAAAATATATTCAAATATGGAAACACGCACTAAAAAATTGAAAGGAATCATATGATTCTTAGAATAAGAAACCCGAATGTTAGATGCAGATGAGTACTAGATCTTGTGTTTCATTTGTGTTCATAATATTTTTTCAGAATCACCTAAGTTAGCAAATGAAGCTCATAATATCCCGATAAGATATACAATCGTTTTTCGATTAGGTGATTCTGGTAACAACGATTACATACGGTTCGTACCGTTCGGTTTGATAATAATTTGCGATTTATCAAAAACATTTCAAAAGTACCAATGTGATAGTACTAGAATACCCACATATCAAAAATGACAGAGTTGCCTTTTCTAACTCATCAACTCCGTTTTTACGAAGGTTCCATTCTGTTGGTGTTGTAGTGTTGTATGACGAGTCAGAGTGAAGTGCATGCACCACATAGCGTATCGCTAAGCTGCGATTTTCAATAGTTAGCATTCTTCTGAGTAGATCAGATTTAATTATATTTCATGAGCAGTCCCATTCTGAGGTTGATCATCGGACCATGTTGGAAACAAATAATTGAAAATCCGGCAACAAGGTTCCAAGTTTTGCATTGAAATAATTAGCACTCTCTTTGAAGATATAGTATGAAAAATTCAACGGGTGAAAGGGAAATCACAAATCCTATTCAGTAGAAATGGTCGAAGTTAAATAATTCCGCATTCCAATTACAGTCATAGGAAGAGTAATTGTTTTGGCTTTGTAATTGATGGTTGAATTCAATGCGCACGACAAATCGAAAGGATTCATTCACTATAAAAATTATTCGTTTCCTGGAAGTACTTATACTATTGAGAAAGTGGTGACTCTTGAAGAACAACTGCTCATTGATTTGAATTCCAACCAAGATGACGTTTGATGAACAATCAATTGGATACGTAAGTGGAATAATACGAGATAAGTGACCGGAGTGAAAGTAACAAGCCTACTACAACCTACAAGTCCTACCACAGAAACATAATGGGACAGGGAAGTAAAAAAAAACTGATATGGTAGTGAAACTCCGAAAATCATAATAGTCTCAGCCCGGTATACCTACAGCTGAAATACAAATTTTTCACAGGGCGTCGCGCAGTGGGAATGATAAATATTCAAAAAGTACTGCAAAAGTTCAACGTCTAAATGTTCCTATGTTAGAACCAGAAAAAATATTGAAAAAGTTAAAATGAAGAATAATGGTTTCGGAGAGAGATTCCGTATTGTATTGCTATTAAATTTAAGATAATCGATAAGATTGTAAGCTTTGATGTGAAAGTCCAAAGTGATTTCACTCGCACTCGACACGCGTTTAGCTGATGAGGTCAAAATCATCAGGAGAAAAAGTTTGATACTGATTTTTAATTCATTTCTATTCTCCTCACCAGATCAGATTTTTTAGACGTCGGTTATTCATTTTCTGTTCAAGAATATAGTCATTGTTTTATTATATGAATTTGGAACCCACTGGTAATGTTTGGCTTTCAAATTCTAGCAAGTATTGGCAAAAGTTTGAAGTTTGCCTCTGAAAACAATATCGAACGAATCATTTTCGAAAACACTATTCAGGAGAAAGAGGTCGAAAACATATTTGCACACAGGCGGATTGTACTCTGGGCGCGTCACTGTTTCGCGGTATATCAAATATTGTTTCTAGTGAGGTATAGTACCCAATATTGTTTGTCACTTGTTGATAGAATGATTACCCCCTGAGAACAAATATCGTGCAACTCCTAACAGTATAAAGAAAGGAAATTGTTCAGAGGGCCGTTTGTACAATGCTGAGAAGAACGTTGCTTAACTTCAGATACGTCACGGAACTTGATTAAACTCATATTTTAATATTCGCCTACAGCGATTCTCAACGACAAATTCGGTATCCATTGCTATTGAGATTTCATTTCGTATCCACAGTACCCATATCCCAATAAAGAGCTGATCAATGCAATAACTTTTTGTATATCTTAAAACAAAACGAGTAAGAATATTAGATTTGCCACCCAAAAATCAACTTGAACCTATTTTAATTCGATAACGTGCTTCTGTACTACGTGAACGTGAAAAATTTTTGATATATCAGAAGAATAATGAATTGATATGGATACATGTGCTGATTCGAACAGAGTAAGAAATTTTACTAGGAATATAACTCACCCCCTGCCCATTTTCCTAGGTACCCGACTCTCGGAACCAAAGAGTAGGTACCCTCTTTCTCGACTTACTTAACAAATTTACTTTCGGGTGTCATATTTCCTAAAATTCCGCTACGACAAGGCCACTATCGCAATTTTCAATCGGCGCTGAACACTCGCGGTGCGTGGTGTTGTGAAAACACTGAAAAAAACTTAATGTCGACTGCGCGGTCACGAAAGGATGTAACCAATCGAGGAATCACAATGAGGAAGTTGTACAGCCACAGATAGAACACCGAGCTCCCTACTAGGAATTTTTTAATGTGCGAACCCGGTTCACGAAGTGCCATTTGTTTAGTTTAAAGCTGTCAGATGTTGTTGAGCGAATATTCGCAAGGTTGGGAACTGAGCCACTACTATACGAGGGCAAAGTTACATGTTCACACTGAAAGTCAATTCTCATATTTCTGGTAGAGGCCGCATAATGTGAATAGTCACAATTTTTGCATATTGGCGCAGAGTACGAAAAATGGTTAGCATGTTGTCTGGGTGATATTGTAGACTCTTGCGATACAAAAAACGCATCATCATTATTCAGTTAATCTTTCGGAGTGCCACGATAAAAAACAATAATAGCGTCCCTACGTTCCTCTGGGCGGTCCAACGCATGTTCATAGGGGAGGGGAGATTATTTTGGTGATTTCATTATTCTGGATTCGGTTTGGTATGTTTCGCTTAGATATAAAAAATAATTTCTGATCGACAGTATCCTAACGAAAACAGACTACCTCAAATATTTCCTGAATGACAGAAAATATTAAATATAAGTGGAAATTGTCAAGCTGTGTGCCCGCATCAGTGTACTTAGGGGAAGAACATTTTTGAATTTCGTGCAGAAATAATTTTTATATGAAATCATTGCAGAGCGCTTTCCACTAGGACCATCATCATCAAAGCTCACCTGAGAGTAAGGGAAGATTGAGACCTTTCGATTAATAGTCAATTATGAAAGATTTTTCGCAATCGCAATTTTTTTATTCAGAACTGATGCAAAGAGGTTACTTACTCGTCAGGGGTACAAGAACCAAAACCATAAAAATACATGTCTCTGAAGGAAAAGAGTACCTATTTTGAAGTCTCCTGAGAGCATTCAATAGTTTAATCCCGAAGATAATTATTCTGGATTTTATGTGATGCAATCTCTAGTCATGAAGTCGGAGAGTGTGAGAAGATTATGTTGAGGATTTGTGGGGTATTTAACAAAAAAGGCAATCTAGGTCTTCGCTAACGTTTCGCGATTCATTTAGCGCTAAAGAATACACCCAATTATCCTGTAAACTGACCCTACATGCCATTCATTTTATGCGATGTTTAACTTTTTTGTTGGGTGGAAGCGATAAATAGATCGAGGTACGTTAGCAAAGACGTGAAATTCCTTTTTTATTGTCCAATACCGTGCAAATTCTAATAAATATATCAAACCATGCTTTTTTTTTCATATGCAGATTCACACCAAAGGTAAGCCCTGTATCCAATCTCTTTCTGAATCAAGAAGCCTCAATGAATATTTTGGTGTCGAACTCCAGACATGAGAACTGTATTCCAAGACAGGTCGTATTTGAGCCTTGTAGATCATTAGAAGCTGTCGAGAAGTGAAGTATTTCTTCGCATGAAAAATAATTCCAGGTTTGTGGGAAGCACCTTTAGCGATCGATCTCTTATGGTTTTTCCATGAGAGATTATCACTGATCGTAATTCCTAGCATCGAGATACTTGACTTTGTCCGAATAGTTACTTCTGACATCTGAATACTAGATGATGATAGATCGGCTTTCTTCGAGAAGAGACATGGCTGGGTTTTCCAAGCAATGAATTCCACTGAGTTCATGTTACTCCATTCAATTATTTTTACCAAGTCATCGTTGATTTTATTGATGTGAATGTTCCTTTGAATTTTTGTTTCTTGAGCGGGTATGAGGACTCTGGAAGAGAAACTAGTATGAAGAGTACTGTCGTCCGCAAAACTATCTACTGAGCAAGATATTTTTTCGAGGAAGTCATTGATATGAAGCAGAGACAAAGTGGGCGCCAGAGCTTAATCCTGTGGAGCACCTGCATTTATTGGAAGAATATCAGATGATACTCCATCAACAACCACAAACAGAGACCTCAGAGACCTATCAGACAAGAAACTCTTTAACAAAGCACACAACTGAGGAAGCAAACCAATTTAATTTTGTAATGTCATGTGTTTCTGAGATGTCATGAAAATTATGTTGTTATTTTGAAAAGAGTTGAATAATAAATAGTTATAGAAAAACTTATATCAATGTTTTCAAGTATTATTATGAGAAGTTGAACAAGTCTTTCTATATGAACATGGTACATGGTATCAAGTGTTGTGCTGCACTGAAGACCAATGACCTCAACCAAGAAGATGAAACTATAACTAATAAAATGGCGACTAGCGATTCGGAAGTTTCAATTCTTGTGAGTTATATAACGTAATGTTTGATGTTGATCCTCCAGAAGCATTTAATTCCCGAGAATCTCGAGAGTGGCAGAAATAGATTCGCAGATTTGATAGATAAGCTACTGGTCTCAGTTTAAAGTCTGACGAACAGCAAATAAGTACCCTCGTATACTGTTCGGGTAACGAAGCCGACGATATGTGGAACGCTCTCAATTTGACTTTCAGCCAAATTGGAGAAATATGAAACCGTCAAGAAATTTGATGAGTATTTCATTGTGAGACAAAATTTTATATATAAGCGAACCAAATTTTTCAATCGTTTCCAACAGGAAAGTGAATCAGTGGATGTATTTATTAATGAACTGATCGAATATTGTGAATTTGGAACGTTATACGACGAAATGATTAGAGTTGGTGTTAAAGACGCAAAATTGAGCGAAATAAAACAAATGAATCCACATTTAGATTTGAATAAATCAGTTGCCAGAGCTAAAAAAAGTGAAATCGTAAGATCTCACTCAGCAATGATTTATAAGAATAGAAAATTTTGTTGAAAATATTCAATAAAGGTTTGAAACAATGGGATCCAAGCACAAACCATAGAATCAGGGATACATGTCTTCAAAATGTTCGGGATGTTGTTCTATTCAAACTCATAAATGGAATTATTGTCCTGCAAAAAATATCTTCTATCACAAATGCCATAAAAAAGGTCATTATAGCAGATGCTGTCGAAAAAAAATTCATGAAGTTGAAGTTGATTCCGAGCAAGGCAAATTTAATGAAGGCGAAGTTTAGTTACTATTGTTTGGGTGTAATAGAAGGTACAAAAAACTATGTCAAACCTTGGTTTGTCAATATTTTGCTCGAAGATTTCCATCGTATGTTAAAAATCCCAAATGAAGCGGGACATTTTCGATCAATTACAGCGATAAATTCCCAGCGGGACATTTTCGGGCTGGTAAATACCCGATGGGTATCGAAAAATACCCGCTAGATCCGTGTATCTATAGTAACGATTGTTAAAATGTGCATTTGTCATCTTGACAGGCATAAATACTGAATTTTAAACGTCGTTGTTTTAACTCCGGAAATATTCTACCGAATTACACTCGTGCATCAAAATAAACCTGATAATTTTCCATCCAAGCATGTTGTCAGTAAAAAAACTGCATTCATTTTCATATTTGATATGAATATGAATATGAAAATAAACTCATGCAGTTTTTAGACAACATGCTTTCATGGAAAATTATCGGTAATTTTGAAGCACTCGTGTAATTACTCCCGATAATCACCCTGTTAGATTCAAAGTTGATACTGGAGCAGATGTCACTGTCTTTGGACCATGTTATGCGGACAGTACTGGCAGAGCAATTTCGGAAAAACCGAATGCGAATCGAATCGGTGCAGGAAGGAATCAACTGAATGTGATTGGGCAATTACTTGCAAGAATGGAGCACAAAGAATGAAAATCTCTTCGAAACTTATACGTTGTGGGTGGTATTCAAGTTCTGTTATTAGGAAGGCCAGCGATCAACGCACTGAATCTCTGCATCTCTGAAATATCTGAAACAAGAAATATTTATGATGAATATCCGGAAGTAATCAACGGCCTGGGTATATTTTCGGAAGAATATAAGTTGAAATCAGTTGAAAATCCTGTTTGTATAAGTCGTCGTATTCCTCTGCCAATTAGAGAAGAAGTTGAAGCACAGCTCAAGGAAATGGTAGAAGATGATGTCATTAAACCTGTTGAAGAAGCCACCCTTTGGTGTGCTCGGAGGGTTGCCTTTCGGAAGAAATTTAACTCCGTTCGCATGTGTGGTTATTTCACTGAATTGAAAAAGTGTATGGAGAAAAAAATTTGAGCGGCCTTCTGAGGAAGAAACACCGCGACATTAAGCCGATGGACATATTGCCGACGGACATAATCATGGCCCGTTAAAGTTCGGAAAGAGGGCATATTTCGACTTCTTTTTTGTCTGTCCGCAATATGTCCATCGGGTTTTTGTCGAGGTTCAGATATTACAACTAATGAACTGGCCCTAAGAGAGAGAGAGAGAGAAGACTGCGGAATGATCAAGATAGAATACTTTGAGTATAACCTCTAGACGTATTCCTTCCTCCATGTTGCAGGAAAAGAGAGGTTGTGAAGGATATAGTAATTTGAGTACCTATTCCGCATCATGCTATGTGAAAAACTGTCATGATAGCCAGTCCATTAGTTGCGATGTCTTTATTTTGAGTCCAGAGGGAACTTGTCCGTCGGGATGAAGTCCTTTGATCCATTATCACCTATAAAGACAGATAATGAGTTTTACGATGTATGGACTTTATGAATGAACAGAATCAGTAGTAGAGAAATCTATTTCCCATCAATGGGTGAACACGGAATGTAAACTCAACAGCGTGTTTCATAATTAACGTGGTAACAATTTTCTGCTCTGTTAATGAGAAACCATATACACTCCTTAATTTTTAGATAGTCCAATTCTTTGATGTTATTTGTTGAAAACTGTCACTTTTTTTTTCGAATCATACTTTGTCGAACAGCTGTCAAATCGGTCACATCTAATTTGTCAACTCCATGTTGACAGTTTTTTATTCTAAGTTTTCGATTGAATAGATGTTGACATGGTTGAACACGTCACAGACGATAAAAATATGTTCACAGTTGTAGTGGTTCTGAACCTGAGTGCGTCCCTGAACTGGGGAATAGTGACAGTTGGGGGGCGGAGGATGACAGTCAGTCAGTCGGTCAAGAAAAAGGTCGTACAGACGCCAAATCTTGATCGAGTATTGAGAAGATATTAATGATAGTCAAGATATCTGTATCAATCAGTCGAAATAGTAATTAGATGTGTTCCGCCAGAGTATGAGTTTCATTGGGTGATAGTAATACAACCCTCAACGCACCCACCCCTGCAGAAGGTGAGAGAGAGTTTGCACCTATTCATTTTGGCGCCCAGCTACGAATGCAAGAGGTGTCACCGTTGGGGAACCTGGAATCACAATGAAACTCAAGTCATCTGTTCAAGCAGCGCATATGGAATTTCAAACTAGCTAGAGAAACGTTGCATGGTATTACTAGCCATCCGGTCATCAAGACAAAAACTTGGTGAGAGCTTTCCAAACTGACGATTTATGCGAGATAATCATCCGTAAAACTGATAAGAAAACGATTTCGTTTTCCCACTAGAACTGAAACCGTTCATTCCTTTCGTTAGATGTATTGAAACCAATCTGAGTTCACAAAATTGTATTTTCTAAACTGTATGTCTGAAAATTGTATTTGTAATTATATCGGAAATGAGGGGTCAGCTTTCGTTTAGCTGAAATCAGTTACGGAAAAACTGTTGCCATGGCAACCGTTGCTATGGTAACAAGAATACAAAAACCCGGTGCGGAAATGCATGGTTGCCAAGTTGCCTGATTTAGTTTAGCTGAAATCCGTTATGGAAAAACTGTTGTCATAGCGACGGTTGCTATAATCACAAGTAAACGAAAACTCGATTTCCATACTGCAGAAATGCGTAGCTGTCAAATTGTCTGCATTAGTTTGACTGAAATCAGTTAAGAGAAAGTTGATATCATGGCAACTGTTGCTAGTATTAGTGACAAAGAAACACCTTATTTCCGCTGTGCAGAAATGCGCGAATCAGATTGTTCAATGCATTTTAACACAATATATAGTCATCATATTCTAATCTGAAAGCACTCAGTATATGTAACATATGATCTATCATGTGTTTTTACAATATCGCCTCCATTAATATTCACAGATTCGGTCTGCGAATTCATCTTGAGGGACGTGCTGAAATCAGTAACAAAAATACCATAGCAACGGTTGTCATGGCAACAGTTTTTCCGTAACTGATTTCAGCACGTCCCTCAAGATGAATTCGCAGACAGATTCTGTGAATATTAATGGGGGCGATATTGTAAAAACACATAATAGATCCTATGTTACATCTACTCAATGCTATCAGATTAGAATAATATGGTGACTATATGTTGTGTTAAAATGCATCAAACAATCTGATTCGGTTTTATTGTTGTTACCCAATAAAATTCCAGAAGCATTTTCAAGTCATTTTCTAGTTGAAAATTTGGCAACCGCGCATTTCTGCACAGCGGAAATAGGGTGTTTCTTTGTCACTAATAGTAGCGACGGTTGCCATGATATCAACTTTCTCTTAACTGATTTCAGCCAAAAAAATGCAGACAATTTGCCAACCACGCATTTCCGCAGAATGGAAATCGATTTTTTTTTACTTGTGATTATAGCAACTGTCGCTATGACAACAGTTTTTCCATAACTGATTTCAGCTAAACTAAATCAGGCAACATGGCAACCACGCATTTCCGCACCATGGGAACCGGGTTTTTGGTATTCTTGTTACCATAGCAACGGTTGCCATGGCAACAGTTTTTCCGTAAATTATTTCAGCTAAACGAAAGTTGAGCCGAAATGAGTTCAAGAAAAAATAAGAGAAACAGAAATAGTGTTCTTGAGTCGAGCTTAGACCTCGAAGGCCTTCTACAAAATTTAACATTAGGTTTCAAAAAACAGTGAATAATTTAGCAAAAAATGTTGAAGACATAGATAAGCGAACAAAAGTTGAAGGAAGCGAGATACCCAAACCTTTGTCCTTTCAAAAAAATTATGATTCAACTCCAGTTAAACTTAATGATCGGTTATATTTAACAAACTGGAGGGAACTGGGGGGGTCGTGATTTATCCTTATATCCAAATTCTAAAACACATCCTACTAAGTTGAGTAGAACTTTAATTGAAGCGGGAGTTCCCGAGGAATGCAAAAAGGGCCGTGCGTTAGCATGTTTGAAAGGGACGATTAAAGAGGATTCTTTCGTCACTTTCATGGACTTTGAACACGCGTTCAGAGAACGTTTTTGGAATAAAGAAAAACAGCGCGATCTCCACCTAGAACTAAGCTATAGGAGATTCGAGTCAGGAAAAAGAGCGGATTATTTTCTGAATTTAGTACCACAGACAAGGTTTTTGGACGGTAAAATTCCAGAACACAAATTGATCGGTATGATTGCCAAGCACTTTCCCTCAGAAGTTCAACGAGGTATCATAACCAACGGATTTACAAATTCGGAGGGAGTTGAGGAATTTCTTCATAAAATTGACGATACTTATGAATATGATTCTCGCCATGAATCGGATGTTTCTTATAGGAACAACAGATATAGTAATAATCCTCGTAGAGGAAATTCGAATGAGGGACCGCCTAAAGATTCTACTGCTCCTATAATGAGGAATCAAAATGATTCGAATCAAAATGGTAATCCGGGTAATACTAATGTTTACTACATAACTACTTTCAATATGGATGCGGAAGAGTTATTGACGGATTCCGACAGCGAACCCGAAGAAAAAGAAATGGTTTCGCCAACCATAATTGCTCAGGTGGGCGAACAACAGTTTGAAACCATATTAGACAGCGGATCAGACGTTTGTGCTGTTTCCGATAAGTTTTTCAATAACATAAAAACTGAAGAAATGTGTCTTTTGCTGTCGCTGTTGGGGGAAAATCTCAAAGGGTGAAATATCAAATTTTACTACCGACAAAATAGTGGATTGTGACCTAGAGATTATTTGTTTGGCGGTTCCAAATTTGAATTGCAACATTTTATTAGGTTCGAATTGGTTATTTAAATACAAGGCAGTTGTAGACTTTGAAAGTTCGTTTTTGTACTTCCGGCATGAAAAAAAACTGTTTCAGCAAATATTGTTCTTAAATTGAATAATCCAAATTTTCATATCAACTTATGTGAATATGAATTGGATGAACACTCTCAATGTAGGAAAGATAAACAATTGAGTGAGGCTAGCACGGTTAGACATGAGTATTCAGACGCCGAATTAGAATCAGCGGCCAATAAAGCTTATACAAGTGACGAAAATAAAGAAAAGAAATTGAATATTCTGAAAAAAAATAAAAATGTTTTTTCTGAATGTCCTGGAAAGGTCAACTGCTACATACATGAGGTAGACTTGAACGATTATAACGTTTCAAATGCGCTTCCTTATCCAATTCCATTTATTTACAGAAAGGAAGTTGCTTCGCAGATTACAGAAAGGAAGTTGCTTCGCAGATCACAGAAATGTTGTCTTGGGAAATAATGAAGAGGAAAAAAACGGAGTATGTTTCACCATTGGTCTGTGTAACGATAAAAGGTAAATCAGTTATTAGAGTATGCCTTCATGCTCGAACCCTCAACCGAAAAATGAAAAAGGATTTTATAAATCCGCCGATTACGAATGATCTTTTATTTGCTTTCAAAAGGGGTCAGTATCTAAGTACAATTGGTTTGACCGCGTCGTATTGGCAAATTCCGATCAGAGATGATCATACGGAATATATAGGATTCATATATGAAGGTAAAACTTACACTTTTTCCTGTTTACCTTTTGGGCTAAGTACGGCCATGGCCAGTTTGATGAGATGCCTTGATAAAGTTTTGGGGGAGGAATTTAAGGAATTTACCATCGTATACGTTGATGATTTATTAGTTCATTCTGATACAACTGAAATTCATGTAGAGCATCTTGACAAAATATTTTCACTCAGTCGCGCGGGATTAACAGTGAAACTGAGAAAATCTCAATTCTTGCGTCGTGAGGTATCGTTCCTTGGCCACGTGATTTCGGCTGATAGAATTTCTCTAGATAATAAAAGAATAGAGAGTATTGAAAATGTTCCTACTCCGCGTAATTTGAGAGAGTTCCGGGAATTTCTTGGGCTTGTTAATAACGAGCAAAGATTTTGCGCAAAGCATGCCAATCTCACGTTGCCTCTTTTGGAACTTTTGAGGGAGAATCAAAAGTGGAGGTGGGGATCAAAAGGAGAGGAAGCAATACGCGCTATTAAGGATGCCTATTTGAAAGCGGTATTAATTTCTCATCTCGATGTGAACCGTACTTTTTATATACAATGCGATAGCTCGAACTACGCGCCGAGAGGTTGTCTATATCAATTCAGTGACGAAGGAGAACGACAAATAATTGCCTACACTAGTTCCACTTTCAAGGGAAGCCAATTTTCATATACTACTACAGAAAAAGAGGCGTTAGTCGTCATTCACTGCCTAAGACATTGGCCTAATTTAATTTTGGGACGCGATCTAGTAATTTTGTCTGACCACAAAGACTTTCTCGCTGGATTATATTCATACAGGAATTTGATTTTCGTATCGAACATTGCAAAGGTTCGGAAAATACGGTAGCCGATATATTGTCTCGTTTTCCATTGAAAGAATCGTCTTCGGTAAAACCAGAGAAAAAGGGTGATCAAAATATTACATAGTAAAATTATCGATTAATTTTTCGCAATTGAACAAATATTTCAAGAATCTCAGAGAGGATCAGTTGACGGATCCTTGGATCAGGGAAAAAAATAGATTTTCTTGAAAATCCTCTAGGGGATGAAAAAATGTTGAGCAATAAGCAACGAAAATTCACACAATGGTTTGTCGTTCATGAAGGGCTTTTGTTTAAGCGAGGTGAAGGTCATTGCTCGGGATTTAAACCATCATACTGCTTTGAGACATTTTGGGAAAACAAAAACTCACCTACACATGCGTCAAATATTTTATTGGCCGAGAATGTCGAAAAATGTCAGACAAATTGTGGCAGCTTGCGATTTGTGCCAGAATTGAAAATGTTCACAGAAAAACAGAGGTTTATTAAATCCTATTATTACGAAGGAACCAGGGGAGCTCGTTTGCCTGGATATGATAGGACCAATTCCAGAGGGAAAAGGGGGCGTTACCCAAATTTTAGTAATCGTCGATACGTTTTCAAAATTTGTAAAACTTTATGCTCTACGTTGGGCCACAACTGAAGCAATTCTCAATAGAACAAGGAATGATTATATACCAAAAATTAAAAAACCCAAATGTATTTTGAGCGATAACGCCACACAGTTCACGAGCAACTTGTGGAAAACTACCCTGGGCGAGCTAGGAATCGAGATTAAACATGTTTCCGTATATTTTCCATCTGAAAATATAACAGAGCGATATAATAAAGAAATCGGAAGACTCCTTCGTAGTTATTGTAATGAAAAACATACTGCTAGCATTTGCTGGAGATTGTTTGATTAATTTTATAAATTCAACCACAGGCTATACTCCTCTAAACGTGCTCACCGGAATTGTTCGACCTAACCCCATAGAGAAATATGTTAAGTTTCCAGAAGAGCGTTTGAATTTCATTCCCGAGGTCGGGGACAAGGTGCTCGTAAGAACCCATTATCAGTCCTCAGCTGAGGACAAAACCATAAAAAAGTTTTTTCCATTATACGAGGGCCCTTTTCATGTTCTACGGGAAGCTGGTCCCAATTCTTATGTCATTGGAGATGAAGAAGGGGTCGAATGGTCCACTCAAAACATAATCAATTTGAAGATTTATAAGGTGCCACCGAATGATTTGGAAGCGCCTGTTGATAATTGAGGTATTTTTTTTCTTTATTCTCCATGTTTCCTTCATAATGTTGGTTATTTTCATAAAGGTTTTGAGGTGCCACAATCCTTGTTTATTTCTTCGAGCTATGTAAGAACTTTTTCGATCGACGTTTCTGTTTTTTCTTATTCAACTGAAACAAGCCATTTGTAGGCAATTGTTTAAGTTGGGGGGTAATGTGGTGGTTCTGAACCTGAGTGCGTCCCTGAACTGGGGAATAGTGACAGTTGGGGGCGGAGGATGACAGTCAGTCAGTCGGTCAAGAAAAAGGTCGTAAAGACGCCAAACCTTGATTGAGTATTGAGAAGATATTAATGATAGTGAAGACATCTGTCTCAATCAGTCGAAATAGTAATTGGTAATCATCCGTTAAGTGGGCTCCATCCTGAAATAAAAAAAAACGTGGAACTTACGTATTTTGGCCTCCTGAACAAAAAATTCTAATAACGTTTTTGGGGCTCGCAACTAGTTTCGGAGATATGGCCCTCCAAAGGCAGGAAAGCAGGGTTTTCAGGGTTGACATTTATGTTTGTTTATTCAGCCAATTCCGCTCGAAATTCATCCTTCTTTCTATCAGCACCATATACACATTCTATACCACCTTCTTCATCACTTTCCAACAGAGGAGGAGGTTCCCTTATTGCTGTTTCCAGAAACATCCCAAGCAAACTGTTACCTTCCACGAATGAAATAGAACAACTATTTGTGTTAGTTGAAGCCCCCGGGCGTTGTTTCATTCTGAGCACAGTATATTTTCCACTTCTCTCAGCAGCTGATAAATATTCAGTGTTTGCCGATGATTTAGACAGACTAGTAGACAATGTTCCCAAAGCCATATGGTCCCACGACGAGTTATGTTCTTCAGCCACACCACTTATCGGTTCAAGCAGAGTAGGAATTGAAGCAGTTAATGTTGTTTCTGATATGTGTGCCTTTCACAATTTATTTCAGATAAATAACGTTCGCAATTGCTATGGTTCCATGCTCGATTTGGTTGTGACTGACAACCTCGACTCTTTGTGTATAAGATCTGATGAACATTTGATAACACCTGACAAATATCATCCCCCTTTATTAGTTACTATAAACAAACCTTCAATCAATAATATAACGCCTGCGATCGATGAATATTACTATGATTTTAAAAATGCTGATTTTGAATCTATCCAATATCATTTGGGTTTTGTGAATTGGGATCAACTATTACTCGACAAATCACCCCAAGATATGCACAATGTTTTCTATGAGATAATTTATGAATACATTCACCATTCTGTACCAATCAAAAAAAAATTTCCAAGATGGTTCTCACCTGACCTGAAACGTCTTATTTACATGAAGAAGGAAGCCCACTTGAAATTCAAAATAACGGAGTGCCCCACTGATTACCTAACATTTTCTCATTTACGGTTGCAATGTAAGAGAACGGCAAAAACTGATTACAGAGACTTCATTAAATTTACAGAATATTCTGCAGTGAGTAATATTAAAGCATTCTGGAATTTTGTGAATTCCAAACGTAAGCATAATAGCTTACAAGATGTGATGTATTATGGTGGAAGAAAGGGCTGTATGGGGATTGAGCTTGCCAATATGTTCCAAGATTACTTTAGCTCAGTGTACTCTGCATCTACCTGTCCCGATTATGAACCCGTAAACCCCCCTCTCTTATCTATTTCCAATCTGTGCCTTTCAATTTCTGAAATCTATGAGAGATTAAATAGCCTGAATGCTTCTAAAGGTCCTGGTCCTGATGGTATTCCTCCATCATTATTGAAGCACTGTAGCTTTATCCTAGCACGACCGTCACATATTATCTTCAACAACTGTATAAAGCAGGGCATTTTCCCAGACTTCTGGAAATACAGCTTTGTATCCCATATATACAAATCTGGCGAAAAGTCTGATATTACAAACTACAGAGCAATCTGCATCCAAAGTAGCATTCCCAAAGTTCTAGATTTTCTTATTAGTAAACACCTGACACTAATCTTAGATCCATTACTTAATAATCAACAATTTGGATTTCGCCCAGGAAAGTCAACTGAACTCAATCTGCTCGTTTATGTAGATTATCTCTCGAACATCTTAGACGAAGGTGGCCAGGTTCATTCCATTTATACAGATTTTTCCAAGGCGTTTGATAAAGTCAACCACACTCGTTTAGTACAAAAACTTGAACATATGGAAATTTGCGGCAACCTCTTGGCTTGGATACAAAGCTATCTCACTAATCGGACCCGATAACCCGAGTTAACATATTTAAATCTTCTGGAAGCTTAGTACCCTCCGGTGTTCCCAAAGGATCCCATTTGGGCCATTGTTGTTCAATGTTTTCATGGACGATATTCAGTACTGCTTTTCTAATGCAGAATTTTCGAGTTTCGCAGATGATTTAAAAGTCTACAAGAAAATCGATTCACCGGACGACTGTATAGAACTCCAGAGTAAGCTGAACCAACTATCCAGCTGGTGTTTCGACAATGGTATGGAACTCAATGCACGTAAATGCCATTCCATAATTTTTAGCCGTGAACGTACCCCCATAACGTTCTCATATACTATAAATCAAGTTCCACTCAGTAATGTTACAGAAATAAAAGACTTGGGTTTACTCCTAGACAGCTCACTTTCATATCAGCCCCACGTGTCAGCGACTGTTAATAAATCTCTCAAAATGCTAGGCTTCCTAAGAAGATGCACAACAGATTTCACTGACATCAAATGCTTGAAAATTCTTTACTGCTCTCTGGTAAGATCTCATCTCGAATACGTATCCTCGGTATGGAACCCATCTTATCTAAGCCACATCCATGTATTAGAGCAAGTTCAGAGAAAATTCCTAGGATCAGTCGCGTTTAAATCCAGAATTACTCCTGAGAACTACATATATAACTATCCTCAACTTCATTTCCTCATAGATCTTGAAACACTCCGTAACAGAAGGGACACTAAAGACATGAAAATCCTTTTTTAAATTATTAATGGAATTATTTATTGTCCCTCATTGCTATCCAAAATCGGATCGATTTCTTTATTTCTGCATCAGAGTCTCAGTTTCAGAGGCAGCTTGACTCGGTGTGGAATATGTAGTTGTTGCGAACGTCTCTCGAATACATATGTCATTTACATATTTTCATGTGTAAATGTATTCGATTATTGGTTGCACTTTTGTTTTTGTAATTTGACTAGTTTTATATATGTAAATAACTTTTCGATTGTATCCGTTCTTTTTTACAGGGTATTATGTGAAGCTATTTTTAATTTTTAAATTGTATTTAGCGAAATTGGTCTTGAACCCGTAAATAAATAAATAAATGGAATAATAAGCATTTTTTCATTTTTTACTACAAAACTCTAAGAGGTAAATCGTCATAGAAATTCGAGGTTAGCAAAACAGTAGAACGCGCGATGAGCGTTCTATTGTTTTGCTAACCTCAAATTTCTATGACGATTTACCTTTTAGAGCTTTGTAGTAAAAAATGAAAAAATGCTTATAATTCTGTTGGGCAGTGATGAAGAAGGATATATAGAATGAGTATATTGTGATGATAGAAAGAAGGAGGAATTTCGAGCGGAATTGGCTGAGAAACAAACATAGGCGTAAAACCCCGATTTCCTGTCTTTGGGGGGCCGTATCTCCGAAACTAGTTGCGAGCCCCTAAAACTTTATTAGAATTTTTTGTTCAGGAGGCCGAAATACGTGAGTTCCACCAAAATTTTTTTAATTTCACGATGGAGCCCGCTTAACGGATAATTAGCTAGTAATTAGATGTGTTTCGCTAGAGTATGAGTTTCATTGGGTGATAGTAATACAACCCCTCAACGCACCCACCCCTGCAGAGGGTGAGAGAGAGTTTGCACCTATTCACAGTCCAATATTAAAACATATGCCAAGCATATTCATTTTGAACAACATCAACTTTTTGAGAGAGAGATTATAAAATTACGCATATTCAACAGGCGAATACATGTGACAAATGACAAAATGGAGTTGGGAATTATTATTATGATTGAGATTTAGATCATGAGAGACGTGGTGAACAAGACCTTTTTTAGTGAAGGATCTGGGTAGGAGTTATTGATAAGAGGCTGGTAGAGAATGTTCAAATTTTTTCATTGTGGAAAGAGGGATCCAAGATCTTGACAATACGATTCTTCATCTGTCGAACCAAATTCACCTTCGTTGATTGTCTTTGGTATGACAAGTAATTGAGGAATCTGCCAGAACAGAACATTGGGTTCCTTTTCTAAATAACGGATTCATCAGAACTTCTGATCACATAATACTAATTCATCATTCATAATTTTTATTTATATCATCCTTTTGTTGAACACTTTCACGAATGCGCCCAGAGGACAGAGCAAGATATCAGTCTGGGATTCCGGGGAATCTGGTAGTAATTTTTTTTTCATCAGAAATGCCGTCATTTGAATCGAAAGAAAGATAATACTCAAATTTGAGACAATTCAACAAAAAACAATGAAATATGAAAACACACAGAGAAATGAATACAGATCGGCAACAGTGATGATTATGCACTATTTATGCCACATGAACAATATCAGGTTGAAATTCTTGAAATACAATCCTAAAGACACACTTTTTTTACCGTTATGTTAGATACAATGATAATTTATTTCGATGAATACAATTTCGAAATACGTCCTATCGGTTTGAAGTTTTCATGAGAGCCTCTTGTTGACATAATTCGAATTTACTATTTTTTATTCCAAAAGTTAGATTGGATTTCTGTTTCGTTAAGGCGTTTACTACATTTTCTGATAATGAATTAGTGGATACGTATGATTGAGAATATGTATAAATTCACAAGGCGATCCACAAATATATGTGACGTCAGGAAAGCATATTTTTGAAAGGCTCTCACGATAGAAATATTGCACGGTACACCTTTTCTATAGAAGATATTCCATAGAGAGAACCACAAGACATTTTTTTCAGATTGAATCCATATCCTGCATTCGTCGATTTTTGGAAAAACAAACAAAAATGTGTAGCCCTCTTGTCCGAAATAAACACCTATAGGAAATGATTCTATCTCGGAAAAAATGAAAAAAACCAAAAACCACCTGTATTCTGAAATTTCTCCGGTCAAATGAAAGCATTTTCGCATTATATAAAGATCTTGAGAGGTATGCATTCTAGATCCGTTACCTTAAAGTGGATAATTACTGATTTTATCATTTTTCCTTCAAATTGAAAAGCTGGATTGATTTCATGTTGCGCTCACGACATCGATGTAAGTTTTGGTTGGTTTTAAGAGGAAAGGTTCAGCTGAAAACGTTTACTATTCTAGGGTTTTTCACGAATAAATCACAAAAGTTTTTTGCTACAACTCAATAATTCTACAGTTCCGTCACAGAGGAATTATTTCATGAGGTTGATACCTATCCGTGTTCAATTTTGAGGCTGAAAGTTCTCGTCATGATTACGGTCAAGTCAAGTCATTCCTTATTCAAATCAGAGTGGATACGTTTTCACACGAAAGACATAATACAAAATACAGTGTCGGCAATAAAGCCAATCATACCAAAAATGATAATGCTTTGAGATTACCAAAACGAGACTTTGTAATTTTTCAATGACTTTTGAGTAAATTCATAACATTTATACATAACCGGAAGAGTTTCAAATATACAGGGTTATTTGATGGTTTGATAATTACCTACAGAATATATATACATCTTTGTCCTCATAATCAATCGAAATATTTTTCATATACCTGGCAACAAAGAAGAAAATATCAATTTTCGTATTGAGGTATCATTGGAATACAGGGTACCTATTTGCTAGAGAAAGATACTCACAATAAACGCCAAGAGAGTGATGAAAATTATAATTCATTTCACCTCACTAATAAATGAATAAAAGCACAATTTTCAGGAGGAAACTATGTTGATCCGGGATCACTCAAGCAAGCGAGAATTACATCGAAGGTACAAAATTATACTGTGAACTATCAAAACCGGTGAAATCATTTCCCAAACACCGCAGAGGTATGGGTTTCAGCACGTCTTTTATAGAGACCATAGACCAAATTTTTTTTTTTTCAGAAGTGCGTTCCAAATCGAGAAGGTTCTATAGGATATAGAACAGTAGCGAGTCTAGAAATTGAACTGTCCACTGGATGCTTTATACGTGCATACAATACTTTCATCAGATGGGAAAATGTGAAGCCGATAAGTGCAGTTACTAGATAGATGAGGTAGTTATAAAAAACAACACTTGAAGTAACGTGAGGAGGTAGAAACAAACAATAGTTCTTGCAAATCTTTTGCAACTCTACCCCCACCTGTTTCACGATAAAACCTTTTATGGGCACTAAGATGGCTAGGGGGTTTAATAATAGGCCAACAAACAATACTTCTTGCAGATTATCTGCAACCCTTTCACCCATGCTATTTCCGAAGAACCGGATGCTATAGTACGTCCACCGCCATCCGGAGTAGAGACCCTGATGGACAGGTTACCCTCAGTCCTAGGACCGCCCCTACCACACTACCAATGTACTTAGAATTTTGCAGAAATATTCCTCAACAGAATTGATGGAATACGTGTTTCCTATTTTATTGAAATTCATTGTTTAACGGGGTGAAGAAGGCGTTTATAACAATTCTGACCTCTTTTAAACGCTCTTTCGAGTGCACCCAGGAGGCAGAGCTGTGATTTGCCTAATGAAGCTTAACCTGATAAAGCTTAGTACTCAGAACTACACAATATAATTGCGCCACAAAAATAATTAACACCCAACAAAGTGGGCACGGGTCAGCTAGTGCTTTATAAAGGATAGAAATATACTGAGAGCGCACCAGTTTCACCATTGAAATCTTTTGGAAAAACAAACGAAAGTTTCTGAGTGGCAAATGCCCCTATATGTGATCTTCAGAATGCCATGATTATTGCATATATGAGCAGCTGTTATATCACAGAAACGTTGATAATAGTATTGCATGTTATATATTAAAAATATTTTTTTTTCGTTGTTACAGAGTATAACATTACATACATATATTGGAATAATATTTCACATAAATCACCTTTCACCCCACAGATCATGGCTCTAGATATAAATTCAATGAAAACCCCAGATACCCTTTTTCAGTAGTTTCAAGTTCTGTCCTGATCTACTCGATCCTTCTCATGCATTTGTTTACGTGTACTCTCTTTGGAGGGAATGCACTAAAGTCTTTTGGTTATTAAGGTTATATTCGTTGAGTTCTCTTATATTTTGGTGAGATTTTTTATTTGTTGTTACAAAATGAGGATCGCAAATAGGATGAATTGTTACGTATGTGAGAGACCCTTTTCACCTAGGACCTAGACAGTTGATGCGCTTAATCCAAGGGAATATTAACGTTGTGCAAGTTATGCTTCTTCCAGAAGTCACGATCCATTATTTCCTCCGATAAATTTAGGGTTTGCGTTTCTCAGAGGAGGCAATTTTATTTTTTCGGTGGCTAGGGGGGTTGGGGTTAGCTCAAATCCAAGTATGTGGGGTCGTCAACATTGTCCCGCGGCCGCCATCTTGGAAAAAGTGATGCAAATGGTTTTCGCACTTTATCTGCCAAACTATTCATCATTCAGAAAATTTATGCATACCTAGATATTTCGTTGAGAATTGAATTTTCTACGACTTTATTCCCATATTTTCATCGTAGAAATAGAAATAAAGTTATCAACGAAAATATCTGAAAATTCTGAAACAAATTTTCTTTTCGGTGGAATAATTTTTTTGGTCATTTTACTACAAAATGAAAATTTCCTAAAAATTATTTCACAATACATTTTTTAATTTCGTCCACTTATTAGAGTTATACAGCGCTCCGAAGTTGACCATGATCTGAAAAACCCCTTAGGCCTAAATTTCTATGCCTTTTTAATTATCTACCCATATAATTTATAATTTTGTGAACATTGCTATTTCATTATTGACCATTTTCGAGAATCCTATGCAGGTCAGAAAGGCACAGGTAACCATTTAGGGGTGGAAACGGCATTATCCATTTCACTATCACTATAATAATGTAAAATGCAATAAAATATGTACAGAAACCTTCGGCACGCTTCTTAATAATTGTTCTTTATATCCACATCGTTTTTTGCGATTGCTCGATCAAACAAGGTTTCAACTCCTTCTGCCTTAACACTTCTCATTTCAATTCTCCCTACAAGTTTTTTACAAATCAATTAATCACTCATGATTGAATTTCAAAATGTGCTCCCTCGAAAAAGTCGAAATGCTTATCACAAAATCAAAAATCTTTCCCACAAAGCTCGAAATAGTACCTGCAAAACCAAAACTTCCCATAATTCAATACATCTGTGTGTAGCGAAATACCTAGCACAACTGGAAAAATGAGTAGAGAGGAAATAAACAGCTGCGCCTCCTAGGACCAATAATGATAATAATGATTATAATAATAGTAATAGCAGTCAGATGATTTTCATCCCCAAACGGTTACCAGGGTCTTTCTTGCCTGCATAGGATATTCGTTGATATACACTCAGATTGGAAATTATTGTTGAAACTTAAAAAAGAAAACAAAAGTTTCATGGTGGGAAAAGGGTCGATAGCTAATAGATGAATTTTATCTTATTGCATGTGCAAACCAGTATACTACCTTGATAAAAATGAGTGGCACACCCGAAACTAATGAAATGCTGGATGAATTTGCAAGGAGATAATGGGTTCCAAATTCATGTTCGAAATGATAATATTTTACGGCAAAATGGTCAGTGGAATCGTTCGAACGATGAACATGCACTCCAATTTCCTCGATGAATCTTTTAGAATTCAACAAAACTAACGGGTTTATATCATAATCATTCAACGGCATCTTAAGTACAAGATAGTGTTCGAAGACAAAACAGCAATTTGATTCAAATCGACGATTTAAATCAGCAATCTTTCTGGTTGACATTTAGAATTCACTCTAGATTTGTGAATGTTGTCGAACATTCAATTTGGTTTGTGTATAACAAGAACGCAAATGAGGATAGCAGAATACTACTGTACCAGTGAATCAAGAACTAGAACATTGGGTCGACGCGCTCATGATGCTAGTATGTGAATGTATTGACAATTAACAGAAGAGGTACACATTGGTCCTGGAGTAATTTTGAATATCAGTAACCAATCCCAACTTACCAATTCTGTTTCAATACATTCCTATATGGAGAATCCTTTGTCACCCATTTCATTTCACCCAGGCTGTATCAGATCAACTTTAACTCCTCACGTTACTTGTTCAAGTGTTGTTTTTTATAACTACCTCATCTATCTGGTAACTGCACTTATCGGCTTCACATTTTCTCATCTGCTGAAACTATCGTATGCACGTATAAAGCATCCAGTGGACAGTTCAATTTCTAGCCTCGCTACTGTTCTATATCCTTCTCGATTTGGAACGCACTTCTGAAAAAATTGGTCTATGGTCTCTATAAAAGACGTGCTGAAACCCATACCTCTGCGGTGTTTGGGAAATGAGTTCACCGGTTTTGATAGTTCACAGTATAATTTTGTACCTTCGATGTAATTCTCGCCTGCGTGAATGATCCCGGATTAACATAGTTTCCTCCTGAAAATTGTGCTTTTATTCATTTATTAGTGAGGTTAAATAAATTATAATATGAGTTGATGTTACCCCATTCTATTATTTTCGCCAAGTCAACTATAAGTGTCTCCATTATATTTTCTACATTATCAGAATTACAATGAAGTTCTTCAACTATTTTCCCAGCTCGACCTCTGATAGATTCTTGCAGCCTGATTACATTTCCAGAATTCGAAATTTTGTTTTCTCCAGTCGAATGAATTGATTCAGCCAAGAAGGAAAAACTCAGTAATATCGCAAAAAATCCGACAGGTGAAATATGTTGCTTTTTCACGAGTTTTTCGACATAGGAACTCAAATTTTCCAAGCATTTTGTGAGCATCGTTGGTAAATAATTGACATCATTATTAACGAAGGCAACATGAGAATGTAAAATTTGTTCAACTTTATCAATCCAATGTTGCGTGTACTTGCGTTTTTCATTTAGCGGTGGTCCTAGTGATTCAAGATTGAATTCTTGCGTAAATGACAGCAATGATTCTGGTTTCAGTTCATTTTCCATAGCTCCCAAGTATATCATTCGTAGCTGTAGCTTCTTCATTCCTACTTCCCATAGTTTATTTCTCAGTTCAGACTTTATTGCCATTTTTCGATGACATCCTAGAGAATCTCGGGTAATGCTCCTCCAATATTGAGGAATCACCAGCACGCGTGATCGACCTCAAGCTCGTCGTTAATACATCGTTTTATGCGCTGTCACCCGCTGTGGCTGATCTTCATCGTACTCATCCAAATTATTCTTGCCAGAATTACTTGAAGAAATACCTCAGTCCTCAACAGTTTCATTGCATTTAGTAGAAAACTACATTTGGAAATTCGACTTCTCGTTCCAGTTTTTATCAATTCCCATCTGATCGTCCGTCCTTGTCATAGTCAGAAAAATATACATTTTATCATATACCGAATGAATTAATGTATAAAAGGTTTCGGAAACCAAATCTGCTTCCGATTCCATTACTTGTTGACGAATATTTCTCTTCTTGGTTCGTTTTCGTAAATCTGTCAAGATTCTGAGAAATAACAAGTCTCAGATTATTTGTGAAAGATATTGGTTGCTATTACTCGAACCATAGAGGGATTTCAATATTTTGCAAGTTCGATATTTGAATTGATTCATCAGCCCCATATCACCCACTTTGATATTTTCTTCAGTGTTGGCATTGTCATTATACTTTTCTTTTCCTAGCTGATTCATGTATTTGCTTCTCCTGTTCAATTGCTCCATTATTCATAAGAAAAACAATTGCCTCCACTTCCTCCTTTTCCCACCTATATGTTGTAACTCTGACACAATGAGGTCCGCATGGTATAAAAGATTGAAATATTCAAGTAACGTGTTCCTGAGACAATTGTAAGAAAAAAAGTCCATAAACTTGTGTCAGGAAATGCTTCTTTTCGGCTGTTGAAATTGGTTCTTTGTTCGCTTCTTGAAAAATGAATTTTACAAAAATTTAGTTATTCGATTTTTTTTTTACATGGGAAATCATAAATCCGATTTGATGTTCATGCAACATGCGTACGCTGACATGTATTTCAAATTGCCCGAACATTTTTGCTCCCAAGGGCGCAAGTGAAGTTACTGAGAACATTATAAAAACTAAATATGTGGTGGATCTTGTCAATATAAACAAAATTTTTCTCTAAAATGTTTATCGAAATATGATTTCTTTCCGAGATATAGATTGTTGAAATTTTTCAAAACATGGTTGGTTTTTGTCATAAGTTTTTTGTTCAATTGTTTTCATCAAACTTTATACGCAGTATACCCAGAGATAATTTTTCTAAACTGAGCATTATCAAACTGCTAAATCAATCAATATTTGAATGAATGAATAAATAGTGTTCTCTTTGCTTCTTCTGAGGAAAAAAAAGCAGCAAAATATCCGCTCGCCTAGACTAAATTTCAGCTAGTCTGGCATTTGATATTTATATTCTTCAATTCGTGGACTGTATATTTGTATCTCTGAAATTTATATGAACATTGACTTCTCACAGTCAAAATTATTCATTGACGGTAAACAACAATACCAACATACAGTACTCAACAATAACAAACATCATCGCATACGTAGATATACGAATACCAGGCATCTTTCCTTCAAGAAGCACACAACTTTTTCAGGTGAAAATTGAGTTTTGAATCATTGATTGATTCCTCCTGAACAGTCTGATTTTTGAGGGCATGCGAAATCATTTCTGTATCAATCACTTATAGATAACCAAATTATTTTTTGATGTACATGTTATGTATTTGCAAGAAACGAAAATACATTTTGCAACTGAACAAATAAATGGTTAGTTTTTGAGAGGGTTGTGGGTTTTTTCTGTTAACCAGATGACGTGAGTCAACCCCTCAAAATCGTGCAAGCAATGAATTGATGAGGCCTAACCTTTTAACGTATGACGCCCAGCACGGTAGCCCAGGCGGCGCGGCGGGGATTGAATCTCGGTCATCATTTTGGACCCTATGATCAAGATCAACCACCTATTCACACTACCGACATTCACTCATTTGTATCAGATAGATTATAAAGCAGAATTTGTCATTATCCTGACTTAGAATCTTTCAGACCAAGAGCCAGAGCCCAAAAAATTCTCTGTATTTACTAAGCCTGGTTTTTTCATGGCTTATTGCAGTGGTTGTGTACACAAACATACTGCGGTCAGTCAGGCGAAACTGAGAACAGGCTCCCTTATAAATCAAAAAATGTTTTTTAAATGATAGCAGAACTTGAACAAAAACCCTTCATTTTGGAATAAACATCATTCAAGATAAAAAATCAAGGAAGGAAGGATTTTTCGGAATCGTACTACCATTAACTACAAATTATAATCACATTTCAGATAATTCTCTGTTTCCTAACACCCTCACTTAACACCTACTGAAATTAAATTTAACTATCTTTCCACCCTGAATGCTTGATATCATTGAATTCGACTTATTTCCACAAAACTAATGTGAGCCGTGAAGTTTCGTAATTAACTGGTATTAAAACAAAAGGCATCGATTTGAATTACAGAACCAGATTCGTTTGTTTTAAAATCAAATCTGAAAAAAAATTCCAGAAAAACTTTCTGAAAGAACATTGAAGTGAGTAAAAGAATCATTCGTTTTTCAGTGGAGGACATGTTGACAATTCTCATTTCTTGCTTCGAATATTCCAATATTCATTACGGAAAAACGAATACGGTCGATCCTCTTACTGGTGGGAAGTTGTAATAAATATTATCTAGAAGTATAATAACTGTTATATATTGTTATAATATTATTACTAAATGGCCTACTTACTTATTTCGTTCATTAAATAATACAGAAAAAAGCAAACCGCCACCTGCGACGCCAAGCCCACGCGAAATTTTCATTTCTATTTTTGCTGACTGAAGGGCGTTGTCCAGCACAATCGATAACTGATCATTTTTTTCATGTTTCATATAGCATTTAATACCCTCACAAAAATTTTGAAGTGTAGTAAATTAATTTCACCGTATTTATTTTTTGTACATACATTGCGACCGACTGACCAGCTCCGTCCCCATATTCAGCTAATTGACTGTCGTACTTTTTATGTGTATGCAATATACAATCTGTATAACGATTTTCAGCTTCATTAAACTCGTTTCATCACCTCGGCAGGTACGTCAGGTTCGATAGCGTACCTGTTCTCAGTTTCGCCTGACTGACCGCAGTATGTTTGTGTACACAACCACTGCAATAAGCCATAAAAAAAACAGGCTTAGTAAATTCAGAGAATTTTTTGGGGTCTGGCTCTCCGTCTATTTTGCTTGAATGTGGTTGACAATGTTCCTTGCTGAGTGGTATTGGTTCGCACTTCCATTTTCTGTATTATTAACTCTATTGAAACCTGTTGCTGGGCAAGAAAGACAAAAAACTCATGAAATATACAAATTACCATTACCATGCCAATGCGGCAAGTCCTACATGGGAGAAACTAGAAGACCATTAGAAGTGGGAATGTACGAATACAAGAAAAATACAAGAGGATGAGAAATCACAGAATTGGTAATAGCGGAGCATGTTTGGACACTAGTTCAAGAGAAAATGAACAAGAATCTCGCACCAATACATCCATTTCCCACTAAAAATCGATCAGCGCGCCCTTTCAGTAGCACCCGTACGCCACATTGTTAGCACCGCTCCCTTCCCCCACCATGGAGAATTCAGGTCTTTATAACCGACCCGAAATGTTCATGTCATTCATCACCCGAAGAAAATGGAAAACCGAACCAAAACAACCCAAATGAAAATGGTGGCGGCTTTTTCGCAGGAAAATAAAAGAACAGAAACAAACAACAAACAAAATTCTTGAGGTCGATAATCAATAATTTGCACTCCATTAGCTACTTACATCCTCACCTCTTTATCGCAACATACCATGTGTAGCATAAGATTTGATGAGTCTCATCAAGTTGAATATCTTCACAGAATTTTGAAGTATTTCTACTTCCCGAATGAAAGTGAGGGCTTTTACTGGTAAATAATATTTACATTGTGAAAATAAAATCACTCCCAAGATATCATACAATAAAGTCATTTTTCGTAGATCACTCATGAAGCTAAATCAAGTTCATGAATCGATTAAACCAATTTGTTTATTTCAGTTGGATTCTCTGTGAGAGACCACCTAGGATCAGTTCATTCATCATTCTGCACAGTTGATCAACTACAAGTGTGTGTTGCCGTTGAATATTTTTAGTTCACACACCCTTTTAATGATGGGAAATCGAAAGTGATCGCGCATAAATATGCGAATGAGCCACCCACTATTCGATCTTTTTCACCTACGTTTCTTCAAACGCAAACAACAGGGCCGTCTTTAGAATATATCAAGGTGCGTCCAGATGGAGCATTTGTGTTTATTTGAAATAGATCAATTATTCGAAACTTCGCGCCCGCACAAAAATACATTTTCAACAAATATTCTTTCATTTTATTTCATGATGATTCAGTTTTATTCTACCTGTGTTGTGGTGGCACCTGAATTGAATACATCTTATGTATTGAATATGTGTAACGCACAATGTCAACCCATATTGGGATCGACAGTTCGTCGTATAAAAGTATATTTCAGACTCATTATCAAGGCATTGTGATAATTATGATTCAAGTGGAAATCTAGATCATATAATTTTTGAAAATAATCACAATATGGTCACTAATGATAAATATTTGCAGATGACGGATCAACTGACTGATTGAATCTGATGAAAACATTGGAAATTTACAAAAAATTAAAAAAATGTATCGGTTTGGGTGGCCAAGAGATATTTTTTCCTGTGATATGAAAATATATTACAATTTGAGAGCTGATATACATGTTTCCAAGGATTTTGTATTCTTGATTAATAAATTAATCTTTCCAAAAAGTCTACGGGAAAAAGGTACATTCGGAACATTTCGGTTTGATAAAGACGAAAGCACGAGCTAGACAACTTTTTTATTGGCCAAAATTGTCAACTGATGTAGAATGTTTCTAAATGTGTTACATGTGAACGATTCTCAAATAAAAAAATTGAAGAACCTTTGATAACTCATCCTATACCAAATGCATTATGAGAAGTTGGGAATGGATATTTTTCATTATAAAGGCGCCGCTCATGTGGTCGTCATAGACTCCCTGTCAACTTGGATTGACATCATACGACTTGAGAATACTACTGCTGATTCTGTGATAGGTGATATTCTCTCTACATGCATTTGATTCATACGAGTTCCAAAAGTTTGCAAGAGACTGGGATATTGAAGCTAAATCGAAAGCAGCATCTGTATCCTTTTAAATAGCATCTCTGGAACATCGCAACCCACCAGTCCAGCTCAGACATTGATGAGCAGACAACTTAGATCGAAGTTGGCAATTACTAATGCCAATTTGAGGCCCAAGGTTGTAGAAATCCGATCAGGAAAACTTGCGAGACAAAATGCTTCGAGAAGGAATTCTGACAAATCTGCAAGAGATTCAGCTGAAGAATTTTGTGAAGGTGATTATGTTTATGTGAGAAAGAAAGATTCGTGGCAACCATGCCAAATAATAGAGCGTCATAGTTCTCCTAGATCATTCATAATGAAAGGGAAAATGGCAGCTTGTTTCGAAGGAATATAATACACCTGAAAATATCACATAATCCCTTTTATATCTCGTTGAACCCTTGACTATCCAATGGATCCAGAAGAAAATGAAGTAAAGGTAATGAGGAAAATAACAGTCAAGAAGAGAAAAACAGTACTAATCGAGGAAGGAGTGGAAAAAAATATTCAGAATCAAGAAATTGAAGAAAACACACCGGTAGAGAATATAATCCAAGTCACAAGAAGTGGACATGTGGTTCAAGCTCCCCAGCGATATCAAGATTGTTAATAATATTTTTTTAATTGATTCAATAGTGTTTTGTCATTGGAAAGGGAAGATGTTGAGTACTTGGTATATGATATTGATGAAATTAAGATTGTGAAATGTCAAGTATGGCATTGGTCATAAAATGATTATAGCGATGCGCGTTCTACTGTTTTGCTAACCTCGAATTCTTTTGACGATTCACATTTCAGAGTTTTGTAGTGAAAAATGGAAAAATGCGTATAATTCGGTTGGAAAGTGATGAAGAAGGTGATATATAATGTGTATATTATGCTAATGGAAAGAGGGAGGAATTTCGAGCGGAATTGGCTGAGAAATAAACATAGGCGTAAAACCCCGATTTCTTGTCTTTGGGGGGCCGTATCTCCGAAACGAGATGAGAGCCCCAAAAATTTCATTTTAATTTTTATTCAGGAGGCCAAAATACGTAAGTTCCACCAAAAATATTTCATTTTCGAGGCGGAGCCCGATTAACGGAACTTCACCTGTGACGGTTCGGCCTACTAGCGTAGAAGCCGATAGAGCTTTTTTTCGGTATCAGGATGTATTAGCAGTTCATCAAGATCTGAAAAAGTCAATCATAAAATGGATTATTTATATGATAACATTACATAAGGAACCTTTTAGGTTATAAGCAGTTTCAGCATCAACGTCTACGCAAATATCTTCCTAATTTTGCAATTGCAATGATCTAACAACAAATTCTATGTTATCCGTTGACGTTTATTAGAACACAACCTAACCTAACTCAATTTGGGGAATACTGGGACTACGGGATCACTTCTGCAGCAGTAGCACCAGTAACTTTTAAGTCTCTTACAGGGTACCTTGAAAATTGGCGCGAAATAATTGCCAGTGAATGTCAGTAGAATCGGAACAACTGAATTAACTGGAAACTATTCAGGAATATCGGAACATGACAACAGTAATACAAATATAAATAGATACAGCACCAGTCCACAATAAATTTACTGAAAATATCATTTTTAATTCAATTTTACAAAGAATTTGAAAAATAAATTCGCTGACTTTGGTTATTGGGCCATTGTGTGTAGTCATGAGTCAAATTTATTATGTCAAATGTTACATATTCTATTGTTAAAAAAACTATTTCCTAGCGGCCGCCATTAATTTAGAAAACACGTGTAATCTGAATGGGCCATTACCTAACAGCTGTCAAATACTTGAAGAATAGAATTACATTGTACCTGTTGGTTGGCAGCACTTTTGATAGTTGTCATTTGTCACTGAAAATTTCAACCAAAAAAAAAATAATTTACTGTTCCAATGTCACCGCGGTGACGTGTAACGTTTCAGATTGATCATTTTAACTCTCTCTCAATTCTGATAATTATTTTATTTTATTAATTATTTTATCACCACAATCCCTTCTTGGATCTCAGTTGAAAGGATATTGGATACCATCTCAATATCTCAACATATCTCAAGTATTACACCGGTTTTTCAAATTTTATTTTCTGAAATATCGTGTCATGACTCTCTTCTAATCATCACATTATGAATGGTGTGGTATTATGAAACGAAAGGTTTTCATGCTCCCAAGTTATAATAGGAGTGTCTTTAAGTTAAAATCTCGTTATGGGTCGCAGGACGTCCCTGTGAAATTTATTCGAGCTGGTAGCGCACCTGTGGCACGTTCATTACACAATTCCGTAATCATGTCATCGTTTTCTTCACCTAGATATTTACAGCTTATCGATTTTCATTAGCTTATAATAAATTAATGGTTATATTATAGAATGTATTGTAGCGAAAGGGAGTTCATTTTGTCATATTGCATTTGTGAAACAGAAGAAAATGGGAGTTGACATGGTGACTCAACGACAAAACAGACCCATTATATACTTATTGTATATTGGTAAGACCAATATATGGACGGGGCGTTGGTCCACCCATCACTTTCCGAATATATTTTAGTGTATACTCCTCTGAATATTCTTCAGTGATATTATTTTATTAATAGGCCCCTCAGAGGGGTAGATACTTTCTGAAAATAGAAATTTCACATATTCGTTACTTCTTTGTCAGCCCCATTATGTTGGTCAGCCCACAGTTATACGAATCCCTCTATGAAGGGTGTCTTGGTCAGCCCGCCAATGCTGCCACATCGAAGGGCTGACCAGGAACACGATCTCTTTCAGCGTCTCGGTGGATTTCATTTTTGAAATTCTGCCAAATCATGTCTTTCAGAGGGAATTTATGTGTTAGTTCAGCTGAAATGAATGTATTGGGAAAAGAACAAGATGAGATTTTTTATAGTTTCAGTATTCCTACGGTTTCACCAATTGCTTGAACACGCGTTATCCGTTTTGGCGCGAAATTCTCTGAGAACCGTTACGATCTTGGCATTTCATTGATTTAATGAATGGGTGTGCGTTTCTATAAAAGTATCAAGTATTAGACCAAATACTTCACGGAAGCTCATCGAATTTTTTTCATTTCGAATAGAATTATAGTTTTCACAATCCACTACCGATGAATTGAGATGTAAATGACAAGAATTTGTGTCAGAATTTTGTTTCCAGGCTTTATTCCCAATTTCAGTTACTCTTTATTTTTAAACATCAAAAAACTTATTTCCAGTATGTTGTGGAAAAATTATCGAATTTATCTATTCAGATGTTTCCGCAGATCCATTTATATTACCTACCTATAGAAGAAATTTAATATCGAAATAAAGACGGAAGGTTCAATGCAAATAATGTAGCATGATGAAAAATTAGAAATTGAATAGAAAATGAAAATATAAAGATTTTTAAATGTTTTGTATTGCAATAAGGATGGAAACATCGAAGCAACTCGAAAAATGTCTAGGTTATCATTTAAAAGATTCTATGATTTGTTTGGAGTTGAAAAATGAAAATACCCAAAATTTGAAGAATATTCTGCATGCAAATTTTTGTGTGTAGACATTTGACTTTTGATCGAATTATTGTTACTCACATGCATAGCCCAATATTTCAGTAGCCACTTTCATTGAGATATTCCATAACGATTCGTAATGAAAGAAACTTATAACCTCACAGTTGAACTTTGAGAATTGAATGACTTTCTGTCATATTCAAAAAGTGTTCGTCCTGTAAACCAGCTGACGAACGTCAATTACCGGAAACATGTTGAAACAAAACAACCTACCAGGAATTACTTTACAAATTTGTTCAAGTATAATTGTTGATTACTATTTTGAATAAAATATAAAAAAAGTGAATGACATAAGTATTATTATATATGTATTTCAATTTTCAATACTTGAAAACAACGAAACCGTAGAAAAAGTACAGTGTACAATGCGTGATAAAATGACATATGTCTCACTCGCTGGATTTGAACAAACTTCTGCGCTCGTGAGAAATATGTCGTTTTTTTCACTTGTTGTACAATATATTATTGACATTTTGAATGACTGAAAAGACATGTAGGTGGTGCCATCCCTGCTCTGGACATGTTCCTGAATTTTATACACGTACTTGAGAAACATCCCCTTCATATTGACTCAGATCTCAACTAAATCAACCTAAAGTAGATTGACAGTATCGAAAAATGAAATCTCAAATGTCAATGTCTTTGAAATGAAAAAATTTTTTTTATTACAGAAAGCATACTACTTAGTGTATGAGTTCACCCTTGAATCCTAATTTTATCACATTGGCTTTTTTTGTATTTGTTTAACCTGTTGAATCAGCCAGTATTTTATGATGATCTTATGTTTTTTTTAATGTGATAGTGAAAGAAAACTTGTTCAACAAATGTTTGATTGATTGATCGATCATCGTCGTGTTAACCTGTATAAGAACTGCTGCAAAATCCAAGTCTTCACAATCTGTTGTTTTCATTGCCGATGCAAAGGGAAATCTCTGGATGAGATAAACCTCAGCGATATAGACTCATCAGACGATTCAATCAAATATTCCGAGAAGTGATCGTCCGCTCATGAAGGATAAATCAAAAGTCAAGTATGGAAGTTCTAGTAAAGAGACGGTGACGGTAATCAGAAAACAAAACTTCCACTAAAATTATCAATGAACGAGAAAGTGAATCAAATTCTTGCAATGCGATTAGGAAATGTCACACAAAAGTCGTCAGCGACAAAGAATTTGTTCTATGTTCTTCCAGCTCTGATGAAGGTATTTGAATGGAGTTGATTATTTGACCATTTTTGTTTAAATTAGGATCGAATTCCAACTATGAAGAAGTGTTGCCCATAGAACTTTCATGGGTACCAAACCTGGCTTCTTCTTCGAAGGGTTTGCCACACAAACAAGTCTATCTTCGCTGATAATTGTCAATTATCATGAAACCGGTAAGTAGGTGTTCTCCCATTTCTGGCTGTCAATTTTAGAAAGTATTCGAAGTGTTTCTTGTGGAAAACTTTGCCAAAAATCGAACAGATATTATCAAACGGTAATATGGGACAATAGTAGTTGTTTGCTGTTAGAAACGGAAATAACACTTTTACTGATGAATCTGAAGGGTCGTTGTAATCAGGGTGAACTGAAAATGTTATGATCTATGGATTTGTGGAAATACTCACGCTTCTTTTTCTTTTTCTTCCTGAACGTTCACGGTGGTAGGTGGTGGTGGCAAGTCGTCCATCGGTAAAGTATCCTCTGGAGGTGTGGGTGGTGTCTTATCAAATTCGGCTATTGGTGCTAACTCTGGCATCGGAGAGACGGAGTTGGTTTCCATAGTCGAAGCAAAAATCTGAAAAATACATATTCATCAATTATGTACGACAATAATGACAATAATTCAATTTCGATTGAATTAAACATATAGAGAGGTCACAATATCAGAACAGGTCAGATTTCTGTGTACCAGTGAGCTTTGCATTGTATAAAACATGACGTTAGCCAGGTAACACTCTCATGTAACTGATAGAATGTTTATCTAACTGCAATTTTCAGTGAATGGAAGGAAAATATAAATTGCGTTTGACGAACAATCTGAACAATTTCAGTTTTTGACCCGATTATTGGATTGTTACTTGTAGATGGATTTATAGGAATGATTTCGAGCCTTCGAGTGATTGCTCTTCAGTTTCGAGGTGACTTATAGAAGGTATTCACCTGGAGATGAGATGGCATCTCGGGTTGGGTACAAGTTATAACTCACATTTATCCTGACAGTTGCTAAAACACTCGAAACTTTCATAATGAAATTTTTTCAAGAAACTCCGATTACAGCAGCAAATGCATTCTCATGCCGTCTGTTGAGTTTTACTCAAATAGTACCATTCGGCTGTGAAAATATCAAATATCTTTTCTTTGAGCTGATACTGAAAATAAATGATACAAACGTTTTATTCATTGTGGTCAATCCATATGCGGTTATTTCGAAGATTAATTCAAAGCTCGAGTTTCGACCCGAGACGCCAAGATAGAATTACAAGAAGGCAAAAATCTTGGTCTGGGTTATTTGTAATTTTTTCTATAGAATGTTTTATATTTGAAGGTTGGAGCAAAAAGTAGCAGTCGAAGCAATGAGTTGATGATGAATAACCTTTTTTCATTTTTTGAGAACGCATTTTCAGACTTTCTTTAACCCATGAAGTGGGTGGATTAAATTTCCACAGAATTTATTGTCTTCGCGACATGTTTAGATACGCTGTATCTTTTTCAAGCGAATGTATTATAAGCACTAAATTATTCTTTGTTGAAAGCTCCTTTAATACATCAGGGCCTACTCTAATTATCCCTGATTCCTAGAATGATACGACTGACACTGATTCCTAGATTGAACAAATGATGATATAAATTGAATTGTGGATCTTGCTCCAAAGTATATATTGGCCAGACAGGTAGACCATTCAAAAGCAGCATACGTGAACATCGTATGAACTATGAACAGAAAACAACTCATTCATCATATGCCAATCACATTTTGGAGGAAGGCCAAAACTTCGATAAAGATTTCGAAATTCTGCATGTTGAAAATAAGGGCATTAGACCTAATTATTCAGAATTTTTGGAAATCAATGAACTGAAAAATTCAAATTGTTTGCTAAATGATCAATTGGATCTCAATAGTTCCCCTTTGTTGAACTTATTTAATTAATAAGTAGTAAGTATGTTCAGATATCATAATCATTATCAGTTGTCACCTAGGAATCAGTATCAGTTGTATAATTTCAGGAATCAGCATCAGTTTATAATTTTAGGATCATAATCATTTGTATAATCTAGGAATCAGTATCAGTTGTATTATTCTAGGAATCAGGGATAATTAGAGTAGGCCCTGATGTATTTAAGGAGCTTTCAACAAAGAATAATTTAGTGTTTATAATACATTTGCTTGAAAAAGATACAGTGTTGAAGTGAGACATACGGTAGATGTAGATGGTAAATAAGGAATTCCCTTATTTTCAATGAATGAGCATATTTGAGATGTATCCTTCTATCTAGGTATACGTGTATTACGCTGTAAGGTAGAACACGATTAAATTTCCACAGAATTTATTGTCTTCGCGACATGTTTAGATACACTGTATCTTTTTCAAGCGAATGTATTATAAGCACTAAATTATTCTTTGTTGAAAGCTCCTTTAATACATCAGAGACTACTCTAATTATCCCTGGTTCCTAGAATAATACAACTGATACTGATTCCTAGATTATACAAATGATGATATAAATTGAATTGTGGATCTTGCTCCAAAGTATATATTGGCCAGACAGGTAGACCATTCAAAAGCCGCATACGTGAACATCGTATGAATTATGAAAATAAAACAACTCATTCATCATATGCCAATCACATTTTGGAGGAAGACCATAACTTCGATAAAGATTTCGAAATTCTGCATGTTGAAAATAAGGGCATTAGACTTAATAATTCAGAATATTTGGAAATCAATAAACTGAAAAATTCAAATTGTTTGCTGAATGATCAATTGGATCTCAATAGTTCCCCTTTGTTGAACTTATTTAATTAATAAGTAGTAAGTATGTTCAGATATCATAATCATTATCAGTTGTCACCTAGGAATCAGTATCAGTTGTATAATTTCAGGAATCAGCATCAGTTAATAATTTCAGGATCATAATAATTTGTATAATCTAGGAATCAGTATCAGTTGTATTATTCTAGGAATCAGGGATAATTAGAGTAGGCCCTGATATATTTAAGGAGCTTTCAACAAAGAATAATTTAGTGTTTATAATACATTTGCTTGAAAAAGATACAGTGTATCGAAACATGTAGCGAAGACAATAAATTCTGTAGAAATTTAATCGTGTTCTACCTCATAGCGTAATAACTATGGATTTCCATCAAGTAAAGGCCACCTCAATCCAAAAAATACGTGTAATAATCGTTCATGGAAAAATTGTCTATTCGTTTGAATATTGATAAATAAGTAGCTTATTTGAGCTATATTCAGCTGTTCATAGCTAAGTCTATGAATTTGGCATGTTTTGATACAGGGAAATCGATTATTCAGTCGATCTTGTGAAATGCTGCTCTATTCTGCTCCGATTTGGGTCAAGCCGTAGACAATATTTTTCAACATTTTATCTGCCTGAGCTAGATAGTCGAAAGATAATTACTGTGCGATTTTTCTGGGACGGTGGTTTGTGATTTCAAACTAGTTTGGTGATCTGCTCCTCTGAAATTAGGAACTTGTGGGATTTGATACCGTTATAGTCAGCACAAAAAAAAGTCCAGACAGTTCAAGCAGATATTGTTGAGACAATGTAAATGAAATTAATTTTCATCAAGATGTTTTTACCATGATTAGAGTGCTAGTGCTAGTAAGGGAATAGACAATAAGAATACATCAAAATGCTGGGCACTGCACAATCAACTAGAAATTTAGAAAATAGAAAAAATCAATCGCTCCGTTTTTATTTGAGTTGAGTTTCAACATTCAAAACTGAAGCACATAACACGTGAGATGCTTGCCTTCTAACCAGAATTAACCCGTGAATATTCTTCCAAGATATATTTCTGTGATACATTATAATTGATTTATCAAAATGAATTCATACTTGACTTCATACAAGCACTGTACGTACATTTTTTTCAATCGCAGCCCCATATTCACCTATTGATTGAAATCAACTTGAACTCACTTTTTCTCACTGCTCCTGATTCCTCTTTGGTCGTCACTTCTTACGCGCACTTACCGGCACTATTTAATGACTTCCCAAGTAATTATCCTGAACAAAAGATGATGATGATACTCCCGCGACGATAATCTATTGCCCCGCGGTCGCTTTCGATTCTACTAGTGAAAATCGAACAATGAAGTGGGTCGGGGTTCACAGCCATATCCTGTAAAGAGTAAAAGTTTTATTAATGACATTTTGGTTTTGGTGTTTGGCGCATCACTGGGCAGCGAATTGGTCTGAGATTTGAACCATGAATATTCATGAAATGTTATTTTTTATAAATAACATCACCTTACATTTAAATTTTTTCCGCTAGAGATCACCAAAATAGTATACTTTATTAGGAATCGAGGAAACATGCTTTTTCTGTGCGCACGCACCAATTTTCAATGGTAGGTGCAGTAGAATACGGGAAGTAGTGCAAACACGGAAAAAAGTATTTATGGACATGTAACGAACGGAATTTTCCATTATATCTTCCTAAAAACCTCAGATTGTTAAGAAAAATTTATATTTCTACTGGAAATATCCAAATATTATCACAAAATAGGCGTTTTCACGCCGTTGCTATCGAAATATACACTGTCTTTACCATATTATTTCATTTTGAAATTCAAGTGGCAGCTAATATCAGTATAGCATCGTGAAATCTTCCAGGAAGAGTCCACTTTCGGTGCGCTAAATAAGCATGTAAATATGTTATAGATAGATAAAATAGTATATTATGCAACGATCGTGTAATGATGGTTATTAATATATGAGCATAAACCGGGATACGAAACGAGCCGAAGGTGAGTTTCGTATGGTTTATGCGAGTGTATTAATAACCATTACATGAGAGTTGCATACGCTATTTTATCTACACCCGATAAATAGTGAAGAACTACAAATATTATATTTATATTTGTATTGCACACAATAATACTAATTTAACGAATTTCTTTGAAAAATTTCACAGAATTGTAATTAATAGTATAACTTCGAGAAATAAAACGATGAGATATGAAAAGAAGATCAGAAATCAAAGAAAAAAAAGGTTACTCGAGACCGGAATTGAACCAATGTCTCCTACAGCTAGAATAATCAATGTCAGCGCCACAGACGGCTCGGCTACGGAGAGCCCACAAAATTTTATGAAAAAATAAGTAATAAATCATGCATTTGTCAAATGAAAAATTCAATCATTCTAACTGTATTTCTGTCGGTGGAGGTGTCGAAGGTGATTCTCCCATATCGCTGGTATCAGACATTTTGTTATGATTATCGAAGTTTGGCTATATTTTTCAAAAATTCAATACCTATTCCGATTTTGACTTGACAAAAATGTCAAATGCAGAGCATGCACATCATGCTTGATTGAAAAATAATGGGTTTCTATTGGTTGAAAATCTGTATCGTAATGAAAAATCTGTATCGTAATGGATTTCATTATAAAACGGGTTGTGGGCATATAAGTGTATTATTAGAGTACAGGTGTAGATAAAATATATTTTACGTTTGATATTCAATTTTGAATAAATACAATGTACTTAGTAACGAAAAGTTCGACCTACTGAAAAGGCACCGACTTTCGGTTATGAAGGGGCTTTTTCTAATGTGGATGTGGAAACTGTCGAAGTTTGTGCTGTTTTCAGTTTTTTTCAAGGTGATTTGTCGCTGTTGTTCATCCAGGAGACATTGTCATACAATGTAAGTTAAGTACCTAGATCAAAGCTAAGAAGGGTTTGATTGAGTTTTTCACCAAAGGTTTACGTCTAAGTTGATAACATTGTTGTCTTTAAAAAAAATCGAGGAGTTTGGAGATATTCTAAGCAACTGAAGCATTTGTTCCAGTAGTTGTGCTTCAAATATTACGTTTGTACGTAAGATATGGTAAAATTTCAGAGCACAGTTTTACGTTGAATTTGTAGTGCCTAAAAATAGTTTTATATTTACTTGCTTATTGTTAACTCTTACACATTCTGTATGAATGAGTAAAGTGACTTATTGAAAAAGAACGAATGTCAGATTTTGTTCTGTCGATTTGAAATATATAATAACGTTGCTTTACAAATAGTTATCTTATTGTAGTATATATAATAACTACAAATTCTTTCATTTCACAATCGTTCAAATTTTTATAAGTTGAGTATAACATGAAATCATCATTTTGAGTAAGCTATTTATGATTGGTTAACAAAATGGGTTAGAGTCCTGTCAGCAATTGATTATAATTCATGTTCTATCAAAGGGAATTTGAGGACAAAAACATTCTTTTACCAGATTGGATAACTTGCTGTTCGATAAAGTCGAGATATTGAGTAACTGAAGGAAGTTTCGCTGGAAGTGGTAGGTTATATTTCTGCATTAATTAAGTCCATCCAAATGATATAAAATCTAAATCTGACATTCTCGATTTCATTCGTTCATAGGGTTTTTTTTCATAGCAAACTTCTCGTAAATTTTGATTTGGTAAATAAGATATCTGGTCTGCAAGACTTATGTGTGTTTTCACTTCTGCACGGAAATAATTCATTTGTTTCCATTCAAGATATCGGTTGAATGTTGTAAAATAATATTATTATGCACTGTTTTCAAAAAATGAAACTGATTTGTCAGGAGGTGGATGAGCTTGGGTGAATTATGTAGGTTCAGCACGGATTGTGAGGGCATAGTTTTCTGCAGGAATTTCGAATATGTTTAAATTCAGTCTTTCGAATGGTGTTTTCGAGGTCTTTATTATTACTACTGGATTATTTACATTTCGTGTGAAGATCTTTGGTAGCTGTCAGGTTTCGCATTCTTTCTTAAATTTTTCTACACCTTTGGTTATCCCTACCCATTTGAACCTTTGTTGTATTCTTCGTATAGTCTCGTTCATTGCTCTATGTGAATTTGTATTCCCTTTATGGTCAAGTCGAATATTATTGGTATTTGGTTTACGTCTGGTATTATTTTGACTAATTTGGAATTTATCTCCTTCATTTCCTTCTTCAAATATACGGAAGCACTTCTTGTAATGGTAGTTCAGGGTCATTCTCAATTTGAAAGATTTTTGATTCGTGGAAAACATGGTGAGTGTAGAGCATATATTCAATTGCTCCTTCTGGGTGAAAGGGTATCGGTATAATGTACTACTTTCTGGTTTATAAATTATTTTGTGAGATTATTCTTTTGATTGTGGAGCCACCTTGCCAATTCACTAGTAGTAAGTATGGAAGTTCAATTGAAAATTGAATGTATTAGAATTGGACTAGGTAGTCTTCCAGGTATCCGAGAGTTTGTTTGCATTCCACAAAGTTGAATGAGAATTCTTGTAAGAGATGGGTTAGTGGCTTCAACTAGTGGCTTTTTTACTCCTGCTTTGGTTATTAAGTGACCTGAGTAGGCGACTTCTTTTCTTAGGAATTGGCATTTGCCAAGTTGAATTTTTGAATTATAATATTATACCTTTCTGATGGAAGCCTGATGCTGAATCAAGAGTTGTGCGATATCAACATTGACCTCATTGATTTAACAAGTCAGGGATGCTGGAAACTGCTGACGTTTGCACAGGACCTACATTTTCGATGAGATATACGTCAGAATTGCGCGCCTTCGCAGTTCTTCCTCGTAGAACACGCCTTTCATTGGGTTGCCACCGCCTTGCTGGTCTTTCAACATATCGTTTCGGGGTTGGTAGCCCTTGCGGCGCTTATAACGGTCAGCTCTATAGTCCAATTGAGCACATAGCCTCATTCTTAAAAAAATATGTTTCGCCTTCCGAAAATGCGTAAGACGTCCCCTCATTTGAACATAGGCGCTCGAACCACTTTTCTATTCGAAAGTGCGTAGTTTTTGAGTTATTTGTGATCACCATCATCATGCTGTTGTTTTTGATGAGAGTGCTATAACCGCTGCAAATCGGACAAATCCATTTGCCAATCATCGTCCAACACTTTGATGATAGTTCGACGTCTCGGAGACTTTCTGCGATACAGCAGCTCGACGACGACTTGTCCTTTCGTAGCCACTGCTGCTGCACGACTAGGTCGATAATGACTTAAGCATCCAGATGTTTGCCCAATTCATTTCGTATATGGAACATTTTTTCGGAAATGTCCGTCATTCGAGCCTCGAGTCCATTTTCTGATGTTAATTCAACGTGTTTTTTTGTTTTTCGATGCGGCGCTTCGAACTTGTTATTTCCTTGCGAGAACTTTTTTTTTGATAATTATGGGTGCGGTTGGAAGTTTCTGTTCAATAATTGAATTCATACCAAAGTTTCACCGAATTTCCAAACTGAAGACACTTGTTTTGCCAATCAAGTCGACATCAATAGACCTTGGCTGGTAGAACGCGCGTCATTTATTCTCTCTTTGGTGGTTTCTGTTGGAAAAGGTTTCGGAATAGTTCATTTCCGATTCCATTTCAATGAATTGATAACCGATATACATGATATTTTCACCATAATTATATCCTGAAGCTGAATACACTTATTTGTAATGAATGAATCGAATAATTTTGTATAGGTTTGTATAATTGTGAAATCTTATTGAGCGCTTTCAACTTCCCTCATCATCAGTGCTCACCTGGAAGTGAATACACTGATTGAGAAAAGGGTTATTGTGAAAGTTTATATTCGAGGTTATGGAGTTTGAAAAATGAAATCACGAAGAGAACATCATGTCGGTATTCTTCTATTTCAGATGATGTCGGACAGAGAACAAATAAGGAAGACTTCGAGATCATCAAAGAAAAAAAAGATGAGGAAACGAATGAAACACCTGAAGACCGCAGTTTTTGAATCTTTTTCCTTTTATAGTCATAGTTGTTTCTGAAGTGCTTATTTCTACGTTTTTGTTTTGTCACAAGACAGTGTTGAATTATACTCCATTTCACTAGATGCTTCATTCATTACTAGAGATTGAAAATCAATATATTGAAAAATACAAATCAATATCTATGAAATCGTTAAGTTGAAATTTCAGACGTCAGGAGTGTGTAATGGTTCAATCAAGGGTGATTTGAAACGGGTTGCTGTTGATTCAATGGGACGTAGGATGTGTTGCGACAGTCTATTTGCAATTGTAGGAGGAGACAGAAGATCTCGTGTTCTTGTATGAGTTCTAAAATAATTACTACTCATTGAGGAGTTGATAAAAACTTCACCTATACGTGTTACTTCATTCAGTAGTAAAAAAAAACATTATCCACCTAAAATAATTACAGGCACGGGACTCGACGGTGAATCTGGTCCTTAAGGGCCCCAGTGAGGTAATTTAGAACCGAATTTGATCTAGCAAATATGGCGCCTTAAAAACCACTCTTGTCTTCAGAGACGAAAAAGAATCTCGACAGCAGTTCACAGTGGCGGATTTAAGGAAAAAGGCCTAGTCGGCAAAATTTCTTCAGTCCCCCCCCCCACTCCAGAAAATTATGTTGTGTCAGGTGTTCCATGGAAAGTGAAAGATATATGTTTCAGGAATTTGATGAATATAAAATTTTTTTCACTTATTCATCGGGCATTAAAAAAGTTATATTCTTTTTTACATCGAGAAAATTTACTTATTTTTGAATCCTCTTCTCGCTTTTTTCTCCGCGAAAACTTTGATGGTTGCATCCAGATCAATTTGATTAGCAACTTGCTGTTCGATGAAAAGTATGATGGAATCGTCCAATGCTTCTGCACTCATTGTAGAACGTTGACGATCTTTGACTCTCTTCAATGAACTCATTGTTCGTTCGGCGCTGGCAGTGCTGACGGGAAGGAAGGGTCAAGAATAAACGCAATAAACTGCAGCACTCCGGGAAACTGCTGTTCAAATTTTTTTCAACGATGAAGTTCGAATATTGCAATGGACTATGCTTGGTAGAATCTTGTTCTTGTGAGAAATATATATCCGCAAAACTGATCAACTCATACTTCAGGGCAGTTGTAAAAAAAGTTGGATATTTCTCCATCAAATTGCACACATTTTTTTCAAATTCTTTCTCTTCCATGTTTTTGAAGAATTCAGGTTTGAGAAATCCGAAAAGTGAGTTTATCTCATCAAAACTCGCTGCACATTCTGTCCAGAACTTCAAAGTACCCAATGCGATGTTCCGTTGCTATATCCAGAGAACTGTCCTCTGCTTTCTCGCCTGGCATTTTTTTCGTTCGTCGCTGTTTAATGATCGGAAAATCCAGATTATTCCATCCCATCTTCTCCCATTGAGATTTAGCTTTCGAAACGAAAAAATCATACTTGCTCTCTTCACGCAAGTTTTGCAAGTTCTTCATTACATTTTCGAGACAATTTTGAGCCATCAAAAGATCAACTTCTTTTTTCTGTAATTGCACTTCAGCAGTGTCAATGAATGATAGGACTGAATGCCACCATCTCAGGTTTAGTAAAAATAGCCAATTGATCGCCGAAAGTAGAGAATTTGCGTCCATTATATCTTCTCCAGTAGCCTTCTCTCTTGATGTTTCTCGCTCTAAGCAGTTGACAACACAGTCAAGATTTTGGATAATTGCTTCTACTCCTTTCAGCCGTGCAGACCAATGAGTAGCACTCAAGCCTTTGATGTGGAGTCTTCGTTTCTGTGACAGCGCTTCGCTTTCGATGTCTTCTGATGGCACAGCACACTGTTCATCTTGTGTTTCTCTTCGACTTTGAGAAAATCGTAGACGTTTTAAATAACTGATTGAATACAAAAGTTATTTTATTTTATATTTAATTCACGATAGTTATCAGGCAATTATTCTGATAACAGGGGGCCCCTGATTGAAAATGGAACTTGTGCTGTTCACAAGGGACTCACCAAAACATTTTTTCAACAAAAAAATAACAAAAAGAAATCGAAGGTGTATTTTTCAGCAAGAGGGGCCCTGAAAGCCTTTCGTCGGGGGGGCCCAGTCGGCAAGCGTGCTTTTGCCGACCTGTTAAATCCGCCACTGGCAGTTCATAAAAAACCTCACAGTGGAAATACATGCAATGCAAAAAATTAGACGATATGAAATATTAGTTGCCTACCCCGGAGGATATGAGAGCCGGGACTAGTAAGTATCAAGAGCGGCAGAAAACTGTAAACATCGGCCGTCCTTTTGGTGGGTGAATTACCGAGAAAATTCACCAGATGGCGAAACGGTTCATGATGAAATGAAAACAAACCAAACAGATGTGTTTTGTCACAAGTGTTAGTCGGTAAGTTGATGTCAGATGTGAAAGTAAAATATTTCAATAGAGATCCATGATCCTAACAGCAAAATATTCATCAGTGTACATCAAACGGATATTTTTCGGCCATATATACTATGGATATCTATAGGATATGCAAACGGCCGGATAATGTATTTTGGCACACAAACGAGTATATACTATGGATATATATATATATATATATATATATATATATATATATATATATATATATATATATAAGTCAGATAAAATTTTCTTTTTGGTAGCTCAAAGATTTCCATTCGATATTTGATGGATGCAGCATGCCAAATCAAATATTATTTTCAATACGTCATGTCAGTTGCTTAGCAACGCCCAGTTTTCCGCTTTTGGTTAAATTGTCAGTTTTTGAATTATACTTAGAGTGCTTCAAACTCTGGATTCACTGACAATTCAGTACTACTCAATTGTATGGTTAAGTACATATTGCCATCGGTCAAAGTCAAACTTATGGACGTCAACGGTAAATTCTAACGATTGACCACAGAATACTATAACCAGAAAAAAACTCGACGGCATCGCCTTTGTTCTCTATTTGGAGTTTTCAGGGACCTTAGAGCACCGTTGTGGTGTAACTCTGAGAATCGGCTTCGCGTAATATGTACATAAACGTTCAGATCCGTCTTCAGTGTGGAACTATTCATTAAATAGCTGGCACCAGGATCTGAAGGACCTGAATAATAATTTGGAGACAGAGTTTGACAACACGGTACTTGAATGATAACACAGTAAATAAATGACAACGCAGAAACTAAATGACAACGAAATAATGTAATGACACTATAGAGACCAGAAGGATCCTGATAACCACGCGATTGAAACATGAATTGGATAACACAGTACTCAATAACAACGCAGTGACTAAATGACAACGCAGTGACTAAGTAACAACGCAGTTGATAAATGAATACAACAATAACGAAATGACAATGTAGAGACCAAAAGGGTCCTAATAAACAGACGATGGGGACAGGAATTGGACAATGCAGTAATTGAATGACAACGCAGTAACTAAATGACTACGCAATAACAAGGTGATACTGTAGAGACCAGAAGGGTCCTGATAAACACGCGATTGGAACATGAATTGGATAAAGCAGTACTCAATAAAAACGCAGTGACCAAATGACAACGCAGTAACTAAAGAACAACGCAGTAACTAAAAACAATGCAGTAAATAAATGAATACAACAATAACGAAATGACAATGTAGAGACCAGAAGGGTCCTAATAAACAAACGATGGGAAAAGGAATTGGACAATGCAGTAATTGAATGTCAACGCAGTAACTGAATGAGTACGCAATAATGACCACTATAAAGACCAGAAGGGTTATGGTAAACACGCGATGGGGACAAGAACTGAATAACGCAGTACTTCGAGAACAACGCAGTAACTAAATGACAATGCAGGTACTGAATGACAATAACGCAGTGGATAAATGACAACAACGAAAAACAAAGACATTGTAGAGACCAGAAGGTTCCTAATAAACACGCGATGGGGACAGGAATTGGATAACGCAGTACTAAATGACAACGCAGTGAATAAATGACAACGCAATAATACTGTGAAGACCAGAGTGGTCCTGATAACCACACGATGGATCAACTATACGTTCGACAAACTAACTGTGTTTTATAAAAACGGCTTCCAAAATCAAACTGAAACAGCAGAGAACCCCAGAAACACTGGTCATAGCAACCAGACTACCATACATAAAAGGAACCACAGGTAAAATCAGCAGAATTCTCCGCAAACACGACATAGCTACTTCGTTCGTACCAGAACGTACAATAAGATCGATACTCCGTAATCCGAAGGACCAGATACCACTGAAGTTCCAGGGAGTTTACGAAGTACCATGTCGAGACTGCAACAGGTCCTACATCGGCCAGACCAACAGACGAATCAACGTACGCAAGGATGAACATGAGCTATCAGTGAAAGGAAAAGTCACCACATCTTCCATCTTACAACACGTATTGGAGACAGGACATAACATCAATTTCGAAAACACAAAACATTAGCGGGCGATGAAAACTTCTACTCTCGAACAATCAGAGAGGCTATCAAAATTGAGAAACGACCGAGTAGTATGAACAAGAGAGATGAAGCCCAAAGATTACCAAGAACATGCAAATCCATCCTATCACTAAACAAAAACAAGTTGATCACACCAGAGACCAGAGGAACAACTCTAGACATCACCTAGAAGATGGCAAATGAGACTGCCGAATATATAAGATGTTAAGAACAGAACGGGAATTAGCAGCAAAAGCGAAAGTGTACTCTTATAACAATATATTTCCAATATCTCGACAAAAAGTTATTGTCATCATCACGGGGATATATCTTACGTAATAATTTCGTATACGATCAATTAGGAATATCGAGGATAATTGAACGAGAAATAACTTGATATTGAAGTTTTTGAAAATTTTTTCATAAAGTACTGAACGTTCAACGGATATATTGATTTGTTTTGAGTTAAGTATGATAAATACTTTTAAAACTAATCATCTCTCGTTGTACACGGGTTTTGAATCCAGAAACTGATTCTACAATCGATAAATAATCATAAATTACAGAATTTCTATTATTGTCAATGAAATAAGCAATATCTTCGGACTGAGATCTTTTTCTGACATCCATTCTGCGCTTTGCTTCCAACCGCTTCGCGTACACCGATAGGCGTAAGAATTCTAAAAACAAGAACGTTGCCTTCTGACTCTTTCTTTTTTTATGCCTTTTTCATCTTTCACGATTTGTCTTTCATGTACATAATATTATACTGTGTTTAAGAATTTCTTCCTGATATGGAAGAGAGAACTCTGTTTCATTATTTTTAGCATGACAAGTCTGAGTTTTCAATCCATCTCAGTATTTTGAATCAGTTTTACAGAGTATTACTAAGGAAGGACACACAATGAATTGCAGTTCAACAAAAATTCTAACAATTGGATGAAGAGAAGAGACTGTTTTCAAAAATGGCCTTCATTTCTCAATCTACAAATTGTTTGAATAAAAAAACGATCTCAACCATCTGAGTGATATTTTTTCATACTTATTATTAATTGATGGGATCTCGGATTCTCTCAGAAGCAATTCAGGTGAAGTTACCCATTGAAAAAAAAAGTTTCAGGAAAGGAAAATCCCGATTTTTTAACTTTTTCCAGTGAAAATCTTCCAAAATGTTTCAAAATTATAACTATTCAAAAAAAAAAAATCCTCTTACCTCCTCCTTTGCAGTATCTGTAACTGAATTCCTCAGCGGCTTAGGCCAAATTGTTTATGAAAGAGTGCGATTGCAAACCAAAAATATTTACTTTTCAAGAAGTTATAGCGATTTTGGTGACCAATTAATGTCGGTCTTTGCGCGCTATCGCTGTCGAAAGAGAGGTAAAATTGTGGGGGGTACTGTTTCTTACGTCACTATTTGTGGGCGAAAGTATGTCTTTGCATATTAAAGCGGAAAAACATGTTTCATATATTTTTTGCATAATCAACCTGGGCGAAATGACTTCGAAAAGTTGTAAACGAGACGCTGACTCGTTTTTCAATATTTGCGGCGAATTTATTGAAGTAAGAGAAAAAAGTATGATTTTTGTACAGATTTGCGAGGCATATCAAACTAACTTTTATGAACATGTTGAAAATCAAGACAAAAAAATGGACACTACATGTGTCATGTAACTCTTGCACATAAGGTAAACATAACAGTAATCTTTTTTTATATGCAGATTCATACTAAAGGAAAGTTCTGTTACTATTCAAAGAACACCGCGTGAATCACTTTTTCATAATTCGCCCACAATAAATCAAAAAGTTTCATTTGATAACCTAAAAAAATTGGACCTGTTCAAGATTGTTGTTCGAAATGTAGGGAGAAATGTTCAAAGGAGAACAAGTCGAAAATTGTATTGAAAGTATTTGTTTATCTTACTGAAATAAGACAATTTTCCGGATCTCTCTGACATCCCTTCTCTGATATTGTGTCGTAGGCATTCTACTTTTTCAATAAAATGACCTTTAGATTTTATTAGACTGTCGGGGAGCTCATGGCCTGATTCACAGCGACTTTTTTATATCTATTGTGATGCTCCTTGGTTGTTAGAGCTCGCTGTCTAGCTTGATTTCTTTGATGAGTTTCCTCAGTCTTGACACTGACCCCTTCATGAAGCTAGCAACTTCTGGTTTCTCCTCTCCACATCTTGCTTGTATCAGCCTTGTTACCGCTTCGCATTCACAGAGCAGATGCAGTGCGGTTTCTTTCTCTTCTTGACAGAACCTGCATGGGTTTCTTCTGTCAGACCCATGTTGCTCAAATGTTTCCTGAGCCCCTTTAGTAGACTCACCACTACCCTCACAACCTTCAGTTTGTGGTTTAGCAGGTCTTCCGTGAATCTGGGCGATGGTTTCTTCATGAACTATTTCGTCTACTTCATTCCAGGAAGCTTATTCCATTAATCTATCGATTCGGCTTGTATCCATGAATTTATGGATGTCTTCATACATGCATTCGCTACTAGATTCCTCAAAAATCATCCACATTTCTCAATTTGCAACATCCCAGTAAACCAGTGAAGTCACAGAAGTCGCCAAGATGCGCTATTTATAAACTCATAGTGAATTCTTTTCGCGACACATCAACGACATTTGTGGGATTTTTTGTTGTGATTTAAATTGCCACTGAAGTAATGAGTTATCCCCCGTTTAAGTATATCCAGGAAACCCTTTTGATGTGTTTTTTAACAGAGGAAATCCAATCTTTTGTGTCGTGAGAATGATCAAATGAAAGGTCGAAACGTCGACATCAACATAATTTTATTTCCTGTTTCACTGACAACTCTGGAGAGATTCAAAAATTGAAGTTGAAAATATAACGTTTTGAGTCCTGTACAAAAAAATACTATGAGTCAAACATAGGTCAGAATGATTTTTCTGTTTCCGGTGCATGATTAAATGTATAGATGAATATTTTCAACTCATAGTAGGTGAAACCTTGTGCACAGTCTTTTTTACACTATGAGGAAAATTGTGAAAGTTTTCAAAACAGTTTTGAATATTCAATACTTTTTTTCAAATGACTGACTTCAGTGAGTTTTCATTTTACAAATCGATTTATTTTCAGATTTCAAATGTTCGAAATAGTCATGGCAGTTCTGAAAAAAAAATTATGTACGGAATATGGAAGCACCTCAGAACAAATGAACTATACAGTAGGTACGTGAGCTGAAGTTTTGAATTTTGTTTCAGGACTTTTCATTAACATAATTTTTCAATTTACTCAATGGTAATATTTCTTCAGACAGTTGAAAGAGAAAAACAGATTCATAAGGATTCGAAATTCATGTGAAAGATTGGCTATGACATGTAAAACATAGGAAGAGGAGAACAAGAGATGCAGGAGTATGTAATTCTTTATTAGTATGCGCTGCTTTTTTTCATTGCAATATTCAATTTTGAGATTTTTTTTATTTAATGCTTTTAAGATTGAATGCCTCATTGTTGTTTCTGTTACAAAATATATATTTTAAATATAGGTGAATGTTTTTCATTTCAAATTAATCAATAAAATATTCTTCTTGTCTTATGATTCAGATTACTTTGGTATGTCTCATTTCACTCTTGGAAGGTGCGAGTAAATGCTTTTGCATGTCTTATTCAGTACAGTAACGCGATCACATAGGGGAATTCCCAATGAAAAAATCCCACCCTACATATTTCCAAAACGGATGAAAATATCATGCGCGGGATCGAGTTACACAAATCATTCGATAATAAAAATATGTCACCACATAAATCTTCAGTTTCCAATATGCAGGGTGGTGAATTTTCGTTGGAACGCCCTGTACTTAAGTCTGGATAAAGAATCCGAAACTATTCACTTGAAACATTTTGAGAGAGAAATGCTGCATAGAAAAGTTATCTGAATTTTTCAAAAATGGAATATTATTGAAATAAAACTTAGGTTTTATAAAAAAATTATAATAAATAATTATAATATATGTTATCAAAGATACCCGAAACATTGCCCAAGTGAAGTCCCACGGATAACAGACAATTAATTTCCATTGAACATAAATGTGGGATGCGAAATGAATATATTTTCAGTGACGCATAATAACTCACAATGAAGCCCACTAAGAAATTTTTCATTCCAATAACGTTTTGAAAATGTTAACTTTTTACAATATAATGTTGTCCAACCAGGGTTTTTGATATTATATCAATGTCATAGAAACTGCTTATGTACCCCCAAGGAAACGTTTTCTTTAAACATTTCAAAAATTTCATCAGAAAAACATTTCTAGAATGTTTAGTTATTGTTAATGTCATATCTTCATTTTATCTATGAAACTTCACAAAATGAATGTTTTTTAGAGCTTCTACAAACACTTGAACAATGTACCTGACTCATAGAAAAAACATAACTGAACATTGCCATTGCACTTGACAGTATATTATTTTGATGAATATTTAATATGATCAAGACTTCAAATTAAGATTATAGAGATGTCAATAATATATATTACATTTACATAATTCATTCATATCGGGTTCATGCAATAATATCTACTAACTAAGCCCAAACCGAAAATTAACAAACCAAGAGTTCAACACCCGAAAATCAATGAACAAGTTTATGCCATGATGTCTCAGTGCGTATGAGTTACGACCGCATGTTGATTGATTTGCTAGTTCTGAACTTTTGGTTATTAGTTCCGGGGTTAGGCTTTGTTATAAGGTATTGTTGCATAACCCCCGCTATTACAAAATGCCTCAAATGTTATCCCAAAAACCAAACAAAACTTTTTTACTCTACTTGAACTGCATTTCAGTAGGTGTTAGCATCGCAGGAGGTTGAAATACTGAAATAATTAGTGTAGATACTTCAACCTACTTGAGATGAAAATATTAGCGAAATGTAGGTCATGTACAGTAAAAAACACCTTCTGGTTTCTAGGTTAGCTAAGGAGTCACCACTTGAGGTAAGGTTTTGTTGTATTGGTTGAAAAATCAGAATTTGTTGAGGAAATATTTTTATTAAATCTAGTAATATGTACATACCTATCTCAATACTATTCATCATTAAATCTAATAATACATGAACAAAAAATCAAAATAGAAACTAGACAGGAAGTTCTTGGAACAGAAACATAATAATATGATCTAATTCAGAATATTTGAAAAAAATTAATTATCACACAGTTTCTTGAGTATCTTTGGCACCATGGCATTCTCTGGATATCTGTAATATAGAAAAATATGACAAGTATCAATTGATGATGAGATAGTTATGTGATTCTTATTAGAACATTTTTCTGAAGAATAATTTTGAGAGGAATCTGCTGTTCAACAACTGACAAATAGAAACATATACAGAAGATGAAAGAAGACGTTCATAAAAGTTCATAAAAACAACTACTCCCCTGTCTCCATGCCTGGCCGAGTATTGATATATACCATAACTTCTTTTTCAGTTTGTGTACCAAACACATGTAATAACATTTGCGTGATAAATAGAGAGATGTCACTATATTGTCATAAAATTCAACACTCACAAGAATTCACAGTCTCACATATCCAAACAAGCTTATTGTTTCTGTTAGTAACAACTATTATTAATTTCAGCAGTGAAAGATTACTAATGATTTTCTCAGACAATTTCACTCTTTCACTCACACATTTCTATAATGAAAATTTTGAACTAGTCTGTTTTGTACTAATATGAAATTATGTAAGAAATTGATCAGTATCCTTCCCACACTGATGAAGTTAGTAATAGTTTTTACTAACAGAAATGAGCTTGTTTGGATAGGCGACGCAGTGAATTCTGGTGAGTGAATGTTATTACAATATAGAATTTTTCTCGTGAATTTTATCTGTTAATTTTCAACAACGTGAATTTGGTGTACAGAATAAGAAAAAAATGTGAGTTTCAAATTATTCAATAGCCGGTGAGATATGTAGACAAGGGAGTAGTTTCTTCCTTCCTTTGTGTATGAATGATAGTCTGTGAATGATATGAATATAACCGAAGATGGTTTATAATATTTCTGATAATGCTTCCTGTATGGAACTTGGTTCATCTCAAACTGATTCGAAGAATGAATGGAAGTGGCCGTTACTTGATGAAAATTCATATTGAACAAATAATATACAGTTGCCTGTAAGATTTTCACATATTAGGGTTTACTAAACCGCGACACGTGATTCGCTATACAGTTCAAGCAGGAACTTTAAATTCATAGTTTAACGCAACATCGCCGTTTTCCGAGGAAATTCGGTGAGAAATTTCCGATTTTAACTATTGTGGTAACGCTCATGTCATAAAAAAACTATATAGAACGTTACTGTCATACTATATAAGTCAGTTTGTCTGTTCATTATGCCGAAATTGATTTTGTTTCTTGTATTCTGATTGTATAATGAATGCAAAAAAAAACAAGAAAAATAGAGGCAGTGACCTCGATTCCAATTCAGATTTGGAAAGAATGATACAAAAATTAACGTATGACGGAGCTGCAGCAAGCGATCTATAACTCTTCTAAAAACGTTGATAATATTGATCGAAGAACAAGAACCCAAATTCTGAAAATCCACCCGATGACCTTTTTAAGTAAGTTGAAAAAACACTGATAGATGTAGGGGTCCCCGAGGGAGGGGGAACGGCTGCAGATTGGGGGTCATTAAAGGAAATAGTTTTAGTAATTTCGAAGATTTTGAGAAAGCCTTCAATGCGCGCTACTGGAGTGTTGAAAAGCAACGCGATCTATTTTTATAATTGAATCATGGGAGATGGGTGGTCTCGGTAGTGTAGTGGTTAGCATATCTGCCTATCAAGCGGAAGACCGGGGTTCGAATCCTCGCTGGGCCACCGTGCTGGGTAATCGCACGTTAAAAGGTAAGGCCTCGTTGATCCATTGCTCGCACAAGTTTCGACTTCTGAGGGTTGACGTTCGTCAGCTGGTTAACGGAAACGAACAATTTTAGAACAATTTTTAGAACAATTTGAATCGGGTAATAGATCAGAGTATTTCTTGAATTCGGTTCGCTTGGCAGGGCGTCGTGCAAAACATTTTCCCGCGGAAGTTCAGCAAGGTATCGTTACGAAAGGATTTGCGATTGTAGAGGAAGTGGAAGAGTATCTTAAACATTGACGATACTTGTGAATATGATTCACGATGCGAATCGGGAAATCAAATGAGAGGTAACGTTAATAATAATAGCCGGGGAAATTCAATCGAAGCTCACTCGGGGCACCTCAATAAAATATTTCTTACTCTAAATGAGGCTAAAGGTAAAATTGAGAAAATCGTTGTTCATTCGGCGAGAAGTATCTTTTCTAGGTCATATCATCTCCGGGAAAGGAGTATCAATAGATGAAAAACGAATCGACTGTATCGATAAATTTTCCGTACCCCGTAACTTAGGAGAATTTAGAGGATTTTTAAGGCTTGTTAGTTATAAACAGAGGTTCTGTAAGAATCATGCCGATCTCACGATGCCTCTTGTGAAATTATTGAAAAAAGGGCAACAATGGTGATGGGGACCGGAGGAAGATAAAGCCTTACGTGCTATTAAGGATGCTTCCCTGAAGGCGGTACTAATGGCGCACCCGGATTTGAAACGTACACGTACCTTTTATATCCAATGTGATAGTTCGGATTACGCGCTGGGGGTAATTTGTATCAGCTGAGCGATGATGGGGAGCGGAAAATGGTGGCCTATACGAGCTCAACCTTCAAGGGGGGTCAGATGACGTACTCCACCATAGAGAAGGAAGCTCTGGCTGTCATTCATTGCTTGAGGCAGTGGCGCAACTTGGTTTTAGGGCGTGAATTGGTAATTTTGTCGAATCACAAATTTCTGAGTTTTCCGATGACATGCAGATTGCGTTCCGCGCGGCTAGATGGATTATGTTTATCCAGGAATTCGATTTTCGAATCGAACATTGTAATAAGAGGGTAGAAAATATGGTAGCCGATGTATTATTTTGATTCCCGATGAAAGAAACTTTCGACGCGAAACCGGAAAAAGGGAGTAGTGTAGTTATGGCCGTAATGGAATTATCGGATGATTTTTCCGAGTTGAAAATAGTATATTATGCAACGATCGTGTAATGATGGTTATTAATACATGAGCATAAACCGGGATACGAAACGAGCCGAAGGTGAGTTCCGTATGGTTTATGCGAGTGTATCAATAACCCTTACATGAGAGTTGCATACGCTATTTTATCTACACCCAATAAATAATGAAGAACTGAAAAAATTATATTATTAGGTATTTATATTGAACACAATAATAGTAGGTAATTAATCGTATTTCTTTGAAGAATTCTACAAAATTATAATGAATGGTATAACTACGGAAAATACAACAATGAGAAATGAAAAGAAAAAAAATAAAAAAAAATCTCTGCTGAGCTCAGGATTTGAACCCGGACGTTTGTGGTAATTACCCTCGCCATTGACCACTCGGCCATGAAAGCTCATATAATTCCGTCGAAAATAAAAACATTTGTGTTGCATTTGTCAAATGAGAAATATAATCCTTCCGATTGTATTTTTTTCTTGTCTAAGACATCTGTGGAGGAGTCGCTGGTAATTCTTCTATATCACTGCTATAAGACATTCTCATTCGATTATCGAAAATTGACTTCATTCTTCAAAAATTCAATACCTACTGATTTTGACTTGACAAACGTCAAAATGCAAAGCTTGCACATCATGCTTGATTGAGAAATAATGGGTTTCTATTGGTTGAAAATCTGTATCGTAATGAAAATCTGTATCGTAATGGATTTCATTATAAAACGGGTTGCGGGCATATAAGTGTATTATTAGAGTACTGGTGTAGATAAAACCCGATGATTTCGAGCGAACGGGAGTTTGAGGTTACGCAGTGGTTTGTTGTCCACGAAAGTCTTCTGTTCAAACGAGGAGGTGCTAGTTGTCCGGGCTTTGAATTATGCGTACCTACTAGTCAAAGTTCGAGTATTATTTGGCAAATCATACTGGCCTCGTTCATTTTGGAAAAACTAAGACTTATCTTCACATGCGGCTTGTTTTATACTGGTCAAAAATGTCCAAGCATGTTAGGCAGTTAGTGGGCTCTTGCGATTTATGTCAAAAGGCGAGTAGAGAATTGTTGCACACTATTATAGTGTAAAAACTGGGCGAGCTCGTCTGTGTGGACATGGTTGGACCATTACTACAGGAAAGAGGGGATGTTATCCGTTGGTTTGTCAGTATTGAAGGAGAATGAGTAGGAGGAGAGTAACATGGCGAAACGTCGAAACTCAATACCGACAAACCAACGGATAAATTCCCAGAATAACAATCTCGCATTCTCAACCATCCGTGGAAACCTTCACTGTAACATATATATATATATATATATATATATATATATATATATATATTATTTTCTATTAACGAAACTTAGATTTGATATCAGACTTTTTTCGAAGCTCATACTTTAGCTAACCCAAGGTATAGCATTTCTTTGTACCTCAATTGGATTCAATTCAGGAAGAACACACAACGTAAATCATAAATAGTGGGAAGACTTCCATACCAATTCAGACAAGAGAAGTGTATTTTCAATGAAATTTAATGAAGAATGCATTTGAATAGGAAAACACATAAATGTCAACAAATAATTACAAATGGGAATGAAGATGATCCTAACCTAAAATTCAATTTAATATTTACAAGTAATTCGAACACATCTTTTCATTACGAACTCATATAGGTATCAATGTTCGACGATTGTTATTCACAGGTAAGTTGATAATGACGTATTAGTAAAATGATCTTAACCTACTCTACTTGACTCGAAAGTTCAGAATTGCGACACGCGTTAATGTCAATTGTCATGACGTCACGAATCTAGGCAAGTTTGATAAAAGTTTATTCAAAACACACGAAATAGTAATTGTTCTTGAAAAAATGGCGATTGGAAAAAGTTTATGAGCTCAGGGAATGGTTACCAGCTGGTTTTCGACGATGTTTTGGCTGCGACTCCTCTTACAGACATCCTTGCCTGCAGAGTTTCTGGCAATCCGTTTCTCTCGTTCTGGATTGTGCGAAGATTTCTCATCAGGGGAGTTTTCGTGGGAAGAACGTCTTGAAACCACTTGTGATGAACCGTTCAACAAACACAAAGCACTTGTGACATGTTTTGTCCCATTAAGGTAGTGATTTCTTTGAATAATTCATTCGAGAAAAATTTTTGCATGCTCCCGAAGCTGAGTTTTGAACTTTTTTGTTGAAAAACAAACAATTGAATGATTAGTTTCCCTAGCAACATGTCACTACTATCACTATTCTAAATGTTTAATAATTAATTCTTAATCTATATTACAAACTACAATTATCTTATTACTACCATTTTGAAGCTTATTTATTCTAGTATGCTCCTGCATTATTCATTTTTCCATTTGATTTCATTTATAATGCCTTTTTAATGGAAGCATCGTTCAGTGTCAAGAAAAAGTTGAATTCTACTCAGCTTGTCTAATTATCATTTATCAGTAAAAAAGGATTTAGAAAATTCTATGTCAATTCTTTGCATTTAATTGCCAAAGTTTGTTACTTATCACGTGACAGTTGTTATGTCATTCGATGTTTGTCTTTGCTAGTCAAGATATACGAGGTATCCAAAAGATTTCCCCTGATCAATTCCATCTGACATACGAAGATTTCTTTCTGCTTTTAAAAAACGTATAGGTTGGATTTCATAACAATATATATATATATATATATATATATATATATATATATATATATATATATATATATATAATTTCCAGGTTTATCATGGTTTATTTATTTCATAATTTTCTTCTCGTTTCACATTCCAACTACTTCACATTTTTTTCGTGTCAGATTCTGAAATATTCATTAACTGAATTGGCACATCACATGAATTCTTATTTTATTGATCGGGGGATCACTATTCCCTTTATAGCTTTAGGATCTTCAAATTCATATTCTCCGAATGTAACAGTTTCTTCGCCTTCGCTAGACATAGAACCATAGATCTTGGGAAAAGGATGATTTCCATAGATAAAGTCACTTCTACGCCTATGAGGTCAACGCTAGTAGATTGCTTGGTCCACCTGGTTTCCACTATTCTTTGAATATGGGACGTTGTAGCTTCAGCATTTATCTTGTATACATTTCTCAGTTTCATAGAATTATTTTATTTTTCCCATTCTGACTGATTCACATTTCCATCTCAGGTCAATTCTTATTCACGATTTCTTCATGATTGCCTTTCGACTTTCTTCAAACTTCCTGAATTTTTTGATTCATTCGTCTCACTTTTCTGACAGATTCTCAACTGGGTACAGTATTCTCCTTAGATAAATTGCAAATTATTCGAAGGCCCTGCGAATAACGCATTCCTTGCATCCTGTTACTACGATCTGGAGACCTTGAAGAATGATGACCACCACTGGAGTAAATTATATGGCCTTATAAATACCATGAATTTATCATGAACCCCTGCATATGAAAACCGTGGTTCGTTTCCCTATATATTCTCGTACTCCTCACAAATAAATCATAAGCATCCTACACTCAATTCCCCACTCATGAAAGTTTAATGTAACATACATTTCTATTATACCGGCCATGTTCTTACAAATAATTGAAGGCATAATTGAAGAAATTGGTGTATGCTCATATGAAAAATTCTAATTCGAACACCTGCTTGTTTCCAACTTCATTGGTAATTTGTGATTTGTCGAAACAATGTAGTGTTTTTTTTGCTTCACAAGGTGTCGCATGGATAGGAGTGGATGATAAGATTTTGACAACGTGATCCATTACTTGATACTATAACGCAAAGTTTACAAACAACTAATTGCTAACGTTTTGAAACACTGAGTGGAGGAACAGCATATTCACTTGTGCCTTATGCCTGAAAGATATTTGGGATGACACTTCGATCACTGAGAATCATTTGATTTGAGAGAAGGTCGGAAATATTTTGTTTTCTATTTTTTCTACACCCGATAAATAATGAACAATTATAAATATTATATTTATATTTGTATTGGATACGATAAGAGAAATCAATCGTATTTCTTTAAAAACTTCTACAAAATTATAATGATGAAAATACAACAGTAAGGAATTGAGAAAAGAAGAAAAAGTGAAAATGAAAAAAAAAGCGGATGCCAGAAACTGGTCGAACCCGCGTCTCATATGGCTGGCTTCGCCACAAGTTTTATCAAAAATGAAGAGATACCATTAATATCGTTTTTCGTACACTTTCTCAGATTCTTGAGGTGGAATATTCTGTACTGCATTTTCTGCTTCTTCCGATATGTGTGGAGGGGTCGATGGTTATTCTTCTATATCGCTGATATCAGACATTTTGATAATATAATTATCGAAGTTTAGCTATATTCTATGAAAATACAATAGATTTCGACAAACGTCAAATGCACAGCATGATAAGTAAGTGTGAGTGCTCTCTATATGCGATATTATCTTTAGGAATTTGATTATAATGTACTACGTATCTACATGCTACCGGACACCATTAGCCGTATATCTACATGCATGGTATATACTTCTTCTATATTATGGAGATGTGATAAAAATCTAAAAAAATTGCCCGTGGGATTCCAACCAGTCTAACGACTCAATCATATGTGCAAATGAGATACACATTTTCGCTTGATTTTTACATTTTTACATTATATTCTGTTTGGCCATATTAAAATTGAAAGCACGTCAAAATTTCAAACATACGGTTATAAGTTATGGAGTAGAATTTTTACTTGCTCCAAAATTTAACATGTGTGGTTATAGAATAACCACTAATGAGTGTCAATTATATTTGACATGCGTTATATGCTCAATGAAAAGACATTACTCATTCGAAAAATGACGAAGAAAATCTGAAGTCTACCTTCAGCAATCTGCTGAATTGAAAAATGATATCGTTTCAGTGGTTTGGACATGTGTTCAACTACATGATTCAGTTGATTAAGTGGATTTGATGAAATTCAAGGCAAAGTATGAAAGGTTACCAATGAGAGAAAGTTCAAGACTACTTTATCTGGGCATGAAACGGTACTACATTCATTTACTACTTCGGATGAAGCAGATACTACGCAAATTCTTGAGATTTGCTCTTTGAAAATTTCCTAGTGTTTTCGAAGTAAATATTTAAAATTGTTCGAATGTCGCTGATTCACCTGTTGAATTTATATTGTACCACCATTGGGGCCTTCGTCAAAAAGGTCCTGTGATTCAAGATACTATTTCCTTCTGAAAATAATGATCGGTTCTAAATAATTTGTTGCTCATTCAACAAACATAATTGGTATTAGGGATCATCCCAGTACTCCGCACCAAGTCTTTATTGCAATTACATTATAAAAAATCAAGGTACTATTCCTATGTGTGGAGTTCGTCACCAAAACATAATTTGAAGCTAATACTACCCATTCAGAAAAATGACAATCTTCTTTTTAGTGATGCTCTCCTAAGGAACTGATTCACTTCTCAACTTCTTTCGCTGCTTATACATTTTTTGAAGGTCGTGGTTCTCATGAATTATTATCAATCGTTCCGCCTCAGTTCTTCCGCAGATAACCCGACGAATGAAGTATTCTCATGCTGACAGCTCAGATCCTAGAGTAGATTGAAAAACTGGCCCTAACTGGTATTTATCAGCTGAGCGGCATATCTATGAAATTTTTCTCCAGAGACGGTTCTCCTAGAAGCTAACAACCATGAAAAAAATTTTTAGAAAATGCTCATTCCTATCACTTCTCCCTCGGTTCTCTACAGTAGTGGTATGAACGAAACAAGAAACTTGTTCACAACCTAGAGATGAAAACAAGGTATATAATTAACTTTCGTTAGTAGAACAGAAGAAGAGGCATAATTTTTCCTAACACTATATAACATGGAGCCAAGAACAAAGGTCCGTTTGGTCACCTATTGAAGTCAGATACAAAGTGTAAATTTGTTTGAGGATTGATTTTTTCAACTGGTGATAGCGAAAAATATTTCTTTATTTTAAATGGAATCATTTTTGTATAATATCAAAATTGGGTTTCCATGCTCGAATAATAAAAAGTAATTTAACTTTCATAAGTGAAAGGCAGGAGTTTCTTCATAATAGGTTTTCAAGATTTTATGAGCAAATGGGTTTATGAGCCGAAAAAAGACTATATTAGGTGGAATAGAACGCTAAATAGAAAATTCTTTGAAAAATAGAGATTCAGATTTTTTTTCAATTATGTCAATTGAAATGTATTCATTTGTACGGCATTTGATTCAATAAAATTTTGGAATCAGAAATTGAACAAAGAGGGTTACGATAACGTGTTCACGGGAGAGACTCAGATTGTGAAATCCAAGATGTGAACTGCATGGTTTTTCCACTGATTTTCTTTCCGATTCAAATTTCAAATTTTCGCTATAGTACGAACGTTTTTTCAATATGTACCATATAACAGTTAATTTGACAATAAATTCAGCATCACTATTTGAAATCCATTCGATAACGTCGAACGTTTCGTAGTCGAACCATTGAGCTACAAAGTTCGCAGAAATTTTATAATATGTTATATTTCTCCTGGCATACTCCACTTGGAAGAGCTTATCCACCGAAACACAATAATTTTATTGAGATTTCATCTCAAATGCTACTGAAATGCGGTTAGCATCCTCCGCTTTCTTTTCTCTTGCAGGTTGAAATACAAATGTCTATGGTATATTCGAGTTTGATAACATCCCAACCAAGTTCACCTGCCCGTTATTTTCATAGTTTCAACCCTCCCATTATATTGAGCAAGTCGAGCGTGAGCCTTCTTTCTATTCCAAAATTCAAGAGCAATTAATTTGTTGAAGTGCAACGTCAAGGATTTCTACCTATACCTATTGTCGTATTTTAGTTGTTCGCACTCCTTTTTTTCATTGTCGCAAGTGTAGTAACAGTAGTTGCGCCTGGTCCTCTGAAGTGCAGAACGTGCACTAGGTGGTCCACATAAAGTTTTAATGAGTGCGTTGGCATTAAAACACTATTTTGAAAGCCTTTGTTTACGGCTGTACTTATTTGAATGTGGTACAGAATCTGATATAACTGATCTGTGAGCACATGTCGTTATCATATTTGCTTCAAAACACCAGAGGAATTTTGAAATATTCTGAATGAAAGATATGCTGATCATATACTTCTTTGACTATTCCTCAACGTAGGATATTAGCACAATATTCGGAAATTTTGAAAATATTGCTTTCTTTATGCTGGGATATTCTGAAAAGGATACAAATACAAAATATTTATTTCCATAGACTTTACAGTATTGGATAATGTCAAAATTAAGAACCTCAATTGAACGAAATCAAGGAACTTTGAAAGAGTTAATCAGTAAAAAACAAACCACGAAAAGTTGCACACACAAAAAAGAGGTGAAGATAAGTAATATATCTCTTCTTCCAATTGAAAAAGAGTATATAAAAGAAGTGACAGGCAACCTCCGATTTTATGACGAAGTAATTGACTACTTTACCAATTTTAAAAATAGTAGGATTCTTCTTAGTTAAAAACGAATGTTATGTTTATTTCAGTTTTTTTTTTATTCTTTTTCCTTCCCATCCAAAATTACAAAATACACCTTTCAAAATGCGGGACCCTGGCACACTATATTGAACTTGAATGACCGCCAATTGAAAGTAGTTTGCGAGTGCCTTGCGAATTAACTTAAATAAACCAGATTTAAGCACCTTTCCTACCACCATCCTTCCTTCCCTGGCAAGACACGACTCTCACCTCCCCGTTGGTTATTGCTAGACAATAAAATTTACTTTTATACCTGTTTTTATAAGCATAATTAGGCACTTGTGCTCATGAAATATTTGTAGCAATTTTCAACAAAACTGTTATATTAGAAGAGAAAAGTATTGTTTATTAACTGAGGAGAGTTCTTTTATATTAAATAACTCCATGACAACCCTTTTTCCTTGTTTTTTTAATGGTCAGTTTTATACGTATAATTTTCGGCAATACACACAATTTTTGTTTGCATTTATGCAAATATTACGTCTTTTGCTTTAAATAGGTGCGGTACCCCAAAAAAATTTCGCGCCTCCGGCGGGCTTTTCTGTGTGTATATAGTCTTTATGACTTTAGCCTCCCCTGTTCTTCAATGCACGAGCCGTCACTGCTTTCAACAGGCGTTATATCCATGGCCGATTGGCACCGTCTATGAACAAGTTCAGTTAGGACCATGTGCAAAATCTGAGGAAAAAAGTGAAATGGATTCGATAAAGGGTGACTCATCATCTGAACCACATCAGATCAAAGCCTCGCAGCAGAGAAGGATACTTCGACCATTGCCGCATCGCCTTTGAAAATGTCTGCCGCAGATGCAGACGGAACGTCAGGCCTCAGAACCTGTTGCCCACGGCTCAGAAGCCCGGAAGCACCTAACAATTCATTACCGTAAGATGTGTTTCGTATTCTCAATTGTCTCCAGAGATCCGCAAGAATATTTCCATTTTGCATTCCATCCCAGCAAACCATGGAGTAGGCAAAAACAGAGCTTGGAAGGTGTAGATAACCTTCCCAAATGTCAATTCAACTAATGAATTGATGGTTAGCAGATATTCACATGATGATCAGTCTGTTATGCTAACAATGCAATCAGTTGTTGTTTTCCTCTATGACATAACAGCGTGTTCTGTTTATTTATCAGACGGTACTTCGTCTTGTGTCGTCGCTTGTTATTTTGTCTTGAAATCTCCACTATAACTAGTGTTCTGTTGAACGATAGAATAAGATTAACTTTTTCATCATATGAAGAAACTCTATAACTTCAATTCGATACTGTGTTCATCGGCCTACTGTGTGAAGGGGCAGTAAAAAACTACAGAATCTTTTTATCTACAAATCATGAAAACTTATTCAGGGATTTTGTCGAGATGCCGACCTTTGTATTAGCGGGATAACCGAAAAATCGCTAGGTCTGCTGTGCGATGAACCCTGCCAGAAATACTACCATGCGAAATGTGTCGATCTAAATGAAGCAGATATTCAACGATTCTTGATGCCAGGCGTTTCATGGAGTCGCGATGATTGCAGAAACCCGGTTTCCAATAAGAGACGCTCACTTATTGCAATCAGTCGTAGTAAACTCACATAGAGGAGTCCAACTAAGACCACGCCGCTGAAGATGGCTGCCGCAGATGTACCCGAAAACATCGTAAATAAAAATTCCACTACACGGCCCTCAAGCCCGAAAAAACAGAGATGTACCCTCATTATCATTATTTTTTTTTGATTTGACACTTGTGAGCTAAACTTCACATTCAAAACTAGTGTATGGATATAGTAATACTTTATGTGATTTCTTCTTTGAATAGGGTATCTCACAGTGGGTACTCTACATCCTCTTCAAGTTATTTCAAACAGTTTTGAAATCATAATAATATTCTGGATAGTTTAGATTTTGCTTGGGAAGTTTCGAAGATTCCAGATAACCTTCTTTCGTGAGAAAGGGTTGAACCTTAAAAGAGGTTTATATTCCTCCGTACATACCATTTTTTTCCTCAGTTTTTGCACATGGTCCTAACTGAACTTGTTCATAGACGGTGCCAATCGGCCATGGATATAACGCCTGTTGAAAGCAGTGACGGCTCGTGCATTGGAGAACAGGGGAGGCTAAAGTCATAAAGACTATATACACACAGAAAAGCCCGCCGGAGGCGCGAATTTTTTTTGGGGTACCGCACCTATTTAAAGCAAGAGACGTAATATTTGCATAAATGCAAACAAAAATCGTATGTATTGCCGAAAATTATACGTATAAAACTGACCATTAAAAAACAAGGAAAAAGGGTTGTCATGGAGTTATTTAATATAAAAGAACTCTCCTCAGTCAATAAATAATACTTTTCTCTCCTAATATAACAGTTTTGTTGAAAATTGCTACAAATATTTTATGAGCACAAGTGCTTAATTATGCTTATAGAAACAGATATAAAAGTAAATTTTATTGTCTAGCAATAACCAACGGGGAGGTGAGAGTCGTGTCTTGCCAGGAAAGGAAGGATGGGGGTAGGAAGGATGCTTAAATCTGGTTTATTTAAGTGAATTCGCAAGGCACCCGCAAACTACTTTTAATTGGCGGTCATTCAAGTTCAATATAGTCTGCCCGTATTTGGAAAGGTGTATTTTGTAATGTTGGATGGGAAAGAAAAAGAATGAAAAAATAAACTGAAAGTAAACATAACATTCGTTCTTAACTAAGGAGAATATTACTAATTTTAAAATTGGCAAAGTAGTCAATTACTTCGTCTTAAAATCGGAGGTTGCCTGTCACTTCTTTTATATACTCTTTTTCAATTGGAAGAAGAGATATATTACTTAACCTATTTTGAGTCATCGAAATTCTACCAAAGGATTTAATTCTTTTCAATACTGAAAAATTTCTCTCAACTGACGCTGATAATATAGGAATTGTCACAATTATAACTCAGGCATGAAATCTCTCAAATCATTTTTAAACACAAAATTTAATGAACCTGTAGGAGACTTACAATTTTGAAACATTTGAGAGTCGCTGTACATTACGATTAATCCATTTTTCACTTGAATAACTTCGAAAAATGGATACTGAGTTATTAAGTCGTTATAAAGTTTTTGGGAAAAATCTTTGGTATAGGACGAAAATTTTTCAAACAACAACAAATCAAAGTAGTTTGATTCAAGTGAATCGTCTAATCTAACTTTGATTTGCATGAAAAACGTGTCCAAAATTTCATTACAGATGTGTTTATAATTTTGTCTCAAATCGAGTAAGTCTGAATTGGTTTTTCTTTTTTTTTAGGAGTCAGCGGTTCAATTGATTCGAAAATATCATCAAAAAATGTATCATTTTTTCTAAAATTCATCAAAATTTCTGATAAAACTGTTTAACCGTTGTTTTGAATAATTATTATCTGTTGATTCATTTTGAAGAATAGAAAAAACAACATCGGTATGTTCAAATATTAATTTAAATATTTCTAACAAGAAACAAAACTTGTGATCATTTAAAATATATTCGAAACCTCTCGCCTCCCTAAGACTTTGGTCCTCTGATACTGGATACTGAGTTATTAAGTCGTTATAAAGTTTTTGGGAAAAATCTTTGGTATAGGACGAAAATTTTTCAAACAACAACAAATCAAAGTAGTTTGATTCAAGTGAATCGTCTAATCTAACTTTGATTTGCATGAAAAACGTGTCCAAAATTTCATTACAGATGTGTTTATAATTTTGTCTCAAATCGAGTAAGTCTGAATTGGTTTTTCTTTTTTTTTAGGAGTCAGCGGTTCAATTGATTCGAAAATATCATCAAAAAATGTATCATTTTTTCTAAAATTCATCAAAATTTCTGATAAAACTGTTTAACCGTTGTTTTGAATAATTAATATCTGTTGATTCATTTTGAAGAATAGAAAAAACAACATCGGTATGTTCAAATATTAATTTAAATATTTCTAACAAGAAACAAAACTTGTGATCATTTAAAATATATTCGAAACCTCTCGCCTCCCTAAGACTTTGGTCCTCGGTTTCAAAATCGTCCCCGTTTAGGATAAAATCGAAGACATCAATCAATTTGTCTTTGTTTGAATGCACTGAAATTACTGCTCTAGATGTAGAATGCCAACGCGTAGGAGCAAAAGTTGGCATTCGGCTACCACATATTCCATTTGAAACATTGCTTCTTTTGGTGGATTTTGAAAAGAATGCCGAAAATTCAGACAAACTTGGAAAAAATAAGCGGCAATCTTTCATTTTGTTGCACGCTTTGCTTAATACTGAATTTAGAGCATGGGCATGACAATGCGTAAAAAGTGCATGGAGGAGCTATGGACTTCATTTTAGTTTGTAAACCATTTAAATAGCCGACCATGACCGCAGCCCCATCATAGGTTTGCGCAATTAACGTTTGTCTAAAATTATAGGTGTTACACGTACGAAATAAAAGATTAAACGAATCGTCAGCTGTGCGCCCATATGAAACATCATGAAAACCCATAAAACGTTCTACCACATTACCGTCATTGACATATCTGCAAACGATCGAAAGTTGTGATGTACAGGTAATATCGGTAGTTTCATCAATTTCCTATGTGAAAAAAAACACTTTCATTCTCCTTGCTTATATTTTCCTTAATAATATATGCCACAGCCACACTGTCTATAAGCTCATTTTGGTTGGTTTTTGAGGTGCTCGAAAAAACGCTACCGTTTTTTCGGGCACTTCAAACCAATCCAATGCTTTTTCTGTTATTCCATAATTTCTCAATTTTGATAATAAAGTGGATCTATCAATTGTTTCAAATGCTCTTTTTAAATCCAAAAATATCACGCCGACAATCTTTCCTTGATCAACAGAATTTTTCCAATCATTCAAAACGTACTGAACGGCACATTCACATCCTATTATTTTTGCGAAAATCCGATTGGAAAGGTGAGAGTTTATCATTGTCTTCAACGTGATCAAGTATTTGTGTATAAACGATACGTTCTATAATTTTTTTATTGCTGGTAACATATTGATTGATCTGAAATCTTCTGCTCGATTCGATTGCAACACCTTTCTTATTGGAATAATGGTACTGATTTCCAAATTCTCAGGAACGCAGCCATTAATCAAACACAAATTCACCAAATCTAATAAAAAATCGCCAATTGCAGAAAAAATATTTTTCAAAAAATTAAATTCATATCATCGGGACTCCCTTTGTTTGAAAAACTGAATGATATCTCTCTCAATTTTTTAATACCCACTGGTTCGAAACAAGTCAATTTCGATTTTATAATTTTGCCCGAAGTAAATTTGTGATCTGAAAAAGGAATACTATGTATAATTTTATGAATACTTTCAACATAAAATTTATTGAATTTTTCAGTTATTTCAGATAAAGATCCAGAACAACTATCACCAAAATGAATATCTGTATATACTTTTTCCTTCTTTGACGATATCATTGTTTTTAGAGTTTTCCACATTTGTTTGGAATCGAATCGACATTGGTCTATTTTATTCTCAAAATATAATCGTTTCTAAAATGTAATTGTTGATACTACAGAATTCCTCGCCTTTTTGTATTTTTTCCAATCACTCAATTGTTTTGTAATACTGAAAATTTTGTAACAGTTGTTTCTATGTTCAATAGTTTTAGAAATATTTTCGTTAAACCAATACTTGGACTGAGACATCCTGATTTGTTTTTTAGGCATATAAATATCCATAATACCCAGTGTATTTTTGTGCAAAACTCTACTCTTTATGTCAATATGAGTATATGTTTTCCCTATGTCATATACCATATTCGACAATGATTCACTTATGAAACTATAATCATCAATTTTTTTTCTGTTAGTTATAGTTCTAATAAACTTTTCATCAGGTATTTCAATTTGAATGATGGAATGGTCTATAATAGTTGTTTTTTACAGAATGGTTGATTTATATGTTTTGTCATTGGTAAAAACTAAATCGATAAGTGTGGAACTATGATTAATTAGTTGATAAAGACCTGTATCATTAGCAGTTTTTTGTAGTCGTCGAGAGTAACAATGATTATGTTACCAATTTATATTGAAGTGCAGAAAAATATCATTTTCAAAAAATACTCCATTATTTTGTAACCAACTTTCTAGAAAATTCGAAAAATCCTAATGAGAGTGATTTGGAGAGTGCTAGATACCTGTATTGTGATAGTCTGTCTCTCTTTTCAATTCCACCTCAATGATCAAAAACCAACACTTTTGATGGAGTGTACTAGGGAAAGTTCTTTTGTGATTCAAATCTTGTATAAGTAAAAAAATAACCCCCCTGTGTGACGACTATGTGAGTCCAATTTTTCTAGGCTATAATTATCCACCTGTAATTCAAAGTTTTCTATGTCACTGGTTATATGTGTTTCTGTTCGACACGTTATAAGAGGTTTCTCTTCATGAATAAAAAACGATATTTCATCAAAATGACTAAGGAAACTCTGAGAATTAACTGAATATATTTTTCCTTCTTCTTTTTCTTCCTTCTTTTCTTGTATTGTTTTCTTTGTTGGCTGGTATGCTGATGATGGCTATATGTTGTTATTTCGAGCAAGATTCATTTTCTTGGTAATAACTGAACATGCTGGATCGAATGCAGAGTGCTGGATACACAGATTCAATCCAAATTTCTCTCTCAGTTCCTTACAATTTGGACAACTTTCTTTAGGGGTTTCTTTGCATTCTTGCGCTGAGTGGTCACCGTCTCCACATCGTAGACATACTGGCATATTTGTACATTTATGAGACATATGATTGAATCCAGAACAACGAAAGCATCTCACTATGTTCAAATATTCATAGACTGAACAAATGGATAAGTCGATGCACAGTAGTCCATTTTTCATGATTTCATAATATGTATCCTTATCACATTCAACTATTGCCATGAATTTGGTTATCATTTTTTTAATTTTGATAACTTTTAAGGTCGATGTTTCAGTCACACAGATATTTTCATTCCTGATGAAACTTACAAGTTCTTCCTCTGTTAGTTCTCTATCTGTTCCAACAATTTTTATTCTTGGTTTTTTGGCTTCTGGAACTTTCACTGTATAATTTTCTCCAATCTAATTTTTTGCCACTTCTTCTATTTTTTTTATTTCATGTTAATTTTTGCAAGAAATTATCGAACCCCCATCACTAGTTGTTCTGATATTTGAAATTTGTATATTCATGGTCGATGGATTAACATATTTCTGGATTTCAGACTTGGTTTTGTTAACATCTTGTTTGGTTTTAGGTTCAATAATAATACGTTTCTCCTGTTCCTTTTTCAGTTCTTGGTGAGTATTCTTTTCTGTGGACTCTGTACTGTTCATGACATCTCCATTCCTTTAAGCAAAATTTCCCTCCCACTCTCTCAATTCTTTCATAATTTCATCGAAATGTTCTAATTTTCAATTCAACATTAAAATTTGGATATTAAGTTATTTGATCAAGGAATTCTTGTCCTTTATTATTTGATCCTTCAAGGCGATTATTTCAGGGCATCGATTTTCGCAGATAATTGGGTTAACTCCATCTATATTATTTTGGTTCTTCTGATCTTTTCTTTTTGAACGTGACATTTTGGCGGAGTGTCGAATGATGAAAATAATCGAATTGATAGTTCTATTGAATTATTATTCTTCTTTCTTGATGTTATACTAAACTGTAGAGTTCAATCCCAAAGGAAATATGATTCAAATAATATTTTCAGTTATATTAACCCGAAAATA